>NW_027019317.1:8608150-9024120 GCF_013076305.1 Rhopilema esculentum
TATTATATTATATTATATTATATTATATTATATTATATTATATTATACTTTAATAATTTATTGAATTGTATTGTACTGTATTGTATCTTATTGTATGATATTGCATTGTAGAATATTGTATTATATTTCACTGTACTGCTTTCAAATTTATTTCAAAACAACAATAAGAACTATTTTCTGTCAATAGAATAAAATCCTAGAAAAACAGAATTCAAAAAAACTGTTAAATTCAAGATACTGAAGCAATGAAATGACTGAGGTATTTTCATGCCTGCAAACTTTCTTGCAGCAGTAAGATTCTGTATTGTTACAAATTTTTCACTTCTGTGGCACTATCACTATCAACATATATTAACATATTTAGCTTAACCTAATAAACAAAGAGAGAAAAGAGAAAAAATAGGAGTATACCATAATCTGTTTAGAGGAAGAAAAAAAGGAGTTGAAATTTTTCTTATAGCCTTCTGATCACTGCTATCATGCATAGGTATTACTAGAATAAAACTCATATAAATAATAATATCATAATATACTATTGGGTTGCATTAAAGTGATGGAGCTTTGATGAAGGCAACGGACATTAAAGTACTGCTTTGCCAGAGTAGCAATAATAATACTCATCTATTTGAGAAGTCGTGAACATTTAACTGCAGAAATAGAGAATAACTGCTGGACATACCTCAGTAGAGTTACATTGAAAACACCTTTGCTCTGCCACTGCTTCTGGGGTTTGATTATATCTACAAACTGGACAGCTGCAAAGGAGAATGACGTAAAACGCTTGAAAGTCTGACAATGCCAATTTTATAAAACCGTAAATCCTTTAATAGCCCCAGGGGGCTTATTAATTTAGGAAATTTTAGGAGAGCTCATTCGAGGCGTGGCTTACACGAGAAAGCTCATAACAGTCATTTCTACGTTGCCATGCAAGTAGCTAGTTGTGTTGCTGTTTCACAATTTACATGTGAGAAAGCTAGGGGGCTGATCGAAGGCGGAGATACTTAGGCAAGGTCATAAAATGTTAACAGTCCTGAAATGCTACATAGCAGAAAAGTTAGTTGTATGCGAACATTTATTAGTCAAACAGTCATGAGTGTGTATGAAAGATGGGGCATTCCTCGCAACAATCCGCCACATTGCCTAGCCTTTTTTCTCGGCTGATAATTAAACTAAAGTCATGTGGCCAATGACGTCACAAAGTTATGGTTTTGAGACTAAAAAACGTTTAAACTTCTCAAGAATACACCCGATGTTTATATAAAAACCAGTTTCGGGCTTATCTGGATGATGGTATTTGAATGATATAAACAAATATGGATTTTGATGATGTCAGCAATTTTAAACGATGAGTCATCGCTTTCAAAACGGCAGGTAGCCGAAGCAAATTCAAGTTGTTTTAGAGGAATCAAGCCTCTTACCTGGAATCTGACCACTGGACAAGGCAATCTCCGTGGAATGAATGATTACACAGAATAGTGAGGATGCCCTCTACAGATTCATCCTTGGAAAGGAAATTTAATAAACTGAAGACAGAAGTTTATCATAAATATAGTTTTGATTTTTAAGAAAGCTGAAAAACTGAAAACAAACTTTCCAAAACACTTTGCAGAGGAAGGCAAGGCAATAATTAACTTAAACAGACATGAAGATGATTCCAAAATATAATCAGAAAGCGTTTTAAACATCATGATAGCATGACCTTTCTCCTCACAAAATGGTTTGTCACACATTGTAGCACTTCCCCTTCTTGAAGGGAAGCTACTAAACTATGTGTCTAAGATCATTAATCTAAGATATAAATAGTCGCAGCCCACTTGTAACATGTGTGCCATGACTCAAATGTTAAGGAAAATCTAAAGTCAGATCGTTATTTACCAGACAATATTATGTGATAGTATCACACCATTCTAGAAAATAACGCAAAAGATGAAATATTCTTTAATTACCATTCTTTCCAAGCAAACAGGACATGTCGGCAACTCGGTTAAACCGGATACTGGTAGATATCCACCCTGAACGAGTAAACAGCATTCCTTGACAATATTCCGAGTAGAATATAAATGAAAAAATTTACATAACTAAAGTCACGTTTGCATGCAAAAATCACTGTTGACATGGTTAGGGAGTCGAGTACGATTTTTTAAAAGTCAAACCTGCACACAATTGTTGAATTGATAAGGGTTTTTTTTTTGGTGGTACAAAATTTGAAAATGGCTTTGAAAAAAGCAAACATTTAGTAAACTAAAGCTTTTCGTCTGACACTCTTCAGAGTTTAAAACGTCAGAACATAGACCGAAAACTCTACGCTAGGAAATATATATACCCAGTTGTGGATCGAAATAGGCCAATCAGAAACACGAGCACATGACTGTTGAGGTTGACCAATCACTGCCGCTTGCCTATTGAGAGATAAGGGTTTTCGAATAGAGAATTGATGATACTTTTCCAGGCTAATTCTCTAGAGTCTTTCATCACATTGTGATGCTTTGAAAATATGTAATTCTGTATATACATAGTCATTGTCTATTTATTCTGATTTCACAAAACTGTCCATGTAAACGCGGTGACATGTAAATGCAGCTATGTGTAAATGCGGTTACATATAGACGCGGCTACGTGTAAACGTGGTTCGTGTAAATGCAGTTACATGAAAATACAGCTACGTGTAAATGCGGTTACATATAGACGTGGCGGCTACGTGTAAACGTGGTTCGTGTAAATGTAGTTACATGAAAATACAGCTACGTGTAAATGCGGTTACATATAGACGCGGCGGCTAGGTGTAAACGTGGTTCGTGTAAATGCAGTTACATGAAAATACAGCTACGTGTAAATGCGGTTACATATAGACGCGGCGGCTACGTGTAAACGTGGTTCGTGTAAATGAAGTTACATGAAAATACAGCTACGTGTAAATGCGGTTACATATAGACGCGGCGGCTAGGTGTAAACGTGGTTCGTGTAAATGCAGTTACATGAAAATACAGCTACGTGTAAATGCGGTTACATATAGACGCGACGGCTACGTGTAAACGTGGTTCGTGTAAATGAAGTTACATGAAAATACAGCTACGTGTAAATGCGGTTACATATAGACGCGGCGGCTACGTGTAAACGTGGTTCGTGTAAATGAAGTTACATGAAAATACAGCTACGTGTAAATGCGGTTACATATAGACGCGGTGGCTACGTGTAAACGTGGTTCGTGTAAATGCAGTTACATGAAAATACAGCTACGTGTAAATGCGGTTACATATAGACGCGGCGGCTAGGTGTAAGCGTGGTTCGTGTAAATGTAGTTACATGAAAATACAGCTACGTGTAAATGCGGTTACATATAGACGCGGCGGCTAGGTGTAAACGTGGTTCGTGTAAATGTAGTTACATGAAAATACAGCTACCTGTAAATGCGGTTACATATAGACGCGGCGGCTAGGTGTAAACGTGGTTCGTGTAAATGTAGTTACATGAAAATACAGCTACGTGTAAATGCGGTTACATATAGACGCGGCGGCTAGGTGTAAACGTGGTTCGTGTAAATGTAGTTACATGAAAATACAGCTACGTGTAAATGCGGTTACATATAGACGCGGCGGCTAGGTGTAAACGTGGTTCGTGTAAATGTAGTTACATGAAAATACAGCTACGTGTAAATGCGGTTACATATAGACGCGGCGGCTAGGTGTAAACGTGGTTCGTGTAAATGTAGTTACATGAAAATACAGCTACGTGTAAATGCGGTTACCAATAGAGCCGCGCTAGTGTAAACGTGGTCGGTTAAATGTAGTTACATGAAAATACAGCTACGTGTAAATGCGGTTACATATGACGCGCGGCGGCTAGGTGTAAACGTGGTTCGTGTAAAGTAGTTACATGAAATACAGCTACGTGTAAAGCGGTACTAATAGACGCGGCGGCTAGGTGTAAACGTGGTTCGTGTAAATGTAGTTACATGAAAAATACAGCTACGTGTAAATGCGGTTGCATATAAGACGCGCGGCTAGGTGTAAACGTGGTTCGTGTAAATGTAGTATACATGAAAATACAGCTACGTGTAAATCCGGTTACATATAGACGCGCGGCGCTAGGTGTAAACGTGGTCGTGTAAATGTAGTTACATGAATATCAGCTACTGTAAATGCGTACATATAGACCGCGCGGCTAGGTGTAACGTGGTTCGTGAAAGTGTTACATGAAAATACAGCTACGTGTAAATGCGGTTACATATAGACGCGGCGGCTAGGTGTAAACGTGGTTCGTGTAAATGTAGTTACATGAAAATACAGCTACGTGTAAATGCGGTTACATATAGACGCGGCGGCTAGGTGTAAACGTGGTTCGTGTAAATGTAGTTACATGAAAATACAGCTACGTGTAAATGCGGTTACATATAGACGCGGCGGCTAGGTGTAAACGTGGTTCGTGTAAATGAAGTTACATGTAAACTCAGCAAAACATAATAGTGGAAACGTGTAAACGTTGCTACGTGTAAATGGGTCTACATGTTAACGTGGTCACGTGTAAGCTTCTCATTTTTGACACCTCTCTACAAGATTATATTGCATATATTTCAAATATACATCATGTATTATATATCAAATATTATAGACATGAAATACAAGCGACGTAACTTGATAAATGTAAAATGATTGCAATGTTATGAAAGTGCTAAACTTACGACGCTACCAAACTACAGCGATAGCATGAAATCTGGCTACCAATGAAAGATACTTTGTAGAATTACCTACGTAGCATAAGACAGGCTTTAGAAATAGTTTGTGCCTTATGGATCACTACTGTTTCGTTTGAAGCGGTTTAACACAGAAGCTAGAACAAAACGACAAATCACGGTTTAAGAGTGGCAATGAATTTTACCTCTGAAGATTTCACTGATTCAAGTTTAGCAACATAGACAAGCCGAGCAACCTGCAAAGAAATATTTTCTCAGTAAAGGAAATCAACAAGTAGATTCAAAATAGTAAGACACATCCAGGGCCGTCGCGAGGCATGCCTTGTTGGGGGGGGGGTGTGGAAGTGTTTCTTCCACTAGGCGGGTTTTACCTTAAATTTCCTATCGAGATACTATTGGGGGGGGGGGGGGGTTCGACACCCCTGGACACGTCAGAGCCAAAAGGGCACCATAGGCACGGGCTCCAAATCTTTTGAAAACGCTGCTTTACTCAGAAGTGTCTTCTTTAGAACTTTTGAAAGTGCTCCTTCTTTCTGACACGGTTGCCTTATTCAGCAATGATTCAGCAATTTCTACGTTTCTGGGGTGTCTGCATACCAAATGTAAATATTTAGTTAAAATTGGAGAATTTGGAGGTTTTGCATTAGAACTACTGTCTCCATTCTGCAAACACAATCACATTATAGGGAATCATTCAGTGTCAGCAAGCCATTTAACTACTTATGGCCTTTGTTTCATGAACTCAGGAAAGTCGGGCTTAAGCAGGTGATATTAGAGAGTTACACTCTTTATTTTATACGATAAATTTTATAAGAACACGAGCCTCAAAATTGGTCAAAAGTTAAGAACAAATCAAGAACAAGCTGAGGTTGAGCTACTGTAAAATTCAATTTTGAACAAAGTTTTATCTCAAAAACGAAGATTTTTAGAAATGCGTGGATGTTTTTTCGGTAAAGGTTCAGACTTGGCAGCAAACTAAGTCGTTTCGCCCACTTTGTTGGCAAATGAGGCCTGAACACCTTCCTAGAGCGAAGAAGCTAGCAATCGCCCTGCTAACACCCTATTTATCTATGAACAAATTAAGAACAATCCAGTCCAGATTTGCGAACAAATTAAGAACAGTCAGTAGTTTGTATTGGTGTAGTAGCTTTCTTTTAGATCAATGGTCCGTTCTAACCAAAAAGTACCACATTGCAATTACTGAAATGTTTGTACCCAAAAAATGTAAGAACTTTCACAACGCAGAACCCAGAAACATCAGACGGGACACTGTATCTTATGTTAGGCCAGAGTACCCACTGAGGGTACTGATTCAACTAAAAAATTACAATGTAAATATAATCTCTAGCTTACCTCCGGCTCTAACAGGTTATATGGGCGTCCGTTGAAATCTTTGTAGAAACTGTCAGCACTCAGCTGAAATAAACATAATTCGTTGAGTAATTGCGTATGTCAGTAACTGTAACATTTCTGCTTGTGAACCAACAATCCATAGTTTTGGAAAATAGCTATCTGATTATTTGAATGATTCAAATTCATTGTTATCTTAAGCTATTTTTCTTGTTCACACGTATTTTAACTATAATCTACTCAAATTATAGTCACTCCGCTTAAAGTCACACTTCTGGCTACAGTCACATAAAATGTAGAATCAAATATGCAAAATTTTTCAATCAAGCTCCGTTTAAAGTCATATTCCATTTACACAAAAATTTTCAAGCAACCATTGGTGTAACTAAAACCGGAGTCTATTGTACATTGAATCTTTTTTATACAGAATATCTTTAGGGTGGCTCTCAACTAACTTCAATTTGTGTCACAAATGGTGCTGTTTTGTGTCTAAAATTGTTAGGGCCGATGGCCTAGGAGTTATTTACTTCTAAGGATACCAGACTGATTCATTAGCCCGCTAAGTACACATAAGGTAAAGTAAATGTAGTCTATCAATAAAAGTATAAGACAACAAACCTGGTCTTTGAATTTAAGAAGAACGATATACTGATTAGGTGAGTTGTCCCTAACAATTTGCATGTGCTGGATCGAATCTCTAAAATGACAGAAGTAGATTCGAGAATGATCCTAAAGCGATCAGCTCTATGTCATAACAACATAAGACGTAAAATGATTCGAAGAGATATTATTCGCAGTTAATGGGCGTAGTTTTGCTTTTCATCTCTTTCACATTTTGTAGTCATGGAGTATCGAATAAAATCTGAAATGTTGAATAATTTATATGGTTGTGTTTAACCAATGCTTTAATAGTTGTGGCGGAGCAACGCACTGCGGCAAGCATAGGCATGCGTGAAAACTATTTTAGGCTAAGTTGGGCGAGTCGTGCTTCTGAAGGAAAAACGAAAGTTGCCCAGTGTCTATTGTTAAAAAGTTGAAAGATATAGTCCTCAATTGACATAAATACTCGAAGCGCAGATGGAGTGAATTAAGTCTCCATAATTGTTGCATCGAAGCATGCATGAAGTAAACTTACAAATTTTCTTTTGCAAGTCATTTTCTTGAAACACCGTGCCAATGATTCAATGATTCAAACAGTATAGATTTGAAAAATTTCAAGTTATCTTGACCATGTTAACAAAAGAAAGACTCATATAACAAAAGCTGCAAACAACCATAGAAAACTCTTCGTTAATTTACCAAGGTGACTAATAATTACTTCATTGGTTGTGTAAACTGTTGCAGATCAATGCATGTTAATTTTGCTGGGACAGACATCATACAAATCATCTCACTCCTTGGTACTTCCTCTTCTAGCGGTGTCAGTTGACTAAAAAATTAAGACCAGAGAAGTAATTAAGAATAGGATAAAGTTGAATCCCTTGATAAAAGTATCAAATGCTAAACCCATTCTCAAGGAATTACAATATTCAAGTATAATCAAGCATTGCAAAAGCTGTAAAATGCAAAGGAATGTCATCTGCAGATGTATTTGCTTCTTTCCAATATATACTAACCAAAATAAATACTGCATTAGTCCAACAAGATGCATATGCGCATACATTTTCACTTTCTATCGGCTCCTTTTACAATTTATGTTACTACTAGCATTCAAGCATGGACATAGAATATGCAAAAAGTTTAGTGGGACTTAGTATTGATCTTGCCTGAATATAACTACTTCATTGAGATAGATTTGGCCAAAAGGAGTTTTAAATGCAAGAAATTTTGCCTGAAAAGGGGGGTGGCGCAGCCATTCTACCCTCTTTTGATTCATATCAATATGCTTCCAAGTAGCAAAATGGACTCACCCATCTTTGTACAAATGCAGAACTCCAGCTGTATGCTCAACCATTGGATTCCCAGAGAAAAATGGAACAGGAGAGGTTCTTGATCTTTTTGTTACGGTGCCAGCTTGAGCGGCTGGATTGGGCTTGGCCACAGCTGACGGATCCTCATTATTTGCACATAAAGGTGCCTCATCTGACCAAAAAATAGTATTCAAAAGTGGAGATTAATCTGGGGTGGGATGGTCATGATCCATGGTCAAGGTCATGGTCAACTCAGGGAGTTTAACAGCTGTGGGATGTCCCTGAACAAGGTCAATTAATGTAGAAAGTGGTGACAAGGAAATTTCCAAATAAAAAGTGGGGAATTGTCTTCAAAAGTTCTAAAAAATGACATTACTGTAAGTATATTAATATCCAATCTGTTACTACAAATAATGAATATTAAATTCATTAATTTTCTTGATACAAATAACTATTGTTGTATTGATGATGACCTTGCAAACTTTCTTTAAAAGGGAAGAGCTCAGTCAAAAGGAGCTTTTAGGCAAGATAAAACATACCACATGTATGTGTTTCGATTGTGAAGTTGGTGCTTACTCGACAGCCTCTGTGAGTTTGCTTGTTCGAAGAAAGCACTACGTCATCCACTAGCCCATCAGTTGTTGTGTCTTCCTTCTCTTTCTTATCCATCCTTGCAACTCTTTTACCTCTTACCTCTTTGAGGTATTCCTCTGAAAAACATCAAAAATTTGATGAAAAAAATGACAATTGTGGATGAGAGCAAGAGCTTTATTAGAGATTCTCAAATTGCTAATTGATTTTATTCTCTGGTAACTTTTCACTTTCTGGCTTATGAAAGAGAAAGGGCATATCCAAAACTTGATCTTTTTCAGAAAGGCTCATTTGAAAGAAAGTAAGTATTAGCAGAAAACAGATTTAAGACGAGTATTGAATCATTTTTTCAGCTGACAATTTTATCAACCTTTCAAAATGCTGTTTCAAAATTCATCGAAATAAATGCTATGCACACAACACATTGTCGGAGAGATCTAGGCCGCATTTGTGCCCAAAAACAGTATGCATACATTGCAAATTAAGTCAATCTTTTGCACAGATTTTTATTTGCTCTTGCACTTGCACACACAAGATCTTGTCGAAAGAATGGGCAGGAGGGTATAGTGTTCTAAAAAGTTGAGAAGACCTGGCTGGCTGGGAAGAAAGGATGAATTGTGGGACAGAGCAATACAACAATCATGTTTACATTTTGGTTTTGCTAATTTCCCAGCAAATTCTCTTATTTTCTTTAACAGAAGGGTAGAAGATACATTTACTTTGCCAAAATTTTTAATTTTGCCGACGAAATTACTAGGCCGCCAGCCCGCCACAAGGTTTCTTGCCGATGTGAAGTAAATCTTGCAGTTATTTTGCTGTAAATCATTCCAAGGAGAACCGCAAATTAAAATACTTTGATTCTAGATGGGCTATTCCAGACTGTAAAGTATTTTACTGCGCGGGGAATGCCAGAACAATAATTTTGAAATTTCCAGATAAGACCAAAATTTTCAGTCTGGGGGCTATTGAGTTGGAAAAAATTGTATAATTATGCTAAAATTCAGCTCTTTCTGGTGAGCTAATTTTCAGCCACACAAAGAAACTAAAAAAATCAGCTTGACCTCCCTAGTAATACAGTAAAGATTAAGTAGCTCACCTGAGACATAATTGAAAGATTGAGGCTGCTTGAAACCATCTTCAACTTCTAGTCTGAGAACTACGAGCGAAACGGATGGCATCGGTCCTTTCTCCGATCATTATTTCATATAACACCAAATAATATCAAACTGGCGAACAGGGGCCTAAATCGGATACGAGTGGAAAGGAGGCTCGTGTGCAGTGTTCTCTCTATGCGTTATGTAAATTTCCTTAAACTCGCACGAAAATTTCCTCGGCTTTCGGAAAAATTCCTGAGATTTACAAATACCATAAATCCTCGAATTGGTCCACCTCGAAAAAGCCTCCCTCCAATAAGCCTCCACCATAGAACTACAAATTGTCAATAAGCCCCCCCCCACCCCCTCGGATAAGCCCCCACTGCTACCATATATTCTCGAATTGGACCCCTCAGTTTGACAATTTGGCCATCTGAGGTTGTCTATGGCGTTTTATTGAATATCCACAACAAATTCGTACTTTTGGTAGTAATTAATTAAATACTCATAAAGAAATTCCTACTAAAATAAACGAGGCCTTTTAATAATGTCTCCTTAATGTCTACAATGACTATATAAGCCCCCCCCCCCCCCCCCTCGAATGTAGTAGGATTAATACTTTGTTTATCACTCTATTGTTGTAACTGCACATGCGCACTGTAAATAGTATAAAAAACCTTGTTATTGTTATTAAGGAGGAGTTGTTGATGAATGATAATCTTGTAATGATATTTGTGTGTAAGTAATGTGGTGAAAATTACAAAGTTGAGTTTCCCTTAGCAGGAAATTAAATAAAACATAAAGCTCTACCACACGAATAAGCCCCCGTTCAAAATATCAAAAATAAATAAGCCCCCAGGGCGCTAATTCGAGGATTTACGGTACCTGCCTTGTAAAAGATACGGTCAAAACAACTTTGGCCATATAAAAAATATAAAATCCAGTCATTTGTCTACATAAAACCAAAATTCGTTTGTAACTTTATATGCCCGAAATCTAAGTTTTGTCTAAACGTTTTTTGTCCGAATTTTCGAAAATGTTTTTAAAGACCTATATCCTTCTCTATATAGACTCGTATCCTTCTCTCGCTTTACTTCTAATTCAATGTTGTGTTTGGTTGGAAATGTATAATGTTCCTTTATCATAGAAGAGTAAAAAATAATTTCTCAAAATTTTTAGAATTCCTTAAAATTTTCTTAACAATTGAAATTCCTTAAAAAGTTAAAAGATTCCTTAGTTTAGGGAAATTTCCTTAAAAATAAGAACATTGCACGCGCGGAGAGGAAAAACCAGTGGGGGAAACCATGGGCGGAAAACTCATGCCACAAGGCCGTCAGAACCGGTGGGAACTGGGGGCTAGCGCCCCCCATAATTTCAAAATGTACTATATTTCTTTTATATAGTGTACTGAATGAATGGGAAGCTTAGGCAACGAAAGTAAAGAAAAAGTCAATTTTAACTCAGACGTTTTCTTGTAAATCAATTGACACAAACCTCAATGTAATAAGTAACTAATGTCTCTAGAAACTAACATATTAAAAAAGTTAATTATAATATTATCATAATTCCTTGTTATGGCAACATCAGTAAAAGACGTCCACGAACATAAAAATTCATATGAAGAACACAGCCCCGTCGGAACCGGGTAGGGGGCTGGCCCCCCAATAATTGTTGAGCTGTAGTATATTTCCTTTATAACAGTGTACTGAAAGAGAAGGAATACAATGGACAACCCCCCCCCCCCCCCCCCCCATACCCCCAATATGAATTTCGTTCCGACGGCACTGGAACAATCATAACCTGTAAATTGTTTGTCAGCTGAATGCAGCTTGCTCTTTACCTAAAATTCGCCAACCGTTTCAAGAAAAACGAAGGACTTTGTGACCAACTGAAGATTTTACTACCAACAACAACAGGAAGAATTTGAAATGCTTCCAAAGGCTTTATATCTCCATCTACACCAATCTTCTGTAATTCAAAAATGGCTATCTTGAAAACATGGAATGTGGAATGTAAAAGCTATATAACTACATAACTACATCCTAACAAGTATATTTGTGTTTAATTTGGGCTTGTTGATACAAGAACGTATCGTATATGAAGGTATTACCTTGCAAAGGCTAACATTTCAACATTCCAACATTCCATGTTCTTGTAAAAGTAGGGACATTTTGAAAATGCAGCATGTTTACAGACTCAGATATCAGCTCTTTCATATGAATAATGTCTATCATATCAAGTCACTGCATTGTAGGCTTCCCTGTGGGTGAGAAAACTTACTCAAAAATCTTTGGTAATATTGAGGGTGTTGGGGTTTGTTTTTATCAACAGAATCCAAGGCCAAATTTTGGTTTTTTTTTCATGGGCTCTGAAGCAGGTTGGAAAGTGGGGGGGGCAAGGGAAGATTTAACAGTCATAACGAAGGTATTTGTGAATAAAAAAAGAGTCCAATATATAAGGGGTAATAAAAAAGGTTGTATATATTGTATAAAGTTTTGGCAAGGCGATTTGATAATTTTACATTGCTTGATAAATGTATTAGGTTGTGAAGAGCTAAAAGAAAGCTGCTCCCTAATTACCAATATATTGTCATTCATGTCATTCATGTCATAGCAAAGCATGGATAATGTCATTCATCTGCTATCAAACAAAACAAACCAGAGTCCAGAGTTACTTCTAAAATCCTCAAGGATAGATCAAAGGACATCATTACCCATCCTCTAAATCAGTTCTTTGACTATAACAGGCCTCGTGTATGGACTGTTTTTTATCAAACTTTTCAGGTTTGGAACATCCTCTGATCTTGTTATAAATAGCTGATCAAGGGCAGTGTTGTTCTGATTTGCACATTGTCTCAAAAAAGAAAAGGTTTGCACATTTACTCGCCTGACAGGCTTTGATCAACATTTTTGCATTGAGAGCTAAAAATTATGGCCAGTTTTAGCCAGAAACTTCAAACTAATAGAAGGAAAAAGAGAGCAATGATAACACCAATATAAAAGAAAAATTGGGTTGAATTTTTCATTTTTAGTTATAAGCAGTTTGGCTAGAGCTAAGTAAGTTAAGGGGGTAGAAAGGAAATGAATCTGGGGTGAGGCTCAAAGGAAGATAATTGGAGAAGGTGTCTTCTTATAGCAGCTTAGCATTACTAACATGCTCATGGTGAATATTTTATCAAAGCTGTTCAATAAATAAGGACCAATGGATAATGTTTGTAAAGAAACAACCATTGAGGTTAATTGTCTTTGAAGAAAATTGACAAAAAATGTCAGTGTGTTAGAAAATGAGACATTTTTTGAGATAAATTCATTCTTTGGACATTTTTCTAAGGTCTTCGCCATGATCTTCCATAGTTTTTTCCCAGTTCTTACCATCAAATGTTTGTATATCCATTCCAATAACAGTCCCTTCATCTAAGCAGTGTGGCATAACACCAACTCCATTTGGATTAGAGCGTGGTCTATAAAAACTCTGCACTCCACATGTCTTGCAAAAGAGATGCTTTGCTTTGTTTGTATTAAATGTATAACATGTCAAATTGTCCTCTCCCTAAAAGTAAGGTTAATTTTTTTTCAGTTGGCAGCAACATGTTAATGAGTGTTAACAGTGAGTTTACTTGCTGGCATGCAGCAATGTCTCCTTTCAAAGCAATTAGCAGTACTTAAAATAAGAATAAAATATTTTTAGCGTAGGTATAACTTGATGTAAAACAGGAAGCCATGTACATAGTTAACTTGAAAAAAGATAAAATAAAGACTCAAACACCACAGTTTTCTCTATTAATCAGTTTCCTTTATCTGGCGTACAATATTTACTGTTTTACTAACTGCTCATATTTTGACGCATCTAAACAAATGCCCCCAGTAAATTTCATCGTACAGTTGACATGAGATGCATCCTGGACCAAAGCTTCTTGTCTGACACTCTTCAGAGTATAAAATCACAGAACATAGATTGAAAACTCTAAGCTAGGGAATATATAAACCTAGTTGTGGATCAGAATTAAAGGTTGCCCAAGCAGGGCAACTTGCCTATAGGAAACGTCAACAATGGATGCCACAGTTGAAAATGAACTCCTTCTATTTAGACACTAGTGCAGGCATGGCCGTTTGAGGTTGGCCATCACCTGTGTGTGCCTCAGTGTCCTCCTTAGATCACTCGAGATAGGGTGATTAATTCTCCCCCTCTCCAACAATTTTTACCTTAACCTCCCAACTTAGATTTTCATTGGCATTTCAAGCTAAACATGCAACTTGTCACATCTTAAACGTTTATTCATTTAGAAGACCAGCTTGTTTATATGTAAGAAATGTGTCGGTTTATTGGCAGTATATCACACATGTCATACAAGTGCGTTTCATAGCCTGACCATGAGTCAAGAAATCCATTTGGGCTTTATGATGCAGAGAGAAACAACTGTAACATACAAAACATAATTTTACCTTTAAAAGTTCAAAGTTGCTCTCTGGTACAATGAAGTGGAGGTTTTGCTTTTTCCTGCATATGCTACAGCTAAAATAACACAAATCACACAATAAGTGTTGATAGAGATAAAATAATCTTAGGGTTGCTATGTATTTCCAGGCTCCCTGTGGCATCATCTTGTAGTTTGTCTGTTTTGTAAAACTTTATGAGAAACTTTATGTAAAACCTCTCTGTTATTCTTCTTAGTGATAGCTCCGTTCTAGACTGCATAATAACATGATACATAAGAACGACTTTTAAGGGCCTAGCCTCGTGCTGGATTTCCCATGATTATATAAAAAAGGGAGCTGAGTTAAGAATAAAAACATATTCTACAAACAGCTTACTTGCATTGAATTACTTCAAGGTGTGCTGGAGCTTTAACCAAAAACCTCACTTCTCCGCAATGGCAGCCTCCATAGTGTCTTTCCAATTTTGCCATTTTCGGCTTCTCATTTCTGATTGACAACAACAACAGCGTTACGGAACATCAAGCGGTATATTACGCAATCTTGCCGAAATGCAAACTCAGCATGACCGTCTATGAGTCTAAGGAAATTGTCCCGTAAATTGTTGCGTAACCATGATGAAATGGCTTCTAATATAAAAGGTACAGAAGACACAAGTCTTGAACATTTTACTTCTGCAATAACTTGAATCTGTTGTATGAAGAGAGAGTTCTTGAGATTTGGGATTAGATGTAAGGAAACTGTAAAATCAGTTTTTCTATATGTATGCGATTACCTTAAGAAACTGTAGGTAAGTGATAAAATTATTACACTCTTTTATAAGAACCAGTAAATTTACGTTAATGCTGACTGTTCTTAACTTTTTGGAAATCTGAGGCTGGATTGTTCTTAATTTGTTTGCCATTGCTAGCTTTTTTGCCCTAGGGTAGGTGTTTAGGCCTTATGTACCATTTGCCAACAAAGTGAGTGAGACAACTCCTCTTCTTTTGCCGACAAGTGAAAAATTCACCGAAAAAGCATCCAAACATGGCTAAAAATCCTCGTTTTTGAAATAAAACATTGTTGAGGCTCGTGTTCTTATAAGATTGTTCTTATAAAAATATAGTGGAGGTCACGAAATAC
Organism: Rhopilema esculentum; assembly: GCF_013076305.1. The sequence continues at coordinate 8,623,341 of NW_027019317.1, forward strand.
TTGAATCTTGCAAATTGGCGATTTCCATTGATGTGCGATGGATTTCCATTGATGTGTGATGGATTTCCATTGATATGTGATGGAAAATCAAAGGTGAGAGCGACAGCATTTATCAGTATATTGATTGTTAAGGAAATAGATTATCAATTAACTTCGGGATCATCTGTGAAGTGATCATTAGTGGAACTTGAGGAATTATATTTGATTGTATATTAAGAAATTGCGATGGAAACTTGGAAGTTAATATTTTTAGCGATGTCGTGCCACCGTAATTTTATATTTCTCGTTCGGTACAAAAAAGAGGGGGTCATCCCTTTATTTCTGCAAATGATGTAACTTAGTAAACAGCGTAATTGCGATTTAGAGAACCCCGGATGAAACGAACTTCCCCGAATACGATCATGTGACCTTCTTTGCAAGTGCCAACCACTGGATCACAGAATACGTTATTCGTATTCTGTCACTGGATCAGTGGTGCCATATCAATACACCTCATTGTGCTTTCGCGCATGACGAGGTGGTGGAGCTATGACGTATCAGAGTTGATGGCAGTCACACAAAATTTAGACCAAACATGCAAAACTATTCAATTTAGCTCCGTTTACAGTCACATTCCATTTACAGTTACTTGTTCTCAAGCAACATTTGGTGCGAATACAACCGGAGCCTACTGAACTGCGTGTAATATGTTAGGAAATTCCCATGTGTCTCGAAAGCTGTATTCATTTGATCAGATTTTGGATTTTGTTCGGTTTAACCTCACTTACAGTGCAAATCATACCAAGCTGATCGATGAAACTTTAAGAAACTTTTCTACAAACAATACACTCTTTTGTAGCTTGAAAGGAATAACTATTAAGTATACTGGGTTGAGGATTGCAGGGTTGGAGGGGTTGTGCTTCTGCCTGCCTGGTGCTAAAACCATTCTTGGCCAGTACATGCCAGAAATTATTCGTGAAAAGTAACTCTCTCTCTCAGGTTTCTAGAATTTCATAAAGTTCTCCATATTTGAGGTATGGTCGGTCTGTTTGCTTACAATATTGTTGTCGGTATTTTAAAATAATAAAAGCAAGGATCATCACCCTGAAAAATCATCAATTTCATATTCCAGTGCTGACATTCTCGCAAAATATTACAAAAGAACAACACAAAACAACATCACCGATTCTTCTCTTCGCTGTTATCCCATCCCTGTCACAAAATGTAGGTGAGCAGACAGATGGGCTAGGCCAATGGGCACAGGTCCCGAAAAGAGGACACACAAAAATAGTCCTTGCTTGATGTTTTTCCTGTTATCGACACGGAAAACTAAACTAAAACGTGATACGCAATAACTAACATCGTGATTATATTTTTGCTTGAAACATTTTGACAAGAACGTTGCTATCCAGCTAAGGCAGAACTGCGAAATGACCTTAAAATAGATCTATTGCTACGAATCTAATCGGCGACGTAAGGCTTATTTACAATAATTCCTCAAGCATAAACGCAACATAGAGCCTATTGTTGACTCTGAACGGACAACTGACGGGACAAAGTGCCTCTAATAGCCAGATGAAATTATTCCAAACACTAGATGTTTTATGCTTGGAAATGTTTTTTAGAAACTAATGAACAAACGTTACTGCCATCACACTAAATGTTGACAGACAAAAACACTGCCACGAATAGCAGGCGTTCACTAACAAAACAAGACATGGTTACAACAGTACATCGCATATGTACACTTATTAAAACTTGCACACAGGTAACATCTGTAGCTTGGGCCCTTTCATCTATGAAGACAATTCTTTAAAATTATTTTAATTTTTAACCCTTTTCCAACTCATTTGGTAGATTATTCAAAACTTGTAGGCCTAATGATTGTACATTTTTCATTTTATTTAGATGTTACCTGATTCATTCTATACTGAAAATGTGAACGTTCTCAATAAGAATAGACTAACTTTACTTGCCAAAATAAGTTACTGATACATTTCTGTAGAGCACAAAACTAGCGGAAAAAAGTTTGTCTCAAAGAATGAAGTCCAGTGGGCTTTGAAGCCTTTGGCTAATGTCAACAGCATCAAAACAACAACATAGAGAATAAAACAGTTGATTTTTTTTCCTCGCGGATATTTGCTTGGCATTATATACCACTAGAAAGCGTCCCTTTCATCTCAAGCTAATCGATGTCCATGGCTGTTTCGTTTTCTTGTTCGCCCATCTCCATATCCTCCGTTGGGGCCATAGAATGGGCCCAGGTACTTGACTGGGGTATATTTTCGTTGGGTAGTGTTTTTGGAAGCTGGTCCATCATATCTTTAATCCTGTGTGAGCAAGAAAAAAGATTTAGGGTGGAAAATTATCACAAGAACCATTCATTTATCTAAAATCAAACGAAATTGCGATTTATATAATAGTAAGTAATATAATAACATAGAATTGCATCTCCTAAATCCATTCTAAGATAATACAGTCAATTTGATACAATTTGGATTATTTTCATTAAACGCGAGACGTGACGTGAGAAAAAGCAAACAGGAACGTTTTTAGAGAAAGAGGGTTTTAATGTCATTGGCAAGTTTGAAATATTCATACGATGTAACATGTAATCCTGCTTGTTTTTCCTTGAAAAAAGATTAATCAAAATGTTAATATCGAAAATGCCAAAACAGCAATCCTATGTTGTTAAGGTGATAAACTGACTCTCATCAAACTTATGCGATCTAAAACTAAATTTTGAGTTTTTGACCAAATTTTCCACTTGGAGCTTGAGAAGTCAAGTATCTTTTCGTAATACCTTTCGTTTTAAGATTAAAATGTGCACTTACTCGTCGGGATTGGCCCGAACAATATCCCCCGCCTTTTGCATGATGCTCTCCCCAGCTTCACCGCCAATACCCGCAATATAGCGAAAATCCAGCAAGTCTGGCACCCCAGCCAGCTGTGGTGCTGGTAGATTTGGATTGTAATCACATCCAATCTTTAGGCATGGGTGGTTTACCAGCTCGTGCGCTGTTGGTCTTTCTTCAGGCTTATTCTGCAGAAGAGGTGTATGTGAACTGCATTGTATTTGCTTAACGTATTAGCTTAACGTATTTACTAAAGATAAGATTTGTTTTTAAATGATCTTTGCTTGAAAATTACGAAAAATCCAACAAAATACGGTCAAACATGGGCAGTATCTTTGATGACACTATTTAATACGAGCAATAAGATCTTGTAATAATAAGCCTTCTAACTTGCGCTGTAAATCGTTTCCTGATATCTCACTATAACACTCTAACATTATTATAACACACACTCCCCAACATTCCAAGCCCTCCACACACACGATTTCCCGTACACCCGACCCCTACACAACCAAACCCCTACCCAAACATACCACACCAAACAACCCTCACTAGAACATCCAACCCCTAAACATACCGAACTCCCAATGACACTTAGCACATATATTTCCGTATAAAATAATCACAATGATATGATCATGAACAAAACCCACCTCTTTAAAATGCCTAAAGTTCATAAATGCAAATAATAGCCTGTCATAAAACACTGACCGACAAACAGCGACTGACTTGACGCCAAAGCTCACCGTCTTCTTTTTCCAAACGTTTTAGCTGAATAAAAAACAAAAAAATTCTCAGAAAACTTATAAAAACTAAAAGTTCATAGTGACCTAAATTGTTATATACCTTTACGAGGCTATTTTTTATAGCGGGTTGAATCCAGTTACAGGAAAATATAACATATCGGAACGTGATAAACTGTACTCAGCACAATGAGACTCGATGCGAAAAGGAGGCTAAGATGAACTAGAAAACAAAACTTTATCGATATGATTTCCAAAACCAAAATTGCATCGATGAAAAGGAAGAATGCCAAGTAGTTAGGGATTGGCTTCATGTGTTGAGTTTCTAGATGTTTAAATTCCATTTATTAAAACATTGAAACTCCAAGAAACATATCAAAATACAATTGTGTTGCACGACATTTTAACACATGGAACTAAGCTCCCTTTTCCCCTTAAAATTCACAAGTAGCTCCATACCGCCTCTAAACGACGTTTTTCTACGCCTGACCCGTCTTTGTCTGACTTTTTGGGGTACATTCCACCATTCCAAATTTCTAGGAATGTTATTCCAGCGCTGAAGATATCAGCTGGAGTTCCGTGGCAGCGACCATCTAAAACCTGTAAGTCAAAGAAGAAATCAATGAGGCAACCAGATAAGTATTTCTGTTAAATACATCAAATGTTGATGTTGGACTAAATAAAATGCACTTTTAGTGATAACGCTGTCAGTTTTTTAAGTTTTAAGAGCTGTGTGATAAAAACAGCAATACATGCAACAATTAAAAACCGGAAGCAGGGTGCATTTTAAATTTTCTTAAAAAGGAACGAAAGAATTAACTGTTTATATGTTCGCGACATGGTACGAGAAACCTTGAAATGATATGTTCCAAATTATGGGCAACTAATATACGAAAAATGGGAAATTTTTTTGAAATTGTCCTTTATTTAAACATTTGCTTTAAAAAGAGCAACTTGACCTGTCTCTCAATTGACTAATATTAAGTAAACATGACTTAATCAAAGAATAACAATTAGCGATTAACTATAATTAACAATTAAGGTACCTCTTGAGCAGCAAATCCTGGTGTTCCTGCTGCTGGAAGTCTCTCTGTAGTTTCCTGCTGCAGTGAAATTGCCAGATCCCAGTCACATATTTTCAAATGTTTTAAATTGTTGGACAACAACATGTTGAGATCTGACGAAGAAAGAAATAAGCTAAACGACATGATCGCAAGTGTTGGTTAACTTTGTCAAACCTACGAGCTTTATTCATGATATGCTCAGATAATACAAATTAGAAGGAGGAGGGCTTTGAATGCTTGTCGATGCAAATTACACCCCTAAATCCTACGGCAAGCTACAAATTAAACTAAGCATTTATCACTTTATGCAGCGCGAGCTACAAAACAATTCACATTCTGACAACATTTAAGGGGCAAATCAAAGTTCATAGCCATGCACCAAAAGAACAGTATAAAAATATGAAGAGTCAAAATCAAAATGATTGCTGATTACAAACATTTTTTCGGCAGTGAACTGCCCCTCGAAATTTTTAAACTATGACACTCAATAACCCAGTTTGCATTTGAGTGGGTCTTCGTCCAGAGAAAGATCTGACCAAAACAAGTGGTGGGCTGGGGGGCTAAACGTTAAGGAGAAGACCACGCCTTTTGGCTTGGCTGAGATTGCTTCCCTCGACTATTCAGAAACGCCCTCTACTACACTGATGTCTTATCTATTTCATGAGTTTTTTTAAATGTTTAAAATATTGTTTCTTTCTTGGTTGATTTCTGTCCTTTTGCGGTTATTCGCAAATATATTTCTTGGGCTATTTTCGAAAGCTTTTTACGTTAATTTTGGTTCCATTTGAGATACGGCATAGTCTCTATAGCAATAGTGAAAATGGTGGTTCAGTTCTTTCAGCTAGGTGGCTGAGTTTCATAGGTAATTCTACTTTACATTTTATAATTATCTAGTGGTTTTAATTTGTTTTTCTTTGTGCAACAGTTGGTCTTAATTAGTTCAAACTAGACCTACCTTTTTCAACCCACTGTAAAATGTTATAACAATAATAATGGAAACTTTTTATTTTCAATTCAATTAAAACTACAATTACAAATTTCACTATTACAAAGGTAATTTGAAATTGGCTAGCCTGTGTTAACAAAGAAAAAGACGAATACAAGCACAGACAAAAATAAATTAAGAAAGAAAAAAAGGAAAAGTTTGCTCGCCTTTGTTTGTTTCAGAAGTTGTCAGTAGCAGAGATTCTGCGGCATATAATAATGGAAACTTTTCATTTTGAATTCCAGTTTAAAACTACAATTCCAAATCTCACTATTACAAGGTAATTTGTCACTGGCTAGCCTGGTTTACAAAATAAAAACTATTACAATCGTAGTAATGAGAAAAGAAAAAAAATGTTAAAAGGGGAGTAGCTCTGGATTAGTCCAAGTTTTGTTTCTACAGCAGAATATATAGTATGTGATGCGAATGGAGATGCTTGTAAGTTTGGAGATGAGATAGCGTTTCTGTTGATGATCAATGGACAAAGAGTCACACATGTCGATGAATGAGCTGGAGGAGGTGCCAAAAATACCAAGTGAACTGATGGAAAGATTGACAAACGAGACTGACTTAAACTGACGTTTTAAGTCAGATACGAGGGTGGCATATTTCTCTGACTTTCTGACAGCATTGCAGTTGAGATTTGTTTCAAAGCCTATGGTTAACTCTAAAATGCACAGACAGTTTTCCTTAGGTTTGAGAAGTAAGTCAGGGCGTAGTTGATCTCCAGTTATGATAGACGGGGAAAGAAAGCCTGGTAAATCTGCGTAGAGAGAAGACCCATTTATTGCTTCGAAGAAAGTGGCTAGAAAGTTTAATGCAGAATTATGATGCCAAGTATAGCGGCCTTGGTCAAGGTACACTTTGCATCCAGCAACAACGTGTAGAAGTGTTTTTGGAAGAAAACAGAATTCACAGTCAGATGTTTGACTAAGGTTCCATTTCAGCAGATTTTTACGAGTTGGAAGAGTGTTGTTAAGATACTTGATGGTAAAGTTAAAGATGTTACTAGGCAAATTGCTCTGTGTACTTGACTAAATACCGTTCAGCTTTTCCAGTGAATGTTTCAGTAGGAAGGTAATTGTAGCTCCCTGAGATGGTAAGTTTTGAGAGAGACGTTCTTTGTTGTCTGATTTGACAGCCTTTAATACCTCTTTAGTATTCGATAGATGTCGTACTGTAGGTTCGTGCCATGACTGGTGTCTTTCCATAGGGTTTGAATGTCAATGTTAGGAGAAGATTTTAGGGCATTGCGACAGACCGTTTGGCATTGCGTAAATTTGATAGAAGGCAGTTGTAGATTTAGGCCAAACTGATTTTTTGAGAGGATTATTCCACTCAATGTTGCAGAAACAGGAAGATCAAGCCACTGACGAATGTAATTGGAAACAAGATTGTCCAGGTTTTGGACAACCCAGGTCTTTGATAGATCTGCAACAGTAAAATGCCATGAAACTTTAAACAGAACATAACGATGGTATAATAGCAGTTTGTTTTTAGGGTGGGGAGGTAAGTCGTCATTATCCTTCATAAGAGTAGAGAAAAGAGAAACGAGTTTAGATTTATGATCTTGGTTACTCATTTCAAAATTAAAGAAACGACCAAGATACTTAAAGGAATCGCCATTTTTGACAGCAGGTACTATTTGGTTACAGATGAAAAGTTTCGGTTGAAATTGGAGGGATCGCGTAGAGGGTTTCTTGACACCAAAGGTAACACATTTGTCAACCCTGACAATGAAGCTAGCCCATTGGCACCATCTGGTAAAGCAGTTTAATAAGAGTTGGTTCTCCTCTTCTCCACTGGTAACAACAGCAGCATCATCAGCAAACTGAAACCAGTGTACTGGCTGAACCATGCGGTCATTCCCATCATGGGGGGAGAAACCAAGCTGCTTATATTTATCTGATTTGATGTATTGTATGAGCGTTTTGAAGCAAAGGTTGAAAAGAAGGGGGCTGAGGCAGTCACCTTGCAATACGCCACGGCGAACGGGAATCGCAGGGGTTTGGAATTTAACAGTTATGATACAGGTCTTAAAATCTAGATATAAGCTTGAGACCAATGATTGAATTTCCGAAGGTATATGATGATAAGCAAGAATAGCTGGTATCAGCTTGTGGTGAACTTCGCCAAAGGCGTTTTTGAGATCCAGCAAAGATACCACTAAAGATCGTTGCTTAATGCGAGCTTTATTTATTAAATGGCTCATCACTGCTGTGTGCCCTAATGTACCTGATACTTTTGAGGTGAAGCCTTTTTGAATTTGGTGCTCGATGAAGCCATTGTGTTTCAGAAAAGTGAAGAGGGAGTCACGTAAGCAAGGAGTGAATATTTTTAAGGGCACTGATTCTAAAGTGATTGGCCTGAAATTTGATGGATCATCTGTGCTGTCTTTTCTGTGAATCAAGATAGTGGAGGCCTTTTTCCATTCAGATGGTACCTTACCTGAAAGCCAGACAACACGAATTATTTCAGTAAGAAAGGAACGAAGATAGGGGCTTCGTTTGAAACAGATGATGGATATCTTATCAAGTGGACAGGGAGAAGTAGAAGCTTTCATACGCCTTATGATAGAAGTAATGGTTTTGTAACTAGGTGGCTCTAGATCAAATGAATAAGATGGTTCATTGAAAGTAGGGATCCATGAAGGAATGGTGAAATTTTTGTTAGGTGCGATCGCAAAGTATTCGGTACATCCTGCAACAGAAAAAGTTGGAAGAGCTGAAGTTTCATATTGTAGAGTGCGCTTGACGTAATTCCAGAAATTCTTGATAATGTAACGGTCGTGGTTTGTTATATTGGAAGATTTAGTGGGCGAGGTTTGTTATATTGGAAGATTTAGTGGGCGAGGTTTGTTATATTGGAAGATTTAGTGGGCGAGGTTTGTTATATTGGAAGATTTAGTGGGCGAGGTTTGTTATATTGGAAGATTTAGTGGGCGAGGTTTGTTATATTGGAAGATTTAGTGGGCGAGGTTTGTTATATTGGAAGATTTAGTGGGCGAGGTTTGTTATATTGGAAGATTTAGTGGGCGAGGTTTGTTATATTGGAAGATTTAGTGGGCGAGGTTTGTTATATTGGAAGATTTAGTGGGCGAGGTTTGTTATATTGGAAGATTTAGTGGGCGAGGTTTGTTATATTGGAAGATTTAGTGGGCGAGGTTTGTTATATTGGAAGATTTAGTGGGCGAGGTTTGTTATATTGGAAGATTTAGTGGGCGAGGTTTGTTTTTTTGATTTTATTACGAAGAAGGTTAGTGACATATTTGATTTCAGTTAAAGGAGCATTAGAATGTTTCAAAGTTTTGAGTTCTTTTTTAAATTCTTGGCTGTGAGATTGGCGTATTTTTCCTTGAGATCTTCGTTGCAGCATTCGATTGTTCCACAAGTTTCTTTGAAGTAGTCGTATATGGAGTGGAAATATTTGTTAGCTAACAGCCATTCCTGGTCAGATCTTGGAAGACGAATTCCAGGCTTGATATCAAAATGATCCTCAAGGGGAATTTCAGCGTGACTAACATTATTCTCAAGGTCAGCATCATTCACGACCTCGAACAATTGCTCTTCATCAAAGCCTTTTATGACTCTGCAGTTCTGATGGATGCGGAGGCCCTTTATCCCTATGCATGACTTGCCGCAAGAACATTTCACACAGCTTTGGTTGTTAATAGCTGCATCGCGATTTCCGGAGTCAACGAGTGGATAATGATAATAATAATAATATAATAATAATAACAACATCAGCTTTCGATGCAAACGTCAAACGTCTAGCCTACCAGCACAAAAACAGCCAGGTTGTGAAGTAAAAACCAACGCAGGAAATATGAACTAACCTTTGATATCTTTGTGAACTATCTGCTTCGAGTGAAGATACCGCAGCCCTTCGAGGATTTGACAAAAATAGTATTTGCAGTCCCTTAATGGCAAGCCACGGTCGAACTGTTCCCTGTACGCTTTCTTCAGATCGTACAGTGTGCAGTCTGGAAAATGCAAAGCCATTTTAAATAATGAGAATACAAAAAAAAGACTCAATAGACCCAATTTTTAAAGAATCGTCTTTTACAATTCTTAATGTATATATATATATATATATATATATATATATATTTATATATATATCTAGCTATATATCTAGCTATATATATATAAAATCTTCACTATAAAAAACCTAAATGTACAATAAATAGTTCACATAATCTACAGATGCACTTAAAGACTCATTGCTAACAACGGGCCTTTGCGCTAAAGGCAAATTGTCCAGGCGACGATACAAACAATGGCGGTAAACTTCCACGCATTCAGCAAGGAAATGCTATGTGGGATGCTTGCCCAGCACAATGGCTTATTGTTAGCAATGAGTCTTCAAAGTTATCTACAGATTTCATGTCCCATTAAAAGATAGCAAGTGATTGGGACAATTTAATTGTTATTTTTTTTAACTCGGCCAATGAATCGTATAGTCTCCGTTTCTAGTCACAGGGGTGCTTATGTCATAATGTAATATTTGTTGTTGTTGTTGCTGTTGTTGTTGTGGTTTTTGTTTTTAATGTGTTTTAAATCATCATTATTATTCTTATTGGCTAATTCAGTGAATATTCCAGAAGCCATGGACTTGTTATAAAATTTTTGTGCATGTATCCCACGCATGGTGCTTGATGCGCAGTTCAAGTAAAAAAGCTCTGCTTGGCCGGGCCAGTTCGCTTGCATGTGTTTAAGGCGGGATCATTATCAATTTAACCTAGATCCCGGTTATACGGGCTGGCTCATTTGCAAAACAACGCATTTGTAAAACAAGAGAATTTCTTGATACAAGTTAAATATCGGCGTGGCGAATTAGCCCGGCTTCAACTCTATAAAAACCTGCGATGCAGGTAAGTTGATTTCATTGTGAGGTTACCTGCACGTTCCATGAGGATAAGACCGCGACTTTTCATGCCGTTGCTAAGAGTCCTCTCGCAATTGAATTTTATGATGGCCATTGCACCAAGTAGATTTGGATGGTTTTGGCGGATCGCTCGGTAAATTTCTGCTTCCTTTGTTGGGTCCTTCTTAACCTACAGATATATAAAGTATAACAAAATGCAATGGCCTAGCAGCTAGCAAGATGGTCTGGAATGACACATCACATGATTTCGAATCATTTTGAACAAAAGCTGAAAACGCATTTAAAGAAAAGACTAAACTTAAAGCACGTCTACACATGTATGCTACAGGGATCTATTCGTGTAAAAATAACATTAAAATGAAGAATGAAAATGAAAAACTGCTGCATATTAGCTTACTGATTAATCAACTGATTACCTTAGAACAATTTACCCCACACCCATTAATTGGGAAGCTCTGTGTAGCAAAACTAAGTCAATTAATTTTAGAACAAAACTAAGTCAATTAATTCTAACAAAACTAAATAAATCTTAATTGAAAACTGTTCTTAATCCTCTGCTGAAAGAAACTGGGTAAATTATCAGTCTAACCAGAGCTGGCCTCGTTTTATGTTCTTGTGTAGACTTAAATGTATTGACATACCTCTTTCACAGCAAGGTCTGCCTCTACTTCTTTCTCCGCATGGTAGAACCACCCCCTGTATGCATGGCCACCACCTCCTTTGCCAAGCTTTATTTTATGAAGGAACGTGAAATCTACGTCCTCGCGCACAACGGAACCTTCTCTCAACAAGGTGGTTGTCTGAAAAAAAAATTAATCGAAACGTTACCTCGAGCTTAAAACAAAAGTGATTAACAAACTGTGGTTTACAACCAATGACAACAAAGATTGGCAAAGAATTAAAACAGTAACTGACACATGATGACAACAATAATTGTCATCCAAAGATAACATTGATACTTGCACTGTAGATCACTCTCCCGTCTACTTTTCTCTCGTCTCTTCTTTGCAGCCAAGTTCTGCAAGAGAGTATTGAAAACAAACATTTAACTAAGCAATAAGACCTAGACCAGATTTCCATACTGGACAAGTTTTCCATACGGGAATTAAATTCCTGGCTGTATGACTACAAACGGTATGATAATTTCATATTATACTGCAAAAAATTGATTGGTAGAAAGCAGACCATAGTTTTACCCTGTCGCCGCATTTTTTTTTCTTTAAAACAGTGCTTTATTTGTGACTAGAAACATAGAAAATGCAGTGCAGAATATAAGGAAAAATATGACTAAAGTAGAATTACACGTCCAGTCATGTGACGGACATTGCTTTTATCAGTCATATTGTTCTTGTTCATAAAAAAACCTTAAAGGCTCCCAATTAAAGGTTTAGAAAGAAAACATGGTAAAGTTTTCAGAGCATTGCTATATACAACATGTGTAAATATATTGTATTCACTCACATTGTATCCACTCTATTGAATAGAGTGGATACAATGTGAGTTAATACAATATATTTACACATGTTGTATATAGCAATGCTCTGAAAACTTTACCACGTACCCTGAGATTTCTCAGAAAAAATATTAATACGACGTATAATTGTAATAACTAAAAAATGTTTTGGGGCTATTGATTCTGGTTGAATTCGTTACCTTCGATATTCTACATTTTGTATAAGTACAAAATATCACGAAATTCATGGAAACAACACTGCGACGCATAGAGAGGCTGGGAGATCTTTGAAGCTAATTTTGAAGATTGAGCTACTTCATGTTGAATGGAGATCGGTCATGAATACGCAGTGAATACCCTAGACGGTACTTTAACCAATCAAAATGCTCCTTTCCATGAATAATATTTGCCGTTAATCAGCTAAAACAATGGTCCTGTACGCTGAGAAATATGCAGCGTACAGCCTCAAAGTTTGTTCACAATTGTCTCGTTTTGAGACCGATATAAACAGTTTATGGACGTCGGAGCGGTTGGAGTGATGGATCTTCATCGAAAACAGTAAATATGACTTAATTAAAAAACTATTGCAATGTCCGTATTACTGTTTCATAATCATTCTCTCATTTGACCCCTAATTTTAATCTACCAACAGCATAGTGGAAAGGTAAGGTAGGCTTCTGCATAATACTACACTGACTCAGATCTGTGCCCTTTTGAAATACCAATTTTGTTATTGCTTGTCAATCAGGGATGCTCCTGTTTGTATTATGTGATAGAATTAAAGTAAATCCAGATAGGCCTGGATAATATCGTTATAACTGTCTGGTGCATTCAGTTATATTGTTGGCCTTTTTTTTGCATTATTCGGAGCGCATTTATTTGCATTATTGTTCAGTCTCATCTCATTACCTTCGATTCTTTCAAACATTAACTTGTATTGAAAATATCACGATTAGGCAATGAAGAAAAAGTCTAGACTGCATACCACAAACTATTTATAACTCGTGTAATGACCTATGTGAATAATTTTAAAACTTTCGAAAGCCCTTTTGTATTAAGGTATAAAGAGTAGGTGTTCACAGTTACTTCCTCTTTACATCAGTGCAAATATTAGAGGATTTGACAACAACTATTGGGACATATTTCGACCAGGAAAATTTTACTGACTTTCAATAATATGTTTTGATTTGAATTGCTTTTGATGAAATGGTTAGTGGTATTTTGATGCAATGAATGAGTTCGAAGAGTATATTTGCGTTGGGTTCTTTATCAAAGTATCGTTTTCATCATAGTACTGCCCTGACAGTGCAGTACTTGCCAACCGAACCAAAAAGAAAATTAGATCAAATGTCAATAGCTAGTCCTTTTAAACTTCCTATTATTCCCCTATTTTCATCAAGCCCCATCGAGCCACACCCTGCTCCACCCTTTTGTTTAATAGAGAATACCCAGTTGAAAAAGTCACGCTACGCCACTGCAGTCTATTGTACATGTTAGCTCCATCTGACTATCTGATGAATTACCAATAAAGACAAAAGTAGAGTAAGAGACAAGTGTATTATTAAAAATAGTGTTCATGGTTTATGGTATATCTTGAATTTTAATCACTTACTTCCAATACATGCATTTGCCAACATGACAGTTATCTTGCTCACATCCTATTGCATGACTTAAAGTGCCACAATCCACAATCTCACAAAACTTGCACAAAATAGTCTGGCATTTATTATTGTGGTACAACAAGTACTTGACCTTTGATGGGAAGATAGAAACAATTCAAAATTTTTTTTTAAAAATTAGATATATGTATAATAATTCATTTTAATTCTAATCTTTAAATACATTACAATTTTTATAACAAACCTCAATTCTATGATAAAGCTCTAACAACGCTGAATTTCCACTCCCTAAGACTGTGACTATCCCTAAGAGGGGGTCCCCTTGAAGTGTCAGAGGGTTGAGCCCCCCTTTATACAAGAACAAGAACTTTGAAAATGCATTGAGGCCTTGGAAAGGTTTTCTTTTCTGACAAGGAGAAAAAAGAGGTCCTGCGAAAATATTATCGGAGGGAGTAAGCATAACCAAAGATTTGTCATTTCCGATAATAAATATAATATGCTACAACAACTTACTTCCTTGCAAGAATCTTTTTCAGGACAGGATGCACAAACTTCTTGTCTTATGGATGCATGCACAATAATACGCCCAATCTACATAAAAGAAAATATTTGAATAAAAATTCTATTTGGAGATGTCTAAATCATCAATTATGTTAAAATTTCAAAAACAGTCATCCTTTGAACATAGTTCTACATGAATATAAGGCTCCCATTCAAGGGATATAAACTTCTCCTGGATGTTAGCCCGCCCCTGAATACAAGCCAAGGGCGCATACATGAATACTTGGAAGCATACATAACAACAGCACCATCTTCTTCTTCTACATGAATATGTGCCATTACTTATGCAAATGATTCAAAATGTAGGCTTGAAAAAAGTTTTTCATTGTGTTCTAATACTTTCAGAATTTGGATTTAAGTCGCCCTGAAAAAAGCCCCCTTTAAATACAGGCTTCCCAAAGTTGCATTTGCCTGTATACGAAGATCTCTGTATCAGTTAAAAAGAGTATGCAGTTGAAAACCAGGGGTGGAAAATATAGTGGACCATGGCGAACCAATGGTCCCAGAAATTTTTTTGGCTCTCCAAAAAAAAAGGAGAAAAAAAACAAAGAAATAAGAAAAAAGACGAAAGAAAGAAAAGAAGAGGAAGAAAAAGGAAGAGAGAAAGAGGGAAAGAGAGAAAAAAGAAGGAAAGAAAGAAAAGAAGAAGAAAAAGGAAGAGAGAAAGAGGGAAAGAGAGAAAAAAGAAGGAAAGAAAGAAGGGAAGAGAGAAAAAAGGGAAAAGACAGGGTGGAAGAAAGAAAATATAGAAACCAAAGATGGAAGGGTCTGAAAGGAAGAAAAAAATGAGAACTGACAAAATTAAAATCTCAGTGAGAATATTATATTATTGTTGTTCATGTGCAGTAATGTTGGCAATCTGTTCTGCTTAGTCTCAAAACTTGGTTTTATTGTTTTGAATAATCCAACAAAAAGCAGAAAATAATTTGGCATGAAAATTGAAATCTCCTTGCTTGAAATAAGAAATAATTGTTTATAAATATGTCCAAATTTAAATTTCATGTGAAAAACACACAAATTTGCCAGCAAGTTTTCACCCTATTTAACTTGGGAGCCAATTATGAAAAGCTTGTTGCAGCTACAGCACTATGGAAGCTTAACCTGCGAAGTTTAGTGGGGTTTCAGAGACAAGATTTGCCAAGAGCAGAAGGCAGGTATATAAAAACATACATCATGGCACCTGCTTGGGGTGAAGAATAAGAACAAATCTTAGATGGGGTGAAGAACAGATCAGGGGCAGAACCTGCAAATTCAAGAGTGGGGAAAAGGCAAGAGAGCTTAAGGGGAAGAGTGAAGACCTGTCTCCTGCTCACACTGTCTGGCGTAGCAGATGCATATGGACAATTTGGCTTGATAGTGAATGTTGCTCAAATGGTTCACCTATTACCACATGAAAGATTGGAGCTCTTTATGGAAGCTGTTGATGTTCTTCTTAAAATTGAGGAGTGCTTAGATGACCACAGCAAATGTAACTCACTGGCACCAGAATCAAGAAAGCAGAGGTGCCTGTGGCCATTGAACCAAGCAGACAAGGAAGGCTTGAAAGAAAGGAAAGAAATCGGGGGAATACCTATTGTCTCCCAGTGTGGGATTCAAGCTGTGGGCCCGCAAAATGAAACACAAAGTCAGTCTCTGATTGTGAGGATGAAACCTGATTCTGAAGCAACATCAAACACGAAAATACTGTGTTTGCTGAGAGAAATACACAGGGGTTCGGAAATGTGTATGGTCAAGCACCAATTGATGTGATTCATAACACAAAGGTGATTCTTGACCTGCCTGCACTTGCTGTTAAGTCACACAAGCCAGATGGAGGGAGCATAAAGATTGCTGAAACAGACTTCTCCAAATTCAGGGAAGCAGTTTTGGCAATACCTGTCAGGTCCCTTTCTTCTGTGCCAGAGAAAGCCCTCAAAGGACAATACAGAGAATTTTTGAAAAGACTTGAGCTGTCAACATCAAGCTACACATTGACGCAGCTCAAAACTGTAGATTCTAAGGAGCTCATTAAAAAGTTTTCAACCCTGCAGATACTTTACTTGTGGGCATAGAGATGGGGTATGCAGGCCATTGCTGTATACATGTGAGTTGATTCTGGAATCAATGGTTTCTATGTATCATTTTGATGGTACAATAAATATGGGAGAAGAAAATAGGACAGAACTGGCATTTCTGTAGAGCATCTTGTCAGACCATCTCAAAGATCACCAAGGAGACTCAAAAATGTTGAATTCTGTCCTCCCTCCTTCAGGAAGAAACCTTTCCTTCAAGGCTGTTTAAAACATTTTCTCCATCCCTCCCTGTTGATATTTGGTTCAAATTATGTTAATAGATACTTACCCTGTTTGCCAAATCTTGATATCTGGGATCCATCCTTTGGAATATAAACTTTCTTATCCTTTCCAAAGCATCCCTCTCAGTCTGTTTGGAATTAAAATGGAACTTTTGAAAAAGTATTTGAGCCAAGAAATAACATTTGGAACAATGCAGAAATTTTGTAAAGAGTTTTCATTTATATACATACCTGCTTCTGTTAAATGATTAATAACTTTTCAATGCTTGTCATGAATAACTGAAGATCCTTTGACTTCTCCATACTATAGTCATAAGATGGAACTTATGTCATTCCTCCTACTAAACAGAATACCTGACTGAAATAGTGTCAGGTCAATGGGCTTGGATGCTAATGCTAAATGCTAAATGTCATGAAATCGAGCTACCCTGCACACAGGGTGCGATGACATGCGATCCAAAAAATGGAGACCATACAATTTTTATGAAGACCTGATGTCATCTTTGTATTAGAAGGTGTGTATCACTGTTTGAAAAAGTGTAAAAGGTTTTTGTAAAACTCAAAAGTAATGGAATTTTAGAAGTTTCTTGAAAACAATATAATTTAACAAAAAGGATATAAGTTTTTTAGGCCCTGTTGCCATTACTCTGTTTCCCTATCCAATGGATTCGAGTGAATCTGTTTTAGAATTTTTTGAGTTTCATTAATATGCTCAAAAACGGTGTCATTTGATACCAAACCGAAGATATTCAAAAATGCTGTTCAAAGTGGAGTCATCCGAAAACGGAATCATTTGAATACGCATTATTTTATTGGGAACAGCGAGGACAGAGGCATTTGAAAAACAGAGTCATTCAATCTCAGTTTCAAAAAGAGCTCAAGCAAAGGCTTGAGAACGGACAAATATGGAGTTATGGAAACACCCACGCTATCCTTTTGACCAAATCAGAGTGGCCCTGGGTAATATGTTCAAGAAAATACGAAAAGAACACAGAGAGAGAACAGAGACATACAATAACGGAGTAACAAAATAACGAAGTAATGGAAACCAGGCCTAACCAAACAAAGTAAAGAGTAAAAATGCTTCCAGGAATGCCATCAATATAACCCATACAAAAGAAAGTAAACATTACTTTAGAGAAAATAAACAAGAAATTGAAAGAAACAAAAGATAAAAAGAATAGTAATTCAAAACGTGGAACTGGGCGTGCGAAAGAAAGCACGCCTCGGGAGTTCTAGGCATGTGTAGAGACGTGCCTGTGCAATCGCACACCTAATATTACCAGGACTGTAATGATGGTTATGAATGATAATGAAAATGATTATAAAGATTGGTGATGATGATTGATGATTGTAATCATAGTGAAACTGAAGATGACTGACGGTTGTGATGATGATGGTGAAGATGACAATGGATGAAGATACAGATAATGATTGGTGGTGATAAATGGTCACAATTGACTTTAAAAATGATTGACAATGACAATGACTGATGACTTTAATCACGGTGATGATGGTGATTTAATAGTAAGTCACACATTAAATGAAGTTTTTGTATCACTGTTAATCAAATAATCCCCCCAATTTCCAGCTGAATCTTGATCAACAACAGATATTAACCTCTTCATAAAAAGGAGGAAAAATAAAATCATTTTACCTGCACAATGATGGATTTGTGTTCTTCATACAAAGCTTCTACTACTCTTGCTTCCTCTTCTTGAGGCAGTCCTGCATAATGTCCTCTATAGACTTTGTCATGTTTGCCCCTGTCTTCATCATCTGAGCCCCCATCATCAGCATTTGACTTTTGAGGATTGTATTTGGGATTTCTCAAATTTTGTCTTTGGTCACAATGCATTTTGCTTCCATTGTCTTTTGAGGTTACAGAGCTTCCTTTTGATTCTCCTTGACTGCCCCTTTGGCGGCCATAATGGTTTTTTTTACCATAATGGTTTTTTCTCTTTTTCTTTTTCTTGCATTTTTTTGGCTTTTTTCTCTCTTTTTTTCCCGATGATGACCCAACAGCAAGCTCATGATCCAAAGGTTCTATAAAAGAAAGAAATAATGAACAATGTAACATTCATCTATCCATAACAAAAAATATGATAGAAATAAAAATAGATAAATCGCTAGCTCTCAGATAAAACATTGCCTTGGTTGTTGGAGAGACTACAAGTGAAAGTCTTAGAATAAGCTACCCTTGTTGCCAAAGGGCATACACATATAACTTATTCATGAATACATATTCTCTTACTGCGAGAAAGGAGATCGTCCCTTTAAAAGTTTCTCTCAAATTGTTCAACTTCACAACAACTAAAAATCTACTAGAAGATCTCCTTCTATTTGGCATACCTCTGGTGACAGAGAAATGCAGACTAAATGACAACAATCACATAAGCCCAAGGGGTGCCTCGTAGAGACAAAAATTATCTTAATTTTGCACAATAATTTGGTCTTTTCCTGGATGAGAGATTTCTTGCAAACATTTGCCTTGCAGCTTCTATTAACTCCTCCTACTTAACCTTGAGAAGTTGCTGAGATTTTCTAGGCGAATCTCTTCTGGCATTTCTACAAGAACATAGGAAGAATTATAAAGTGAGGGGCACCTGTTTAAAGGGGCACTGTAACAAAGATTCCTTAAGGTCATAAACCTGTTTAAAGGAGCACCCTAACAAGGATTCAAGAAAGGTTAAAAAAGCTGTTTTCTAGGAGCCTGGTTACACTGTTATAGATGTCTTCTTCTGACTTGGTTGTGAGCCATGACACAAAAGGTTTCAAAAGCCTAGTGACAAAACAGAAAGACAAAGCCAGGCCTACCCTGGAAAGGCGTGTAGTTGCACACGCACGCACTGGTACACGCCTCCTCACTCTGAGAAGTGCATTCAATCGCACACCTATTTTACAACTATTCAATTGCTTTTTAACCAAAGCGTTGGAAACTAATAAGGTGACAAAAACATTAAAGATGCACGTTTTGTGCAAATTATCGTAACCAGATCACCAGGCATCCACCATTTTGAGGAGCTAAAGCGTTTCATGTGAAAGCCTTCGCCAATGGCCCATACTGGAAAGCTTGATTTCTGTGCCGTAGGTTTTTGTCACTCACACTAATTGTTTTAAAGCCCCAAAAACAAATTTTCCCATGGAAATTTTTTTCGAGTTAATCTTCATTTTAAATTGCAATTTTATATTGCAAGTATCAATTTCTTTAAAAAAGCTGTGTGAAATTTCAATTAGGCACCTAAGTAAAGATCCCACTGCCAAGAAATATTTATTGTTGCATGTGACAACGGAAGAAAATGACCATATACATACTATGTAATTAAACCTTTGTAGAAAACACCAATAGCACACCTGTATTGTAACAACCTAGGGGTACAAAATGCCACACTTGTGCTAACTTATTCCCAGGAAGGCCTGGAAAGCCCTTTTTTGCAAAGCAAACAAGACAATTTTATAACCATGCTTTTCAGCTTACCTTGAAAATAAATTTCAGAATATATCTTGTGGAAATATATTTACAAAAGGAAATATGGGAATATATTGAAATAATAGGCATACATTTGTTATTTCTTACTAATATTGCTTTCTTTAAATGAAATTTGCCAAAAACAGTTAGTTGTAGAATGGTTTTGTCCAATATTAGGGCTCATCAGTACAGCTAGGCTAAATGAGAACCCAATACTAACCTAGGGCCAGCAATGAGGCTGTAAGAGACAATGCATGTGGGACAGTGGCAATGTATGTGGGAGGTAGTGTCAACGTTCACTCAAAGCTCACACTATTCACTTTAATACACATAAACACCAAATTATTCAATAAAAAAGTATGTATTAGTCAAGAGACTCAACAGTCTCGTTAAGCAATATCACCAAGAGCTGCACATGCATACTTCTTTTCCTTTCCACTGGCAAGGCACAGTTCTTGGTGATATTGCTTAAAGAGACTGTCAAGTTTCTAAGACTTGTGTATACCTTCTATATATATTTGTTGAGGAGATGAGACCTCACTCCTATTATTTGAGACAAAAGGCTTAATGATTTGTTTGAGCCAATCAACATTGAGGAGCCATGATGCATGTGAATTCTAACAAGTTTTCCCCACAAAGTTCCAAGCCATCCTCAACACGCAAAGCAGGGAACGACAATGAGAGCTTGCAAACATGTTGAGAACAGTAATTTTAGCAGCTGGAACAAGTTTCATCAATTTCTGAGGAGTTTTACAAAGATAATTTAGGGACCTTTTTCATTGATTCTTAATTTAGGGGTTTCTTCGGAGCTTATTTGTAGATTTTGTTAAATGGGAAGATCAAAATCCGAAGCTTTTTACCTTAAAGATTTGAATAATTGAATTGAAGGTACATTTTCTGTTGTTTTATTTGATTTTGTTTGATACATTGTCTGAAAATTATGTTTTTGTTTGCCATTATGGCTCCCCTAAAAAGGGTGGCCGTATGTTGCCCACCCCTGATCTAGGGCCTAGACCAGCCATTCGTAAACTTTCTGAGATCCCAGGCCCAAGGCCAAACTTATTCTTTAGTTCATGAAGTTCATGCTTATTAGCATATGTGTACAAGGCAGCGTGTGTGGACTAGGGCACCAGCTAATGCTTTATTGCCAAACTGTGTTTTATTTATTTTTTCTCTCCATCTTATTTTGGTTTCATTAATTTGTAAGTAAGTTGATTATTTGCTGTTGTTATGCTAAGATAATTCTAAAACTTGGGATTATACGGTACGACTTCAAGTGGTAAGTATGAAATCCAAACTTTAATTTTTGCAAATTTTTCGACACAAGCTATGTAAAAGTCGAAAACTCATTGGCCCCCGGGAAAAATCCACATTTTTTCTAGCCCAGCACTTGGAGGCCATGAATCTGACGGTTGCTTTACCTGCTTCGAGACGATACAGGACCAAACAGGTTTCCAAATAATGTCAAAAATCAGGAGCCTCACCTTTTAATGCTACGACTGAACTCTCATTGCAATCGCTTATGAAGCTGCTAAGGGTAAGCAACAAATCTTCCTCGCAAACCACGGGGAAGGATGCATTGGTGAAAGCTGACTCAGTTTGGTCGTCGTGCTCCGAAGTAAACTTCAATTTACCAGAACTTTCCACCTCAGGCATAGTTTCATTAATTGCCCGTATCTCCATGAACCTGAGCCCTTCCTTGCTCTAACTTCTAGGTTTTCCACGTTCGCCAACACGTAAATAACTTTTCTTAGCGTCTAAAAAACAGCACGTCGAATATTTCTGTTCTATGCCTCCGCTCTGTGCCTAGTCTAGACAGGGTGGGGAGCTGGTAACTAGTTTCGTTTTCTTGCAGCGAAACGTCATAGAAAATATTTGTAGAAATATTTAATTTGACCCAGCTATTCTGAAAAATGAATAGAAATATTGTGCAGGTGAAAATAAGTGTTATCTATTAAATTTTTTTGTAAAGTAGCTACATGAGCATACATAGGGTTCTCTCTATCAAATAAATGTAATTTGGCTCTGGTTCCACGATGTATGAGCCAAAACAACAATGGTCTTTCTAGGAAACTTTTTGAGTCACTGAACATAGTTCTGCCAGTTTCCAACAGATTCAAATGATTATGTAAAACTAGTGGTCTTTAACGAAGAATTCTAAATTTGATTCCTGTACCTGAGGGATGCTGGGGGAAAGTGGGTATACATGTAGCCTTGAAGGCAATTTGCCCAAATTTTGTATTTATATTTATTTATACCTAGCATTCGAATGTAGTTCTTAGGACACTGAGAAGCTGTGCTAATCGTGCAGTGTCTTTGTCCTTATCCTGGATCTGACCATACCTCTTAGGGACTCCCCTCAGTCTAGGTAAAAGTTTGGTCATGTCGGGAGTCTCGAACCCCTAACCCTAGGATTTCTAGTCCGCGCAGGGACACCGGAGAGGGAGGCGAGAGGGTCAACCACCATTTTTGCCTTTTGATATGAAAGGCAGGGGGCCAAAGTGCACTTTTCATAGAAGTGCCATTTAAATCGTTTGTTTGTTATTATCAAAATATTCATATGAAATTCTGACTGTACTGCCTTATTCAAGTTACCATTTTTCAAAACTTGTAAAGAAATATATTTTACCAAAAGTTAGCCGAATTGTTAGTAGATGAGAATTGTTTTTCAAATGCGCATCTACTCAAGCCTGCCCCCTTGTCCCTTTGTCGTTCCGGCGTCCCTGAGTTTGCGACCCGAGCCACTGCGCCATCTTCACACATTCTGGTTCGATTAATGTTCGTTTTCGCCTCTTGACACACTGCTAATGACTGAAGTTTTATTCTCCCCATTTTACTTTCCGTCATATCAGGAAGGAAATTTTAAGGACACTTGCTATCACTGTACAACTGCTTTTTTAAAATTAAAAAAATTAGACCGAGCCTGTATGCAAACAAGGCTGTGCGTAAAATGGGAAGATGTATTATATTTGGCTTAGAGCGTTGTCGCTTTTGATTACAACATAAACATTTCTGCTGGTTTGCTTGCTTTGCTTTTCATATTATTTCCCTGCATTTTTAGCCTCAAATTTTTCTATAATTGAAGATTTTTTTTCAGCTTATTTATAGCTGCCCAGTTTCCTTAAATAATCCCTACTCTGCACATTTTTGCTTAATCATTACAGACATTGGTTTTTGCTGTGCCCTAGAATTAGACCTGCGTCTAACAAAATAAAGACAGCAAATATAATTCGATATGATTTACTACTTTGAAGATGACACGAAACAGCAGAGACATTGTATACTTGCTTTTTATGTATTTTCATTCTTTCTTATTGTTTTATAAAATATTCAACAAAGTTAGAATTTCAAGCAACTTCGCCCATTTTAATATTTTTTTCCAGAGATGTTGTTTACCTTAATTGATATTCACCTCCATTTAAAGAATGGTTTAATTGAAAGTATGGAGATAAGTGCAATATTAGCAAGTTCTCGAGCGATCGTAAGAAAGACTGCTGACATTGGATAAGGTCTGGTCCCCATCATTTGCATTTGCTATTGGTAACACTGCAATTGGCAGAGTTGAAATTATAAATAATCAGATTTTCTATATTCATTATCTGACGTTTTTACCCTGAGGAGAGTTTCTGTTTTTCGGTTCTACACCCTTTTTTACAAGAATACCGAATTTTTGCTGGGCTTGAATATTCTTAACTTTTTTCTATTTTAAGCCTAAAGACTTGGCCAAACTGGGCAACATTGTCAGGCAACATTCATAAATTCCTAATGTTGCTCAAATGTTGTCCAGTTTGGCCACCATGTCGGCCGACAAATTCATCAAGAAATTTGTTGTTCGAATGTTTGAACATGCTCAAACATTTTTCGGCAACATTTGTTGCTCAGTTCTATGTTGTCCAGTTTGGCCAAATTGTCGGGCAACAATTCACCTTAATTTCCCATCTGAGAAAAACCAACTTGCACAGTGATGTATTGCAAAACAGTATGCTCTACTCGATTCAAATAAAATGTCAATATTTAAGCTTTCAAGTTGATTGTACCGAATGGGAAGAAAACCATGGAGTGGAAGAATAGTTTAGGAAGAATAAAAAGTCTCGTCTGAAACAAGTCCAAATGCAAGCTCTTTGAAAAAACAAATCAGCAAAATGCTACCCGCGTGCTCGACCATAGAGTGTTAAGCAGCAAAGGTGTTGTGATGTCAAAATCAGCTTCCAGTAGCTGCAGCTTGCTTTCTATCTGCCATACTTATCCAAATTTTTGCTCAAATCAAATATGGCGCGGAAAACCACATATCATATCATATTTGGCACGCTGTTTTGACAACATCATCAAATGATGCTGCACGACAATGTTGCCCAATTTGGCCACCATATTTCGGCGCCAAAAAAATATCGAGCAACATTGTCGGGCAACAATGTTGCCCAGTTTGGCCAAGGCTTAAGAACATTATAATGTTAATGGGTCTTAGGCAGGATACGTCTATTTCAAAACATATAGCGGGAAACTCGTATTTGTTTTGCTTTCCGAAAAACTCAAAATGTAAAGAAAAACATTAATTTTTGATGAAGCTTGAGCTTTGCATTATTCTTAAATTATGCTTAAATTTCGGCGATTTGGAGCATGAATATTCTTATAGACTTATGTAAAATGGTGCGTATCTTCAAAGCTACATCTTTCTAGGATGCAAAGACTTGATGTCAAATGATCTTCCTCTCTCCCCTTGACCGTATTGGTGACAGGAAATTGTTGTCGTAAAAATAACGACAATAGACTATCACAAAGAATTTACTAGAAAATTGTGACTGACAGCATCTTAATTTCTGTTTTGTATTTATGCGGCTCCTGCTTGCCTTTAACAATGCAACTTCTACGGCATATTAGAGAATTTAGATATCACAAAATCCAAACTATTCTAACAGGAAATAAAATTTTCTCAGAAGCAGTGCAGTCACATGAAATCTATAAACAAATCTATAAACATGAAATCAGCCTACCCTAGCAAGCTTTATTTACTTTTGTATTTACTTACTTTTATATGGTAAACATCACCTTAGCTTTAAATAAATTTTTTTCTTTTTAGCTTTCTTTTATAGTAAAGTTTGACACGACCCTCTGTAAGTCAGTCCTCTCGAGAAATTTTATCAAGAGAAAGAATGTGATCTTTCTAGTCAGTACGGGAAGAAAAACAGAAAGGCAGAACCAAAAGGTAGCATTAAAAGATTTAGCATTAGCATACCAAAAGTTTCCATTTTCTTTACTGTGTACTCCTTTGGACCCTTATAGCGTTATACCACTATTGTTTCGTTGTCACATATCTTTTCTACGGTCATGACTGTATCAAAGGCAAGACCAACTCAGGTCAGTATTATTGCTTCGTTTCTCACTCGCAATGATTGCAATGCTACAAACGTTTTCGGATAAAAGCTAACATTAAAATGACACCGTAAGAGACTTCTAGATAAGTCGAGGCAAGCTATTTCAGTAACTTCTTGCAGCGTTGATAGCAATGAATAAGTATAGCAACCAAGTTAAATGAATGAATGAAACGAATGAATTGAATGAAACGGGGGCGTTGGTAGGAATTCCAAAGGGGGGATTGAAAATTGATGCGAAGGGGGCACCACGGATGCTCAATGTCTGGACTTGGAAGGTATTGGAATAGCAAAGACCCAGGCGGAGACCAGGGGCAAATCCCCGGATTCTCACCAAGTCAAATGTGCAAAGCCAACGCCTCCATTTACAAAAACATGTCTACAAAACCCGCTCCTTCACACGAAATACAGAAAGGCTCCTGAACAACTTATAAGAATAAATACAAGAAAATACAAGAAACAGTGTGATACAGACTAAGAAGCGTATTCTTTAAATACTTTGCCAGCAATAACAAGTCTTTGGATTTCGCTTGTGCCTTCGTAAATTTCTGTAATCCTTGCATCCCTGTAATGTCTTTCTGCGGGCATATCAGTTACGTAACCCATTCCACCAAGAATCTGGATAGCCTGTAGAAAAAGCATCAAATGATCTTATCGGTTGATAAATTCAAAGGGGGTGTGCCCCTCCAGGGACGGGACGGCGGAAACATTTCAAAGTTGGGGGGACATAGAAAGGAAGGGACACTTTTGTCTCAGGGAAAGGGACACTTTTAAAGACAACAAAAAGTTTTGAAGAGCGCACTTCTAAGAAAAGGGGTATTTTTAAAAAGTCAAGGGGCTAATGCCCCTCATCCCTCTGCGTTGATGTTCCTGTCTCTGTTGACGAAGATCGAAAGTATAACTGACGTGACATATTACAATTTCCAAGTTTATGAGAAACGTTCTCAATGTAATATTCCAGACGAAAAGGTAAGTGCTTTATCATTTTAAAAATACGAGCCAATCAGACTACAATACTAGAACATTTACGCGGGTTTGTTTTTGGCTTGAAAAGGCTCTTCTCGGGGAAGGTCTTCAGCTACATGAATATATGCCCGTCAGTTGTAGCCTGGGTCTGGAGCACAGGCTAATCAGTTGGCGATCAGATTACATTACAATCTTTGCTTAGAAAGTTGGCTAATAGCCTCAAATCTGATTCCTTACATCCATAGCAAAATCCAATCAGGATATTTGAATCATCCACAAAATGCACAATGTTTAACCTACCTGATGTGAATTAAATGTTGCAGTTTCTGATGCTGCAAGTTTGGCCATAGCTGCAGCCTAAAAGAAAAGAAAAATCAACCAAATTATTTATTCTAAAAGAGAATACTAGAAGATATAAATATCGAAGGGGATTACCTCTTTCCAAGCCTGTTGAAAACAATTAGAATAATTAACTTTGGTAAAAAGTTCGGCAAGGGTTGGAGAAGAGGGCAAAAAACTGTCATCTATTTGGGTTCGACAGACCAGTTGTGGAATAAGAGGAAATAAGTACTGGTTGCGGTACAAGAGAAAATTAAAGGTATCAGAAAAGCACTAGGTAAGAATGCCGTATTCTTTATCGGTTGTTCAACATTAATCTAATTCTATTACAAACTAATACTAATTGATATTTTGTTAACTAGATGCAAGAAATTGCCACTTCTAACCACTGTATCCAAAACAACAAGGAACCGGTCTTCCATGTACATGCCAAAAAAATTATATATAAACAACTTGTTTCGGAACAACACTTCATGTCTTGAAATTCGTTTCCTTGAAGACAAAACCTACACTTTAAAAATGCTTATGGTTACAAAAACCAAAAGCTTAGAAATCCACAAATACAAGCCTTTGAAAATTACACTTTTTGAAATTTCACGGGACGATAAGGTGTTTGTTATTTTTGGTTTCCAAATACTCGCAAACAGCGTTTAAAGTTTTCCAGCGTAATTAATATTGATCCTAAATTATCGGACGTTAAAAATTTCGAATTGTGTCCGAAAATTTCTACCGTCCGATATTAAAGCTATCTGAATATTTAAACGTCCTAACATTTTAGTAAAATTTATTTGCGATTTGGCTAGCCTGGCAACCGTTTGTGCTTTAGAGGTACCAAGAGGATATCTCATCATCATAATGTTAGCAAATTTCTAAGTAGATAAAAACCTTCGTGAACTCCATTTTGGCATCCTTGAGCATTGCAGCTTTCCAAGTTAACAGCCTGGCACTCTCGAGCCGTAAAGCCATGTCCGCAATTTTCATCTACAGAAGCAAAATTTCATGTGAATTAAATTCACAAAAGTGAAAAATGACAAATTGTTATCTCGATTATGAGATCTCTATAGCAAGATAAATACGGGGGATAAGAGGACAGCGTCGAGAAAGGTTTTCGACAATCTTGTAGATAACTGTGCTTGATGAATGGAAAACCTGTTGTTTAAAATCCCTGCTATCAATAATGTCCCCGTCAAAATGTTTTCTAATTCCTGTAGCTGTGAGGATCACATTTCGTTGTTATAAAGGCTTTTCTCTTTCTCTCTGGTATGTTAAAAGCATTTGTCCGGACGCATTTCGCTGGGCATTTAAATTTCCTATTGGTTGGACTAAACAATAGACCCATTGTTAAGTATCCAATTGGCTAATTCTCGATGTTTTCCTACTCACAAACGCGCTGCAAAGCCTATTGTTAACTCTGAACGGTTGACTGGTGGGAAATAATGCCATTAAAGTTTTCATTTGTTTACTCCTACTGGGCCATCAGAAGCGGCTAGGGAGGACCGATTATCGACCCCCACCCCCCATTATTACCAAACAGTTTTATCTCCTGTATAACAAAGTACAGAATGGACAGGGGGTAAAGAAGTAGAGATTCTACAAAGTATGTATAGCATGATGTGAGCCTGTTGAAGACAAGCAACACGATTACAATAGCCAGTGGTATTATGTAGCATACTCTTGACAATTGACAGATAAATGAAAAAGCTTCTGCTGGATTTATTTTATCACACAATAATGTTTTAAGCAACATACTTGTATGGCTTGTTGTTTTGCTATTGGTGCGCCAAAAGCGAGTCGTTTTTCAGCATAGTCAACTGAAACATCTAAAGAGGCCTGAAATGTAACATTAAGTCATAAACTGCTTTGCACTGTGTGAAGACTCCTCCTCACTACCTATACCACGTTCTCTTATTATCTTTGCCGATTTCATGAGCTCACGCCAGGTCTTAAAAGGGGCCAAATCATGCCAGTCAAAAATCCAAAATAATCAAAATATGAAAATGAGGCTAGTGAGCAATGGAATATTAATGAAAACGAGGCTTCTGCTGGCATTATAGAAGTTTTTATGATATAAGTGATGATAGTTTTATAGTGAACAAAGTTTTTATGACACTTCACCCTTTATATTTTCTCTAACATAGGAAACCCGATATTCTCAAAGGTAGTAATCATACAAAAAAAAGGGGGGTTGCCTTTGACAAGAGACATGCCACAAGAAAAAGTAGAATACGGAGGGTGGCCTATATAATGGGGTAGTCTAAACTCAGCCAAACTTTTTGAAAAATACCGAGCTATTATATGATTTGGCAAAAATAACTTATGTACACAAAACCAAGAGCATGAAATTTTTATAAAAATATATAAGGAAGCCAAAATTATCTTCGCCATTCAAAATAATATATTTTGAGAATTCAGTCAATAAAAAAAAGGCCAAAAAGGGGCCAAGCCACTAAAAATGCTCTGCAACACATAGTCACTATTAGGAAAGGTTCCAGACTTGCAAGGAATTCTGGAACAGAGAGAAATATTAAAATATTTCTCCGAAAAACAGTTATGCTTTTAACCACGTTGTTAAATTTTTCCGAATCTGACGAAATCTACTAAAGCAAAAAAATTGTCAGAGATCGAGTCTAGAAGTACCTGTGCTATTCCGAGGGCCTGCCCTGCAACTCCTATTCTGCCAGCGTCAAGTGTCATCTGAAAGGAAAACACTTGCTATGGAAGCAATGCATAAAAAAATACGCCACATTCCAGGCTGCTACTACACAACAAAAGCGGATATTGCCTTTCCCCCACTGAACATGGGTTTGGAACGTGCTTATGAACATTTGAAAAAATTGCCGGTTTTCTGGCCATTCCTAATTAAAGTATTTCGTGAAAAACAACCATGGCATGACGCTTCTTTCCATAAATGTAACTACCATTCATTCCTCGGCGTGAGAACAATGCACATGGAAGGGCTTTTGGAATAACCAAAATGAATCAAAATATTCAGGGAATAGGCATAACAAATAACGAGTTCGAAGTTTGAAGTTCGAAGACTAGCAACGGTAGAACAAATGGTACGACGAGTGAAGGGAGTTACAAAGAAGGACAAGCAAATATCAAGATGTACAAGCATATGCCCAGGCAGATATGGCAAAAAGTACAATGTGAAATGAAATGGATGTTTACGCCTGTAATCTAAAATGGACTGGGGAAAACAACGGCAAATACATTAAATGGAAAACGTTAATTTCTTACTACCAATAATATATAGTACATAATCTGATGGGGTTTTATGCAAAATACAGCTGGCTCGAGAGCCCTCCATCAGTACCCTCTTCAGTAATGTTATATTCAATGATAGGATAATTTTGATAAAGTTACCATAGCTATCTTGAATCCAAAACCAGCCTCTCCCAAAATATTCTCCTTTGGTATTCTGCATTCTTCAAATATTAACTGGCACGTCGAGCTTCCGCGGATGCCGAGTTTGTCTTCCTTTTTGCCAAGGGTTAGGCCTTCTGTTGGCATAGGTACCAAAAATGCACTGATTCCCTATATGGGCGAATGTAAAAGCTAGTTAGACCGGCAGCATTTTTCAAGACGTATTTCATACAAAATTTCGGAGACTGCTAAATAACATATACAATAAAAACCTACTAATAACTGGACTGCTTAAGGTTAAAGTTTCGTGCAAAAATATCCCCACCATTATTTAGAACAAAACATGTCACTCCTTAAGCCAAGTTTTGATAATTCGAATGTTGGATAATTCGAACAAATTTTGTTTTCATTTTAAGTTCTAATTATTGCACGATGATAGCGCAGCAACGTGCAAAACGCCAGATGTCTTAGTAATGTTCTTATAGTGGAACAAATCATGAGAATCCGTAATGGATTTGACAGTAAATAATTGGGGGAAGAATCCTTCGCCTTCTTTCCTTTCTCAGATAAATACTAAACTTTACTTCTTTGTTTAATCAAAATGTAGATGAAGACTAAAAACCAGCGTGAATATAAGTTTTCGGTGAACGCTTCTCTTTTTTATTTTCTACCATGGGTATCACAGCCTTAAAATTTCTACCCTGGGTACCTTAGCCACAAAATGTCGAGTGCAAAAATGGAAAACCAAGCGGAGAAATGGAGGGGCGAGAAGAACGAAATCCATCTTTTCATATAGATGCTCCATCGCTTTTAAACTCCTATCTTCTATTTCCCATTCGAATTTATGTGGCTCTGGTAATCAGAATATATAATCTATACGAAGAGCTTCAAAATTATCATTCATAAAAAACTTCTAATTGTGATATAAGCATAAAGAAAAGGTAAAGGATTAAGTTTAAAAGTAAAGGAGTAGATATTTCTAAAGCTAGACAATTCTCAGACAAATAAGATAATCAGTTCAAAACCTTGGCTAAAAGGATGAGCAATAAATGTTAACAGGATACATAACTTGAGGGTGTTTTTCACTTTTGGTCATTCGATGCTTTCAGTCTATTTCTCCTTTTTGAGATTTTTCATTACCATCTCTTTGAAAGGTTGACTTCGAATGATAATCAAAATGATGTATCAATTTCTTATTGAATGAAGAGTTATGCTCAAAACGTCATACTTATCTTTCATTCCTGTACAAAGTTGTTATTTTAATGTATTAATTTTTGCTCATTACTCGACGTACAACACGCTCAACTACAATGATTATCTATTAATTTCTTACCTTGTGTTTCTTCGCTCTGTCAGTAGTAGCAAAAACCTTAGGATGAATCATGATAAAAAAGCTAATAAAATCCTTGGAGCTTAGAATATCAGCTAGCTGTCTTTAAAAAATTTGTAGCTAGGCTTGCTACTACAGCAGGACAAGAAGTAATTAAGCTATACTTAACAGAAGAAAATTGATAATGTCAAATTAAGATGGAAAACAAATCTGCTTGTAAATATAAGGCACTGATGAATGACTATTGATTGTGAACAACCTTGGGAAAGTATAGTCAATACAAAGATACATTAGGTGATACACTAACGAGAAGCAAATTGAGCATAATTACAAATGGGATTTAAAGACAATCAATTCAGAGAAGACAGATTCTCTAAATTTAAGGGAAAATGTATTTCACTATGATTATTCTTTCGTTTTGTGCATCAGGCACAAGAAAAATTTCAGACTGATATGCACAATGGAGCATAACAAATTGATATATAGTTTTTTAAAGGTGCAGATGTAAGTTTTTGCTCTAATTTGTGGACAGCTCCTTGGCACAGCCTTTCAGTAATCGAAATATCATTTTATCATCCTTAAGTAATTTACCACAGCAGCTTCAGCTTCAAATGCATTCGTTATCCACATCTTTGATCCATTCAGCACCCAGTGATCACCATCCAGTGTAGCAGTTGTCTTAGCAGCCCCTGCATCACTTCCGTTGTCTATCAGAAGATAATGGATACTTAGGACTTTCTAAAATGATTATTTCTTCCGTGTCTAGCTTCAAGAGCTGCAATAATTCTTGACTTATTGTAAGAATTCTATCATAAAAGAAATAGAATGTTTGAAGTAATATGAAAGGTGCGCAGGAGATAGATATGCTTACTAACATTTCAAAGTTCCGTGAGACAGGCATGGATGTACACTTTATCAAATACTTTCTTTAAACAGCCTTGTTGTTTTAAGTGTGGTAAATAGAAAACATATCAGTTGCCAATTCAAGAATTATTTCAAGAACTCTTTGACCTATATTTTCGAAAGGTGTGTGTTTTTATCCTCCTGGCTTGAACACATCACATATACAGATTATGTCCTAAAGATCAAATGTGCCAATAATAAAAAACATATGTTACCTGGTTCACTCAATGCAAAGCAGCCAACTCTGTCTCCATTAATGAATGGTTTAAGAAAGTTCTCCTTCTGGGCATTGCTACCCCAATTTTGAATTGGACCTAGGTACAGTGACTTGAAAGGAAAAGATGGGAAAGTTAATCTCTGCATATGCAAAAGGCCCAGAAGCAAGCAGTCACAAAAATATGGTAATGAACTTAACAAAAAACTATATATTTTAGTCAATTCTGCATCATCTGTTTTTGAACTTACATTGTTTACACTCATAATAACACCAGCAGTGGCACAACCACGGCTGATTTCTTCCATTCCAATAGCATATGCCAGGTAATCCAATCCAGTACCACCATCCTCTTCATTAACATCTATTGCCAAGAGGCCAAGGTCTCCCATTTGCTTCACCTAGAAAAATCATATCCAAATTCAAAGATACTTGACATTTGCTCTGAAGTTTGAAGTTGTATATGGTATCTATTTAGAAATGATATAAAATATCTTTTGATCAAAAACAGCATTAAAAAGAAGCCATTTAATTTGCACTCATTTCTCTGAACTCCACTGCTAACCTTTTAAAATAAGCTAAGTAAAAAATTCTGACAAATCCAGGCCTCTCTTAATAGACAAAAATAGAAAAAGAACGCACATTGTCCGAAAGGTCTTAAGCATCTTTCATTGGCCCAGAAGAGGGGAACCTTGGCTGGTAAATAGACACTTGAGGGATTTGGCATATCGTCCCAAACTAGGGTTATTAGTTGATCCCATATCAAATACCACCAGTCTTGATCAAATTGAATAGACTACAATTCATATACCTCCATGACACAAGCAGTGTATCACATGAGATTTTATGAAAAATAAAGAAACAAAAATGGAACCTGAAAAGGATCAATGAATAAAGGTTTACATGGTGTATTCAATTTGGTTATTATTTCTTTTTTCAAATTGAAATAGAAGACAAAAAAATTAAGTGTAAATATTGGTCACAATGAAGCTGCAGAATTTTGAGCTTATCGTCATGATTTTTGCTGGAACTTGTGATGTTTTATTATGTTTATGATTATGATAATTATTCAAATCTAGCTATTTACAATCTAACAAATCTGAAAAAATAATTGATGTGAATCTCCATGTTAAAGCTAAAAACAACAAAAGTAAAATTTATAATTAATAAGTAAATAGTAGCATGGGTGTAGCTGGAGGCTAAATGTTTAGGAGCTTAGTATTGGTTTTGCCTGAATATTGTTCCTTCATTAAGGTGAAATTGCTCGAATGGGCCTGAAATCCAATGATTAACTTTGCCAAGCATTGAGAAACTTGAGTATTCAACTTTAACCTTGTTTCTTATATAAAAAATGAGTGTATTGGGAATGCTAATGATATAAACACAATTGAAAGTTTTAGGTCTATATTAGCTCACAACCTGTATATACAAATGTTTCAGACCTGGGAAGGGTCCCATTAGCATGACAGGGAGCAGTGGTCAGCAGTGGTGGCCTGGCCTTTTTTGCATGATGGGGCCAGATGCAAAATGGCACCCTTCATAACTAAAATTACTGTCTTTTCCTGAAAAGATTGGCAGCCTGGTAATTCCCTTATATTTTTTAACCTTGTAAGTTGTATGTCAAGGATAGACTGACCTCACTTGATCACAGGGTCCCAAATATAATAATTTTTTATGGGGTGTTAGGACAAGTTGGATCGACCAACATATGAAATTGATTGTCTCTCCAAAGCCAATCCAAGCAGATAAACTAAATAACATGTGTCAAGAACATATTTGGGAATTCCAAGATTTACCCCTAAGATTTGAAAGATAATTCTCAGCTTCTGCTAATTCCTTTATATCTGCCATTTACTTCCATCTTCTGTAGGTATCTTGAACATTGGCTATCTTTTGGCATAAGGAATCTTTTGACAAGTTTTGAGAAATGTCATCATGAATCAGGCACTACAACCAGAATTTAGTATAAATCTATCTGATTATTAGAAATAGCCGGTTTCAAGGGCACCTAAATGAAAAGGGCACTCTTGCAAAAAAGCAACAGGGGCAGTTGACCCCCTGTGCCCCATTCCCTGGCGTCCCTGAGAAACATGAAGTCAATGTTTTGAGTTAAAAGTAATCTGTTCAAGTTATCCTTTTTGAAGAAAAATAATAAGGAGCTGGTTTCATTATGTTTTAGCTTTGAATGTACTTTTTAGCATAGGAACCAGAATTATACCATTATCCATTTCTTTGTCATCACTTTGTCCTTCTTTGGCTTTGCATTGATTGTTCTTGTTCATTGTTTGTAATTCACCCAGGGTGCATTCCATGTACTTAGGCCCAAAGATCATCAGGTTACACCCAGGTTTTTTTCAGCGTTCAGCATGCAAACCAATAAAAAAGTTCTTGGGGCACCTAAATTTTTGTAATTTGGCATGCTAAATATGACCACATACCTAGTTAACATGAAATAAAGACTCACACACCACAGTTTTTTCTTTTAATCAATTTTCCTTGTCTGCTGCAACAATGTTTACCATTCTAGCGCAACAATTTTTTACAGTTTTACTAACTGAACCTAATCAAATGGAGACCTGTAAAGTTTCAGTTTTTCATCATTTTTATCAAATGGAGACCTTTCAAGTTTCGAGTGAGTTTTTTTAAAAGGAAGGGAAAATGTTTGGTGGTCATTGGCAGATCTTAACCGATCCACAACCAATTGTAAAATGAAATGTAAAGTGAAAAGCAGGGTCCAGAAACTTTTCTTTTGCCAAGCCCTCTAGTTCTTTGGAAATGCCTTTTTTGAGCAGGGATCACAGAAACAGGGGGATTGAGGGAGCTTTTTTCGCCATTTCATTCAGTTTTTTAGAGAGAATGTAAAACAGCTCATAATCTGTGTGTAACAGTTCATAATTTGTGTAGGCTTGCCAATAAATGTAACATCACTTAACCTGTGTGGATTTACTGTTATCTAGTCATATAATTATCTAGTCGCTGTTATCGTGCTAATATGCCTTGTTAGGAAAGAGAGATTTTGCTAGGATTTGGAATAAAAATTGAATAATTAAAAAACCAAGAAGTTTATTGCAAAATGCGTGAGAATTCTACTTTGATGCGTGCGAGCGTGAGAAGGGACCGAAATGCGTGTGTCTCACACAAAATGCGTTTGACTTGGTAGGTCTGCAAATGCCTTGATGGACCTTCGGGGTACAGTTGACATTAAAAGTACCCTGGTAATTAATCACAAATCTCAACTCAGCAGTCAATTAGAAGTACCCCATAAGAGGTACTTGAAATACCCTAGTGGTAGTATTGTTCTCTAAATTGGGCCATTTGGTGAGACCCTTTAACCGACATGACCCCTGTCACGCGTTAATGGGAGTACACCCCCCCCCCGATGTTTCAGAACTTTGAATGTTCTGCTTGTTTGTATATTTTGTGTTCCAGATCCAACAATTCTATGCAAAAAAGGTTGAAACATTGCAATGTTTCGAGACTTATGGTTACGATCCAAAGAAATAATTCATGCCCTATTACCTCCTTAGCCGGGTACCTATGATGCTTGTCCACATCCCCTGCAATGGGTTTCAGAACTTCATCAGCAAAATCTCTGCATGTCTTTCTTAACATTTCATGTGTCTCCGGCAGTAGTGCAAAAGGGTGAACACCAACATGCTCTGAGGTACTGGCCTTTGCTGCTTTGATACCAAAAAGTTTATTTGAATTTGAACGCAATATTTCCCTTGAAACTCGCCTGATTAAGGACGCCATTTAGTATCAGCGTATCGAATAAACTTACATAATATAATTTTACAGAAAATTGAGAGCCACAACTCTTCACGATGAGATGAGACAAAGTTCATTTAGTCTCGTTTCCACGTTTATACCAAGATCAATTTTGAATATGAGACACGTCAGGACTGATAACATTTCGTAGAGCCTGTATAAGATACACAATTTTTTATGTAAATACCTAATTTTTTGCTGAGCCCCGATATTTTCTTTAATTCGAGTTTTTGCAATTCCTTTCCTCTATTTTGTGGTGTAACCAAAGATTCTAGTGTAACTGAATTGCATATTACAGTGTTGATAACTCCGAGGCAAGATACCGTAAACTCTCTGTTAAGCCCCCTCTCAATTAGGCCCCCTCTCTTATTAGCCACACTTTTCAGAAGGAAAAATTCAATTAGCACCCCCTCTCACTTTAGGTGAAGCTTGAGCCTTGCATTATTCTTAAATTTCAGTTATCCTCAGCCTATAATAATAATAATAATAGAAATATTTATACAGGGTATAGCCTTTTCAGTGCCAAAGGCACTGTTATCAATAAGGGCCCTGTTCAAACCTGCGTCCGGCGGTCCTGCTGATCCCCATTTTAGATCAAAATAGCATTAATTAATTAATATTATTCGATATTTGTTAGTAAAGCAAGCAATATGATTAATAAATTAAGAAATAATGACAATTAATCTCAAACTACAGTACCACTCACTCAAACGTATTTACACATATACGTATTTACATTTCCTCAACACACCCTTCTTAACAGACAAATGGAAATAAAACTTTACAATTAGTTATTATGTAATTTCATAGTGCTTGCACATAAAAAGGTGTTAACATGTATGAAATACTTAAAAAAAGACATTTCTACAGCGTGTCTATTAGATCTTTGTTTTGCCTTTGAACTCGGAGGATCTTGGCATAGATATTGACAATATTTTATATTATGAATTTATTCCGAGGGGTGGGAAGGGGTACACCAGCCGCAGCCACCGAGACTAAAGCTAGTCTGGACTAGCCTGCGTGCAGACTTTACTATTCGTTGCGAAGGAGAACCAATACGGAGCTTGTAAGTTCCGTATTGGCTCTCCTTCGCAACGGATAGTAAAGTCTTGACGCAGGCTAGTCTGGACAGCATAATTCACATTGATAGCGATGCTCATTTGGGGAAATATCAACAATAGATTACTTTGTGTTCCCAATTTCCCAATCAATAGAATGGTATCGAAACAAGGAGCACTGCCATAAAGCCAAGCCTGTCATATATTAGGTTGCTTTGAGGAAAATACGGGGACACTGTACAAAAAATAAAAATCATGTGCTATGCAATGTATGAAAAAGATAGTAAACACATTCGTATGCAGCTAGGATCATATCTCAGGAATTTATCAGAGGGAAGGGGTGCAATGATAAGTTCCTGGTGCAAATCTAGCTAATTAACTTCTTAGGTTTTCGTGAAAATTTACTTAAACACCCTGAAAAGATTCGTGCAAGCCTACCCGATAGCCAGGCATGTACTTCCTATTCAAGCAAATCTTCCAATCCTAGATGCTACTAAGATGCTACTAGAAAGCTAAGTATTTAGAAGCTACGACTAGAATGCGCCATGGGATGAGTGATAAGAAAGTGTTTGGCGGCCATTCTCTTCGCTTAAGTTGAAGGATTACCAAAGGGCTTAAAGAAGGAAGGTGGAGGTATCATCTGTTTTATTAGGGATGAGGGGTAAATGAAAAAAAAAGGTAATGGACTTTATCATCCCCGCTTTTAATGTTTGACAGAAAATTCCACTTTCTTCCCGTCAAATTTTTTGGGAGGATTGAATGGCAAAGCCACGTGTTCCAAGAGTCGTTTGTTACTATCAGTTAAGGAAGTGTAAAACTTTGGTGGGGGTTAATTATCGTTTTACTTCTACCACTACCCTAAACTCTATCCCAAATCAAATTCAATAGAAATAACAATACACCTAAGTAGCTTCATCTATAAACTTTAAAGTGAACCTACACCCAAAGGAGGAACTGCTAGAATTTATGACAGTTTGACAAAAAAAATGAAATAAGATCACTAGCCATGCACGGCTATTTAAATTCAAAAATTGAAAAATCGCTAGCTTGAATTTTTATTACATGCGTGTGTTAGTTTACAGTGTATACTCAAAATTATTAGCGAAGGTATTTGATTGAAAATATACCTTGATTAAAAACAACGGAAGACTTAGATAGGCAAACTCCATCATGACTTTAATTAGGTAAACCTTTGTTCTGTACATTTACCTGGAGAACCATCGTAAGGATATGTTTCTGTTATGTACATTAACTTTGAGAAAATTCTGAAAATGCTTTCCTGTTTAATACAAAATACATTAACTTTGGAAAACCTCTCAATTTTGTGAAACATCCTAAGAATCCGTTTTTGTCCCTTACATTTACTCAGAGGATATCCTAAGAACGTTTTTTCCGTATATTATCATGTTCTGTAAACTAACTAAAAGAAACATCTTGACTCAGAGAAACATTTTTATAGACCCTGTTTACACGAGACCTGGACCAGATCGGATCCAAAAATATCCGGGTCTTCCAGTTCCCGCGTAAACGCAAAGCCTATCCGTACTTTCCGTTCCGGATCGGATCCACTCTCGTGTAAACGGGGTCTTAGAATGCGCTTCTGTCTTGTAGATTTACTTGGAGTTCATCTTAAGAATGCCTTTTCGGTACATTTATAAAGAGAAATACATTAAGAATGCGTTTCTGTACCGTACATTAACACTGAATGGTGTATGTCTTCCTCGATCCTCTTGCAATGGCGCGTAAGGTGATAAACGTAAATGGTTGTTAGGACGACAAGCACAAGCAAGACCAGATTTATCTAAAAGAAGAAGTTACTTAGATTCAAACATTCAAAGCATAGATACAAACAAAGCAAAGCATCCAAAAGGCTATTGTGCTTTCTCGATCAAAGCATGCATGGTATGCTCCTACATGACATGTTTATTTTCTTCTTGGAGCCCAGAATATCTATCCAATGAGTGAGTTAAATCTTGTGACCAAATTTCATGGCAGAGGCAGACTTCTATTGTTCCTTCGTATACAAGGCTTCTTTGGGCTTCTTCCCAATATATTAATAATAAACTTATTATTTTCACAGAGTGTTCTCTTACCAGAAAAGGATCTCCATAAAGCCATATGTGAGTCACGGTGTAAAGGAAGTATTCTAATAGGCCAACCAACCCTGCTAGAAAAATACCAAGACCGTACAGGGTGCCGAAATACTGTGGCTTGAATCTGTAATGAAACATTTAATCAAGTAATGCTTATGAAAAAAAGTCAGGCACTTATCATCGCGTTTCGGGACTATTTTGTAGGGCCTCGAAAGACAGGGGTCGCGGAGGTGATACCTCGGTTTTTTGCAAAATAAAAGATGACGAAGAAGCTTTTTTGTAAAAGCCCTTGTTCTGAGTCTTTGATTCTCCCTTGCCCCCCCCTACTTTTACTGTTTGAATTCACCTCGATCAAAACTTTAGCTGCTACTTCCAAACTTTCTACGCTACGTTTCACAGAAGCCTTGTCTTGTGAGTGATGCTTTACTTAACGTTTCAGTTCAAGGACTCGTTACAATTCCTCTTTCAACAGTTATTTTGACAAACTTAATTGAAGTTTCTATAACCTAAAACTAGGCCTAACTAAAATCCCCTAAAGAAATATTCAATACAACCCTATGTTTTCATCAGTATTCAGTTGTAAAAAAATGCTTCTACATTCACCAGTGCAAAGAAGTAAGACAACGTACGCTAGCCCGATAAATGCTGCATGACTAGCGTAAAGGAACCCTCTGATGACAACATGCAGGACAAAAGATATGATCTGAAAGATAAAGAATATCAATAATAAAAGCTTAACCTCAAGACTTCACAAATAGTAAATGAGTAATAATTTGAACGCAAAATATATAATCAAATACGCACATCTTTAAGTTGGACCTCTGCAAGAGTAAGATATAATCTGAACCTTAACTGATGATCCGACATACATGGGCTCCGACAAAGGTTTAAAATTGGGGGGGCCAAGGGAAAATTTAACACCCATAACAAATGATTTTGAAAAAACTCTATTGTTTTGCAAAAAAAGTGGGGGGCCAAGACCCCCCGGCCCCCCCTTTGTGGGAGGCCCTGACATATGCCAACAGTGCCGCCGGAACGAAAGTCAATATGGGGGAGCTGGGCTACAAATTTCATTAATTCCCATTCGGTCCACTGCTATAAAGGAAATATAATACAGTTTGACAATTATTAGGGGCGGGGGCTTTAATTTTGTTAAATCTTTCAAAAGTCTCTATAACTATCATCTATTTATTGACGCCAGTCTGATTCTCATCAACGCCAGTCTGATTCTCATCTGGTCCTTTTGGTATTTATAATTAAAAGCAATTTGAATTTCCATTTACAGGTACATGCGCTTAGAAGCCAGCTATTTTGAAATGCTGATGAAATACTTGGTTTTACAGTGTTGAATGGCAGTTCATGAACGAAATGCCATGCAATGGGCTACCTGATTTTCACTGATTTTTATTACCCATCGTCAATTCTTTGCAAAGATTTCTTAACGACATGAAAATCAACATCGAAAAGTTTGTTAGCAAAAAAGGCAGATCAAAACCATTTCAGCATACCAATCCAGGCTTCCACTTGATGATCGATAGAAGTGAAAGAATAATCCCCAGCATGCTGGTTAACAGAAAAGGGAGAATGCTTTGCTTCATCCTTATAAGATGGCCTCTTATTGGTGAGGCCAGCAAGAGTGTCTCGTTCTCGTTGTATGATTTTGAAAACTTGATAAGACCTCTGTCGAATATGCAGCCAACGACAGGGCCGGTCAAGATGCCGCACAGTTGCATGTAACCAAACAAAGTTGTATAGTAGTCAACTAGAACGAAAAAGGAAATATCAGAAGGCATTTAGCCTTACGAAGGCCTAGGAAAAACATGGTTTTGAAAGTTGGCACTGAAAATTAACAATAATACCTGATTCTGAATCATTTTTAAAAATGATTTTAAGCAGTTCTTCAAGACTCCCAATGTAGAACCAAAGTTTGAGTTGCATCACTGACAGAAATAGCA
The DNA here is from genome assembly GCF_013076305.1 of Rhopilema esculentum. The sequence goes on from NW_027019317.1 coordinate 8,664,610, forward strand.
GCTCGTAAATGTATAAAGGGAAGCAAATCGATTCTTTGAGCGTTTCTTCGGAAAGAAGGAAATACAGATTAGTTAATTGATCTGATAATGTCAATGCACAGAAATTCATTATCTAATCGAGATAAAAATTTTAAAAACAGAATATAGTTGAATTGCCACTACACTCTGGATGAGGTAGGTACCACAGTTTATCATTTGAATGAGAGTCCATGAAGTACGCCACACAAAGCAAAATATTACCATTAATGTTTGTGATCACCTGGTTACTGATTGAGAAAGATCATGACGATCCAGTAAAAAGAAATATAGCTTTGAGGCAGGAAAGGTAAAGTTCCCAGTTCCTTGAATTAAAAGATAGACATTAAGTAACCCGGAAAGGGTTCAACGGTTTATAAAGAAGAAGACGAAGGGGAAAGAAAAAGAAATAGAGGAAAGAGAAATCGGAAAAGAAAAAGGGCGTGAAGGAGAAGAAGACAAGAAAGAAGAAGAAAAAAATGGGCAGGAAAAGACAAGGTAGAAGATGACAAAGAAGTAAAGGAGAGGAAGAAAAAAGAAGATGGGAAAAGATGGAAAAAACAAAGAAGTAGAAAAGAAAGAAAAAGGAGGAGAGGAATGAGAAGAGGAGGAGGAAGAAGGATGGAAGACAAACGAGGATGCAAGAAAAGAATGAAGATTATGAAGGAGAAGAACATATAAGTGATCACTTAAAACGAAAACAATTTAATTACCTGGGATTCTGAGAATTTTTTGGTGTATGCTTTTGTAGGCATGTTCATCTGGGAATGATATTGAATCTATGCTTTCTGTGGCACTGTATCGACGACTGTTCAACGAAGAATCGGGAGAAAAAGTTAGTGCTTTCCAGAATAACTTAGCAAATTGCAGCAGGGGTACTATTGTATGCGAAATGCTAAAATCAGCCTTATCCTGAATACTTCTATTAGAAATACTGGTTATTAAAGCAAGATAGCAGTTCAACCTTTATTTCAATATTTGAAAAAATAGTGTAAAATGACTAAGAGCCTAGAAATGTTTTTCTAATTTGTGGTACACCACATGGGCTCCGAAACAGGTTGGAAAGTGTGGGGCCAGGGAAAAGTTTAGCAGCCATAAGAAAAGCTCTATTGCTTTGGAACAGAGTGAAGGGGGTCATGACCCCTGTCCCCCCCCCCTTGTCAGAGGCCCTGCACCAAACTCATCAACTGTACTAGTGTAGTGAGACAGGAATATTACTGAAGTCGGGATCTTGGATGAGATCACGAATGAGTTTTGAATCCGATCTTCGAATCTCTTAATCGATTTTAAGCAGTTTCGTACAATTTTCTCCAAATACCACTTACTAATAAAAGCATCACTGGCCCCTTTTACAAATTTTTTTCAATACTCAAAGGGACGTAAAGAGGGAGGGTCCAGGCAAAGGGGTATGGGGTTGGAGTATCAATAATAAGATTGGGGCTGAAACCATCAGGGGAGCTTTGAACCGACAGGGCCATGCCCTTATTCAATGGGTAACGCCCATTAACAAAAATTCTTTTTGCAGATGAATTTTTCCTTAAATTCAGTAAAAAGCAAGTTTTAAACTGATATTGTGAAGACTTTGTGTGACTATAAGCGGAGTCAACTGTACAATCAAAGTCTTTGATTATATACTAGTCATCATTGCACAGGTTTGATAAATTAAACAAAATTGGTTCAAGCACTAGAGCAAATGAATCTTTTGAATTCGTTGAAATCGATTCTTTGCAATGGCTCTTCGCCAAAGATTGATAGAATTATGCAAACCTCGAATCAACTTATATACTTCGTGGAATTTGGTTTTCTCCGTGACCACCCCTATTTAAGGGCAGGTCACGCCCTACGGGGCATTTAAGAGCCCCTCAGACTAAGCAGGACCGCTCTGCTCTTATTTCTGGTCTATTGTGAAGCTGGACCAAATCTACTGAAGCCTATTGTGAAGCAGGACCAAACATAGGGTATCATACTTATGATCAGGACCAAAATACACGGTTGCTGTAGTAAAGAACAGGACCTTCAAATTAGCACGGGATGCCTGTATCAGCTAGCGGAACTAGGAACTGTTTGTCAAATAGAATTTGTAACTTCCTTTTTGTAAAGAAGGAATATTATTATTGTTTCCAGGAAATCTTATTTTTGGAAATTCTTGGTCCTGCTCAGAAGGACCAGCGGGACCTTCGCCACTGCCCATTTGCTGTTTGAAGACATATTTAGTTTTCTTGAACTAGTGCTTAACCGCTTTATGCTAGGGAATGGATTTGTAAGTGTTGACACAATGGAGAATCAATTTCAATATTATTTTGTACTCCGGTCAGCCTTCAAGATAAATGGGCAGAAATTAAAGAGAGGGGAGGGGTTGAAAGAATTTTCATGGATTAACTAACAAATGGAGTCATCAGCATCCAAGAGCATTCAATAACTATTACTTACCATCAAGGAAAAATCAAACAATTACGAATAACCCCCGTAAGTGAAAAAACTACCTTTTAGCTATTTCTTTAACAGCGTCTCCCATTTCCTCCTCTTTGACAATAGCCAGCAAGGTTTTGTGTGAGGGAGTGAGTAGAATTGTAGAAATGATTATTAATACCAAGCAGAGGCTGGTATAGAACAGGCTAATCAACTTCATACTCACTCCCCTTTCATGAATGACCTGAAAGAAAACAACATGGAATTTCAGTGGTGCAATTGCGGGGTTTTCCTTATATTAAACTACGGGCTGGAAGAAGCACCTGACTTACTGCCAATAAATGCAACGATTAAAACTAGCACCTCGAATTAATCCAATCATTATCTAACACACCCTCACTTCCCCATGTTTGCCTTTAAAATCCAGTCCTAGTTTTAGAATTCAGGACACATTTCATTCTACCATTTAAATGGCTCGTACATATACCAGTAGCTAAAAAAATAGCATTTGTTGCTACCAGCTTCTGACGAAGCAAGACGCATTACCATTCCCAAGATATGTTTTTTCTCAAATGATGTGCGCCTACGAAGAGAAATATATTTTTTACCTTGAAGATCAATAGAACAGCTGCCGATGAGTCAAACGCACCATGCAACACCGACAATGCCAAAGACTTGCTCTTCCTGTAAATAATTCTTGACACCTAGAAGAAGTTCAGACGGTGTTTCTCTCTAAATGCAGAAAGACAAGCCTTTAGCTACATACTGCAGCCAGCTTAGGACAAGGTGGAAGATAGAGGAAAAATACTTTTTTAAGATCAGGGAGGCAGGAAAGCTTATTCGAAGACATTGAAATAAAAAGGAGCAACATCATTCTCCATGTTGTTCCTTTTAGGAAGTATGAAGTTTATTAGCATTTCTTACATCTTTGAATGTCCTCATTGAGAGAGTGTGTGCGTAGATTTAATAAATAGAGGGAAAGTAAGCCCCACAGAGACATAAGATGACTTTGCTCTTGACACGTTATTTTGTTATTCCAAACGGGGAGCAGACTGTAAAATATTGTTAACAGAGGTTCAATTAAACAGTAAAGATGGAATTGAATTAAAATTCATTGCAAAAGAATTTTTAACAGGGGAATAACAATTATCTCAGTCGTGGGAGAGCTTTCGTAAATGAAAAATATGAAGGGTTAGTTCATTAATGACACAAGGATATTTACATTTTAAGGATTACCTGATACTTGGCAACAGCAATAAATCCGCCACCAACACAGAAGGTGGAGAATATGAAAAACAACACATTTGAGTTTTCTAAAATAAAATAAAGACATTCTATAGACAATTGATATAATAAAGCATATTTTCAAGTTAAAATACATTATCTTATAAGCAAAGCCATGGAAGCAAATTTATAATGTTAAAAAGGCCAAAGAGTAGACAAGAATAGATTTACTAGTTAAAAACAGTGGAGTAGTGCTAATGGAGGCTAAAGGGGGCTGAGCCCCTCTTGTTGATGCCGAAAATTGGCCAATTTCTACTTTTACTATTGTTTTACGAATCATTCTGCGCAAAAGCCCCCTTGTTATTTTGATAGCATTACACCACTGGTTATAAATGCTGAGCCATTTGTGTCGTTGACGTATCTGATGTGTAGTGCAAATCGCGTATGTGTAATAAATGGACTTGGTATGAAATTTTGATATGCATGTCATCCATGGGCTCCGACAAAGGTTGAAAAGTGGGGGGCCAAGGGAAAATTTAACACCCATAACAAAAGACTTTGAAAAAAACTCTACTGTTTTGCAAGAAAGTGGGGCTCCCCCCCCCCCCCCCCCCCCTTCGTCGGAGGCCCTGTCATCGTAACTGCGTCAGGTAATATAGTTGATGTTCGTGTATATTATAGCATTCATTCTGCGCTTCAAATAGAGTGTGGCGATACAGAAAGGAGCCTGTTAATCTTAAAAGTGAACAAAAGAAATATATACATAAAAATCTATATTTGTTTGATACAACCAATGCCGTCATTTTTAAATAAAGTAAGCCTGTTGTTTTGTCTCTTTTGTTATGTTTGCCCCTATAAATAAAATTTTCGAATTTAGACCAGATAATCTGAAGATAAAAAGTGGCTGAGGTGTTGCCACATGATATCAAATCTCCATTATCAAAACTCAGTACTCTGTCTTGCCATATCTCAGTCGATTTCCATTAGATTCAATTGAATTTAAACATTAAGAGATACTTCAACAGTTCTTGTGATCAAAATTCGATATTTTTATAAACAAACTTTCACGACGTCATACTTTGGTGTGGCATTAATCAAAATACTTGGAAATATACAGTAGATCGGTGCTTGTAATGATTTACATCTTCCTTCTGAGAATTCACGTTATACCTTTTGTAGTGAAAGCCAGTCCGAATCCAGCAGAAACGTACAGAAAGCTGAAAAAAAGTGAATTTGGTGTTAGCTGACAAGTTAATATTCAATCGTAACACAATATTATCATGAAAAATACAATTTGAGGAAAATGTTTGATTTGCAAGGAGCATTTGTAACGAGGCAAATAAATATGAATCAGTGGAAGACATAAGGACCCAATGTCTATGTAGAAAGAACAAATCGGTACGTCATATGTGCTACCATTGTTGGATTGATGGTGACCAGTCCACACAGCATAGTTATATTGAGTCGATCAAACAGTTGATATCCTTCAGCCTGCGTTGAATGCTTGTTTTTGGCACTGAGCAAGATAGAAGATTCTTCCAACGAAGACGCCAAGCTGCAGAACGAGACTCTTCGGAAATTTCCCGGTGCGCCCTCTGCCCCAAGTTATTCTTTTCAAAAACATGAAAACTTTCAAAAGGCAACTAATCTTCGCACAGAACTAAAATTGATTGCAATCATCAGTTGTCCAAAGTAAATTTCCATAAAAAGTTAAGTTTCACCTTTAAGTTGAGCAGTATTAAGATTGATTGCAAAGTTTCTCAATCTGCAAGTTCTGCAAGATTTTCTAAAAACCTTGTAAAGAATATATTTTGCTTTGAAATTGTCTGAAACTCCTCAGAGTATAAAACGTCTTGTAACTTTGGTTAGCTTGTAATTTTTTCAAGCAGGTGCACAGTACATGAATTAATTCGATTTCTATTGAGGGGGTAGTAGGGATTTCCACTAGCTAACTAGCAGACTATTTGCCAATTGACTGATGACTAATAATTTTGTGAAACCAATGACTTCTGACTAACCATATTAGTTTTTGACTTATGGCTAATCTTATGGCTAATGCAAATTAATCCTAGTGCCTGATATCCAATAACTGAGGGCTCGCACTTTGAAAAAAAATTTGCTGAGCACTGGACTTGCTACAAGTCTCTCCATCCATTAAAGAAAGGGAAATAGGAAAAAATGGGAGGGATGTTTTTCAGATTACTAAATGGATAAAGAGAGACTTGTAGCAAGTCCAGCTGAGCACTACCCTGTGCTCTTTTTAATCAGAATGGTTGTAACTAGATAAAATTATCGATTTGTTGTCTATTGGTAATGGGAACGTTCACATACTATGTAATCAAAGATGGGGAGGGGGGATTTACACAAAAGTTATGGCTATTACGGTTAATATGGCTATTTGTTAAAGTTTGTTAAAATTGCCGATTTTTGATTCCGTAATATGTGCATATTCCTTGTGTTGTCTCTCTTGAATAATAGTCCTTTTTTCTTTGGACCATCATGAAAACTGCTCTAAGAATGATAGAGGACAATACGTCTTGTCCGTGGCAAGCTATTATGTTTTGCAATTCAACTAACAACTCATAGGCATCCTGCTTTTTGTACGTTAAAACCAGGAGTTTTGTACCAAAAGAAATTATCACTAACTGAAGTAAAAACTATTGACCACTTTTTAAAAAAATTTATACAGAATTTGTTGAGGATTGATGCCCTAATGTAAGAGCCTTCTAGGAAACTTAATGGAAAGTTCAACCGGCTGTTTTGAAAAAAAAACTGGTTTCAAATTTACAACTAGCTATTAAAGTTTTCCAATCTTTATTCAAAGTTTTGTCCCGGAAAAGAACTGTGCCTTTTCTTAAGAAATTATTTATCCTTTTACCATTTCTACGCACAGTTTCTCATAGAAAGGGAGCCTATCAATCTGCAAAATCATCAATTTGCACAAAAAGAATGGCAGCAAGATCTCTTAAAATCCATTTGTCCAAGATATGTTATCTAAAACTGTAGACAAGTCTACAGATTTAAGCACATGTTCAATACCTGATCATAATTCTGCACGCTGATGAACTGGAATCATATCTTTTGTAAATGATATGTAACTGTAGGTTGGAGGCAGGAGCATAGTCATTAGGCTAGCAGGTGCCGAGGTACCCCTTTACATTTCTCAATGATAGTATGCTGCAAAGCTTTCAAAACATTTTATGTTACCGTTTGATGAGAACGAAGTCATATATTTTGTCAAATATTCTAAAGATTTCGAGATCGAATTTAATCGAAAATAATCTCGTAGGCCAGAGAAGCTGCTTTCTTTATAAAATCTTGGAATGGAGTGTCTCGCTAGCTGAAAAACGGGCTTTGGGTTTTAGTCCAAACTTTCAAAATATATCATTTGATATCATCATTTGATACATAAAATTGAGGACAGTACGTCATTTGATACCTACAAATTTTACCCGCCGCGTAGAGAGTCTTCTTCATGTCAGTGCCGATTGTGGATAAAAAAACTTTGATTTTCAACATGGGACATGTTCCAACATTCTAAATAGGGTGTTTTCAAAAAATTTCAGGGGGCAGGCCCCTGAGCCCCCGTTTCATTTCCCGCCTAGTTCGCTCATTCCGTTCAAACGTACTTTGGACAACTGATAATTGCAATCAATTTTAGTTCTGTGCGAAGATTAGTTGCCTTTTGAAAGTTTTCATGTTTTTGAAAAGAATAACTTGGGGCAGAGGGCGCAACGAGATTTTCCCGGTGCCCCGGTGGGCCAGTCCGCTTCTGATTGAGCTGATCAAAAACATCGATGACATCAACCTCATTAAACTCAAATAGTTCCTGGGGTACCCATTGCTTCTTTATCATTTTGATACTAGGGTGGTTTTTGTATTTGTATACTGACTTATCTATAGGATCTTCGATGTTTATTGCGAGGGAGAGGTTGGCTTCATTTTCTTTAATTTCTAGCTCATAGGCAATATTTGAAAAGTATTCGTTGGGGATGTGTGCAAGTTGTAGGTCGTTATTTACAAGTTCTCCATTTTCCAGAAGATTAATCATTGGTGATACTTGTACCTCATCCATGAGAACCGGTTTGACTGTTTTCCAGAACTTTCTATTGTCTGCTAAATTTTGGGTGTCTAAATTTCTGCATTGAATTAATTTAGATTTTCTTAATATTGCAACACATTTATTTCCTTGATGCTTGTATGCGTTCTAGTTTTCGTTGGTCTTATTCCTGTTGTAGTTATTCGTTAGCTTTGATCGGTGCATTACTGCTTTTGGCAGTTTATTGGTCATGAACGGACCATCGTTTGCATGAACATATTTTTTCTTGATTGGAGTTTGTTGATAAAGTACTTTTGTCAAGCTTGTCAAAGGTCACCTTTCCTGATAAATCGTTTATGGTATTAGCAATATCACATGTAAAGTGAGGCACAGCCCGAAATGTCAGAGACTTTCCAAAGCCAGTTGGCAATATGGCGAAGGTGTCTCTTCTCTCTACAAACAATGCTTTCAATGCTGTTCTGTGTTGAGTTCCACAACATGCGGAAAATATTCTTTGAGTACAGTTTTAACAGCATCTTCAAACTCAATCGTTACGGTCGCTAGCATTTATTTATGTTGTGTTCTGTTCAATGTTTTACACCAGAGCTAAGTTTATTGTTTCGCTGTGACCTCTGAACGTACAGAAATCTGCACAATCACTCCTGATTGGTTAATATCGGCACACCGGAACAAGGAGAGGGGCGCACTGAACCAAACCAGTTTAAAGAAAAAAGGATAGAATATAGAAACACAATTGTAATCACTTAAAAATTCAAAAACCTTCCAACGCATCATTCTTTCATAGTATCGTTTTTATCAATGTAAGTGTTGTTATTAGATTGTTTACAATGCGCAAGCTAGAGTTTTACAACAGTTCAAAGTAAGTGAACAGCAACCTGCGTCTTCTGGAATTTCATTACCAATTAAATATCTTAATTATTTTGGCACTCAAGTCCACAGTATGAGAAGGCATATTCCCGCAAGCATCGCGCAAGAAAACGGTTCTGCACCCTTTTTAAAGAGAAAAATTATCTAAGCACTATCTGAAAAATTATCCCTTCTTCGTAAGACTTCTGCCTATCACATATCCATTGGTCCATATTTGTCCTTTACGGTGATATTTCAATAAACGTCCCTCCATCTCCTTCTCCCCCAACCTCCTCTAACTTCCCCCAACCTCCCCCAACTTCTTTCAGCCTTCCCCAACCTCCCTCTCCCTCTACCAGTTCTCGACAATATTCTGGCGAATTCCTTCGTGACTTAATTCTACGATTTTGAATCTACCACCATCATAGATTTTTAATGGGCAATTTCTGTTGATAAAAAATATTACTTAACACAAAACAAGGTGTGGCATAGAGAATTTTTATTTTTCCTTTCGCGTAGAAACTAAGACATATTGCAGAATGACAATGACAGCCTTGTAGATGGGAATAGGCTTTGCGTTTACATGGGAACGGGCGGATCCGTGCACTATTGGATCCGCTATCCGGATACTTTAGTGTCGCTTCCGGGGGCGATTCTATATAGGCCATATATACCTCCGGACCGACCCTGGCAAGATCCCATGTGAACTTGGGCGGTGGTTTTTTATGGCCAGCGTCTTCTGTGTACCAACCATAGGCGCGGATCTAGGCCGGTTGCACAGGTTTAAAAAAACCGGTCAAATTCTAAGAGCTATGTTTCTCTGTAAATGTTGGGTTTTTGATCAATTTGAACAATTGCTGCATTTCTCCCTGACTGACTACAGTTCTTCTGTTTATATACTAAATTGAGCCTTCACAAGAGTTTGACAGAGTTCCCAGCTTCCTACTTCATCTTTTATCTCAAAGTATCCAAGGAATTCAAAATCGAGGAAATCAGCAGGCAATCGACGTGACAGCTTGGAGTATGCTATCTATGCGCCAATCTTGAAACCGGTGGCTATTGTTTTCTGAAAACCTGTTAAAACCGGTGCCCATATGTTTCCTTTATGCGTGAAAAACCGGTGACTAAAAAGCATACTCGGTATCGATATCCATAGCTCGAAAGGATGGACGCTTTAAAACAATTCGTACAAAATGGAATACGGATGCAAAATTCATGAAAATTAGAATCGAAGCTGCAAAGAAGAGGATCAAAGGCCATGCTGAATGAGGTAAAATTCTGGCATATTAGATGAAAGTGTGGGCAATAACACACAGGGCTGTAATGGGATAAAGTACACCAAAACCGGTCAAAATTTTGGCTAGGTCCCTGCCTGGATCATCGAAATGCGCCTGTGTATATTGTGTGAATCACATCTGGTTCAGGGTCCGGTCTTGTGTAAACGCAAATCGATTTGGCAGGGATCCAATCAGGATAGCCATAGATCCGACTGGGTCCAGGTCTCGTGTAAACAAGTAAACAATGTCTTGGAAGAATATTTTTTGTAAAGAATCCTGCAATCGCAGCCTCGGATTTATGCATTTTGCCTTCCCCATACAAGTCCCCATCTAGACACTATTTCGAGTTTCCTTTTGTCCGTTCACTGGCTTTTGCAGTTACCAAGTTTCGGGTATAGTGTAGAAATTATCTAGATTACCTAACTCACGAGAAGTTGTAATAAAGAGAAGTACTGATGTTTCGAAGATCAAAGCTGATTTATTTTTTACTACTCGACAAAAATAAACAAAATCAAACAAGAAATTAATTCTTACCCTCCAACCATTTGAGAGAATCGAGGCCCATATCTATCAGTAAAAGCTCCAATAAGTAACTTCGATCCACAAAGCAGCGCCACACCTACATTAAAAACCAAATTCAGACGCTGTTCCTGTGGAAGGCAAGCTTCATTTTTTTCTTGACTTTCCTGTGATGATTCCAATGTTCTGTTTACTGCTTGGCAAAGGAAGCCAAAAAACCCTTCTTCTTTGAAAAGAAACGCTATAGACGCCCATCCGTAAGTTATACCAGACATAAGAAGCACTTCTAGAGCTGCAAATACGAAATAAATGCTTAGGAACGAAGTACTGTAAACCGGAGCCTTAGCCATGACTCCTTCTCAAACGTCGCCTTGCTAATGTGAGCTGTGGAGTGCTTATGTAGATCCATTATCCATGTGTGAAATCTAACACAAAGCACATCCAAGGTAATTGTGATGTGCAACAATAGCCTCCAACAGAATAGAGGCAGAATAGATTGGAATTTAGGATTGTATTGTTTTTATTAATAACGTCCCGCATCATTACATGAATTTTGTATTCACCTGGGACGATGCCAAAGCGACTGAAAGACCGAAAGTCGGCTTTTTGCGAGAGAAAAATTGTCGCTATTAACTGGATGACATTCTTTCATTGACAAAGAAACTTCGTATCGACCGTTTTTAAACCGAGCATCCTTGAGAAATTGGCCGTATACTTCAGAATCATAAGTCCTTTTTCTCACTACTGAGCAGGCGATTTCTACCGACAGTCTCTTTAAGCAATATTTTCAAAATATCCCTATGTTTTTACCCACGTCCACCCGTGCTTTCAGCTTTCAGCGAAAGTCTTTTTTAAAAAGCCATTAAGATTGAGGACCAAAAAATTATTCAACTATTAAAAGTAATGCGTTTGTAAGCTATTACTCTGACGTAAAATCTGGTTTCGCATTTTTTGCGGAATATCTTTTCATAACTACTTCTTGCACTTGCATGAAAAGTCAGTGGAAATTGATGTTCAAGCTATGAAAAATAAGCAATCTAATTGCTTGGCCGCAAACAAATATAAATCCCTACAATTTCCAGAAAACTACTTACTTTTCTTTATTTATCCCGCAGGTTCTCCCTGCAACCTATAAACTTCTGAAAATCCCCAAAGTACAGTAGGTAGAAATCCCTACGTGTGGCAACACTGTTCATTGGCAAATAAAAGCATCCACACATGGCTAAAAATTCTCATATATGGGATAAAATGTTGTTCAAAATTGCATTTTACGGTAATTCAGCCTTAGCTTGTTTTTAATTTGTTCTCAACTTTTGACCAGTTTTGATGCTCATATTCTTATGAAATTGCTATATATAATATAAATTCAAATATGAATGATAAATGAAAAAGAAAGTCATTACAAAATTTTTGAATGCGTGGGGTATGCACAGTTGGCAAGCTTCTACCCTTTTGATAAAGGGTGTATATGTCACCTTTTGGGTCCTTTCTCTTTTTGCGAATCCCCACCTTGAAAGTCACATTTTTTTCTCCATATGCTTCTTCTCTAATAGCTTGTTTCTTGAAATCATCTTTTTTCTGGATCTCCATTTGCACCAGTTGCTGTTTTCACTTGAACGATAAGCTGCTGGTAGCAATTTGCAAATGCCAGCAATTCTGACCTCCTATTGCTCTCCTGCTTCATTTTCGTATCAACAAATCTTCTTGGCTCTAGCATTGCTAAATCCTGATACAGATCTCTATTCTTCGAGAACCTTCTGTCAGTCTCTTCCAACCTGTGTTTGAAGTTGTAACCAGATGATAGTGATGACTCCTTATGATGATTCTTTTCTTATTTTCTTTTTTGAATATTATATTATTTTCACTTATAGAAGCCCCCCTCCAAATAATTGCAGCCCAAGATTTATGTCCTGTATAACAGTGTACTAAATGGAAACAAATACAATGAGCCACCGCCCCCCTCCCAATATGAATTTCGTTCCCACAGCACTGTCTCTGACATTTGCTGTTTCATATAATCATAATATGGATTAAAAATGAAACTTAAATCAATTCATAACTAAAACATGGATGTTTCTTTCAATCAAGCAATTTTTGCCCATTCCAGGTCAGATATCCTGGGTACCAAAGCCATATAAATTAGAGAAACGGAAAAAAATAAGAAAAAGAATAGAAGAGTACGATCCTCTGCTTCTCTGCTTGTTATTCTGTTTATGCGCTCGAAGGTACCCTGGGTGCCAGAGCCTCAGAGAGTCAAAGGATGAAGAACGGGGGAAGGAATTCCTTCGATTGCGTACCGTTCCACTTTTCGTATCACTTATTTTATCGTTCCACTTTTTGGAACGATGTCGTTTGAAGCGTTCCCGTGTGAACACAACCGCTGAGCGTTACGCTTTTCGGAACGGAGAAGAACGGAACGGAACGATTGCGTTCCCCTGGGAACGGGGCCTAGACCATAGATATATATTCCTATCTCTATGCACTAGACAAGCTGGCGCCTCCCGCAGAGCCATAAGGCGTACGGGTTTTGATGTAATGCATCGACTATGTGCTCCAGACCACAGAATAGAAATGACCAGAAGGGTCACTCGTGTCGGCATCCTTTGTTGCAAGTTCACTCGATTTTTTCTGGCGCCGCGCTGTCTGTACATACAGTTCTCGTTTTCAACCGTCATGAAAGGAGGCTAGTAGTCTAGGATGTTGCACAATCGAAGGCGTGTTGAAGCAAATTTAAAAACAAGCTCCCTTGAATACCACTGGGGCTGCACTTCATACCATCATGAAGCAAAAGGAGAGTGAATAAAATCACAGAGGCGCTTTGTTCGTTATGAATCGTGAGTTTGGAAACGATATTTAAATTCCCTGTTAGCTAATAATCAATACTACAGGCCTACTACAGTTGTGAGATGCGAGACCACCATTGATAGCAGTATTTTCCGGTTATAAAGCAATATATACAGGGCAAGATACTAGTTTAATTCTGGTTCAGATCGTTGAATTTGTTTTCCTAGTCCCATCTCACATTATTGTGTTGTTTTTCATCGATGTGCTCTGTTCGTGCTTATTGTTTGACATACTATCCTCGTTTTGGTGACGCATGCGCGAAAAAACTCACGCTGAATCGATTGGCAAAGAGTGACCCTTCTGGTCATTTCTATTCTGTGTCCAGACCCACAACTTGAACTTAGGCAATTTGAATATTTTTCCCCTAATTACGCCATGGCGCAATGCCCTCTGGTATTTATAGTTAAACGCGCGAACATTTGTTTATGCTTTGCACGGCGATCGGACGAAGTTCTGTTATATTAGCCAACGCTCTTTGCTCGAATAATCGAATAAATTATGGAAAAAAGGCAGAATCAATGTTAAATTAATTTTTTTATTTTCATTGAAATGGTTTTGCATTCCCCCTACAGTTCTCCCGGTTTACCCTACATATTCCCCGTAGATTTCCCCCTACCCCCTACAGATTCCCTAGTTCCTCTTCTGTAGGGTATTCCCCTACGAGGAGTGGCGAGGGGCGATTCACTCTTGCAAATATCGTACGAGATTTTGCCTAGAACATAAGGATTTCTGGGGATTTTCGGAAAAAACAATAGGGTTTTCACAAAAGGTGTACGAGATTTTTTTAGAGTGATTTGCCCCTCGACGAGTGGTTGCGCTTCACCAGATGAATAGACTACATAACAATGACAATACGGTGACGTAGAAGTGTGGGCGAGATAAAATGTCATTCATTCATTCACCTTTCGATTTGTCGAATGGAATTGGAAAATTCGATTCTTGAAAAATCGAATATCAGTTCATGAACATGATGAAATCATCAGTTCATTGCAAAGCCACAGTAAAGTCAAATAACAATAAGAACCCAAAGAAATGTCTCGTCACTGTCCTCCCTGCGAGGCTACAATACAGTTGCTTGCTGTGAACGTAGCAGTGATTGGTTGAGCGTAGACTCTTGACAACCATCAATCATCAACCAACACAACCATACACAGACAGAAAAAGCGGAAGCCCTGAGAAACAGCGGAAGCCCAGATCCCAATAAAAAAGCGGACACTTCACAATGTCATCAGTTTGCTGAAGGATTGGTGGGACAACAGGTTTGGAGCTGACGACGCTGTGAACCTGCTACAAGATGAAGGTCGTGTTGCTGTTTTGTGTCCTTCTTGGACTCGTCATTTCCATCCACGGTAAGTGCAGACACGATATTAGTTTCATTAAGTAACTGGGAAAGATATTGTTTGCTAAGTAAGTGGTGAAAAAAGAAAGAACCGTAGGCTCGGGTGGAATTTCCGCGTTGGCAAACGATCTCCAAAGCGTGTGATGTCATGGATGTTTCTAGCATACGCCCTTGTACATTTAGAAAACATCTGCTTCGATGAAGTCGGTTATATTGTATCGTTTTGCGATACTTAGCCTCGCAAAAGCGATTTTCTTTTAACGTTAGTTAAAACACATGTTGTCGCGCCACACCCCTCCCAAACTATGTTCGTTTCGTACTTCCCTCTAACTCATGCAATAGTCGTCAGCCATAATACTCGTTTATAGATATGGTAAGACGATAATATTAGGCCAAGTACTATACTTTTAAGGTAAAAAAGTGTCAGGATATGCAGCCTTTTTCTAAAAGTGTGCACGTAAGCAAATTCCAATTAGCCCGCCCACACAGCTGCATCAATCGGCTGGGGTGGGTTAACTCGTGAATATAGCGAGGGTTTCGCTAGTGACATAAGGTTCTTGCATTTTCTAGGTGCAGCTGTTGAGGAAAACTCCGAGGTGTCGGACAAGGGTGTCCCGGAAGATGTGAGTGTAGAGGAGGACTTTGTTAGCGATGAAGAGGAAGATCCAGATAATGAAGAGCCCTCTGAGGATGAGGACAGTGATGCTGCTGAACCTGAAGAGGACAATGCAATAGCTGAAGGTACCAATTGTTTATTTATCCACTTTCGTCCATAGGCGGTACCGTCAGAAAGTACCTAGATAGATAAATAATTAACACGATTTAAGGTTAAAGTTGTTCTGTGAAAAAGTTAAATGTCAATATTGTACAGAACCTTCTATACAACATGTATAGATACTCAACGCAAATCTGAGCCCAAAAAAACATCCTGGCGTTTATTTATTTCAACAAATTGTACGTCTTTCGTTCGCTAAATGTTTGTAAATGATCTCTTTTAGATAACTCTGAGAAAGACGAATCTGCATCAGATCCTGGATATTACCGCAGAAGATCCTTGCGCAGACGTAGTTTCCGCAGACGATCCTGGCGTAGACGATCCTGGCGCAGACGATCCTGGCGCAGACGTAGTTTCCGCAGAAGATCCTGGCGCAGGAGATCCTGGCGCAGACGTACCTCGCGCCGAAGATACGGGAAATAAGCTAAAAACTGATGAAAACACTTTTTGAGTTGGCTCATTTTGAAGTGCTTTTTTTATGTTTACATATTTTTGAACCTGTTGACATAGATCAACTGAGAAAGATGTTGTGTTGTTTGTTCTCCACGTTTCTGAAAGAGACCGCTATTCGGTTGCCTCCAGACAATGCTAGGAAAACTTCAACCAAACGGACGTAAATCCTAGGCTAAATCGATTTTAAATCCATCAACCAAAAAGGTCACTTAATCCTATCTGTTAGTGAAACTATCGCTTGTCTGGTATTTAGGAGTACAGTTTATCAAAACATTTTATTCATTGCCCGATTTTCACGAATGCAGTTAGAAGATATACATTTAGCGTATCAAGTAGAGCAGAGTACATCAGTTTTTAGAGGGTAAAAGAGAAATGAGACATTTTCTGTAGCGAGAAATCTAATAACAACTATTTCTATTTCAATAAAGTAGATAGAAAAATTCAAATTGAATTATCTTAATAATCAAAATTTCCAGAGACACCGCAAGGGCTAAATAGCCCTGACCCCAGATTTCAGACTCTTAATACTTTTAGTTTGGGGTCTGGAACTCAGGCTAGAGCTGAAGGCCAAATGGGCAAAGCCCCAAGAAAAGGGGCGAAACAAAAAAAATGAGGTTTTACGGTATGCCCCAAAGAGGGGGTGATCTTAACGAGATTTTGAACGATGTTTTGTAGTGACCATTGTCTAAACGTAATCATGTCCTCCATTGTGTCTCTGTCATTAACACTTTCCATTGTCTTCGTATCCACGTAACGTAATAAACAACACATTTGTAGCGTCCCCTTGTTCTATGTGTATACGCCCTAAATTGTAATTAGTCAGTCAGTAAATTCATCAAGACGCAACGGTCACGCAATATCGTCTCTTGCTGGCTCCGTAGTAGACAGACATCACAAATTCAGGGTGCATCGGAACAGCCAACAGGACGTTGTTTGTGAGCCAGCGTAGGCGTTGAACGTATGCGTGATGGCAGTTGTAGCGTGATGAAACCAGGAATTTGCGAGTGGTTGACGTTGAGACGGCTGACATAAAACGAATAAAAACGACAGTGCAGAACCTACCAGTCGGTCACGTCGTGGTCACCATTTATAGGTACGCTGATTGATGAAGTTCCTATATTTAATTTTGGTTTTGTTGTTGCGAATGCTGTCGTTTTTATGTCTGATTTAACGTGCAGAAAACACGGAGCCAGCAAGAGACGATATTGCGTGACCGTTGCGTCTTGATGAATTTACTGACTGACTAATTACAATTTAGGGCGTATACACATAGAACAAGGGGACGCTACAAATGTGTTGTTTATTACGTTACGTGAATACGAAGACAATGGAAAGTGTTAATGACAGAGACACAATGGAGGACATGATTACGTTTAGACAATGGTCACTACAGTTTTGTGTTTATTTCCTGTTGATGACAGCTATGATGAATATAATGATGTCGGAAAGCCATGAGGCGAATAGAAGGTATATGAAAAGGCGAAGTCAGACCAAGATGTCTAAAGCGAATACCTCAAAGAAATACTTTTTGGCATACCGTAAATCCTCGAATTAGCGCCCTCGGGGGCTTACTTATTATTGATATTTTTGGATAGGGGCTTATTCTAGGGGGGGGGCTTATAAAATTAAAGTAGACATTAAAAAGACATTATTACAAGACCTCGTATATCTAAGTTGAATTTTCTTTATGAACATTTGATTAATTAATACTAAAAGTATGAATTTGTTGTGGTAATTCAATGAAACGCCAAAGGCAACCTCAGATGGCAAAAATCCATAATTAAGGGGGGGGGGCAATTCGAGGGATTGCGGTAGCAGTAGGGGCTTATTTGAGGGGGCTTATTGACAATTTGTAGTTTTAGGGTATGGGCTCATTCGAGGGGGAAGGTTTTCAAAGGAGGGTGCAATTCGAGGATTTTCGGTATCCCAGATTCTTTCTCTATGTGATGTTATTCTGTTATTGTTAAATTAACTGTTTTAATATATTAAGTTGTTAATTGTGCATTATAAAGTTGTTTACGACAGTTTTTCAGTGCTTCGAAGTTGAGTGTTTTAGAAAACAGAGGCGTTGCTTTTTTGTCTCGTTTGGCTCATGTTAGGAAAACAGAACACTCTAGTACTTCAACTGGAACATCTTTGAAAAGTACTGCTATTTAAATTTACAGAATTAACACACTTGGACTTTTTGTGAAGTTTATGAAATTCTGCAGGTAAGCTTATAACAAACTCTAGGGTTTAAATTTAGATTTTTCCCAAACGTGCAATAAACCTAGATTAAATATGCTTTATGAAGAACTAAAATATCAGAAGCTTAAAAAGGAGACAGAGCCATAAATATTTATCTGAATAACAAATAACAGCACAATATGAGCTGGTTACAATATCCCAATTTCATGGTTACGCTGGGTACCACAGTCTTAGTGGAAGAAGGGATCGAACGAGGGGCATGACACTCTTTGAAAATCTCGTACACCTTTGGTGGAAGTCTTATTATTCTATCCGGATATTCCAAAAATCCTTTTGTTTTGTGAAAATCTCGTACGCTATTTGCATAAGTGAATTGCCCCCTCCGGGTCGAACAGTCAAAGTCCGAACACCTCTTTAACTGAGGCTCAGGCACCCAGTGTAATTCAAGTTATCTCCACCTCCCATTTTACCTGCTATTCCCCGTGAAGATAAAAGCTCACCTGAAACGGATAAAGACGACTTTGTTGAATAAGAGAAGCAGGGAGAGCTGCATGCCAGGGGCAAGCAAGCCAAGCGCCAAGAAAAAAACTGCTAAATTTCGAGAGCAGGGGGGCAACTAGTAAAAATTTGCAACTGGCTTTGTGTGAATACTGCAAAAAGTATAACTGTAGACTTGGAGGATGATCTTTTTCCCACAGTAGGAAATTTTAAAGGTCACTTGATTACAAAAATGAATATGTATATATTAATCGAAAGAGCTCTTTTAGACCTTTCATTATTAGAAAGTTTTATGAAAGTTATTTGACGAACAACCATAGACTTATGACCATTTAAAAACTGAAATTATACCATAAATGATGTCAACAATCAGGTGACAACAAAGGATTTTCAAGAAAGGTACAGCTCGAAATTTTCAAGTTTAAAGCTTTATCTAACAGGATATGTTGAGAAAACAAAAGTTAGCTTGTTTGTTAGTTTGTTACGGTATATGCCCTGTCTATCATTACCTACTTTCCTTTATCTCGGGGGGGGGGGGAGTGCCTTAATGGGTTTTCAAGGGGTACCTTTTCAAGGGGACGTGACATTATTTAGGGGTACCTTTTCTGAAAGTGTAAAATTATCGGTATCAGTTTTTGAATTATGCACTCGAAGAAACGTGCAGAATTATGGGCACCGTTTAGGGACAATATTGCAAACTCATTAGGAGGGACATTCAGCACGGGCAAAGTGAATTTCTAGTTAGAAATGTAAGTATGAAATATGTGTTATATTGAGATTTTGGGGTAAAGGACACACATAATTTGTTGGATGGTTTTGTTGTGTTTTAAAATGACATCTGCTTTGCGGAATTATGTATATAGTTGTTATCATGTTTCTGGAATCATGGATCACATTTTTCAGACATATGCAGAATTAGGGTCCCTGTTCAAAACTAGGCTTGGTTACCCAGTCCCTACCCCCCCCCCCCCCCAAGATCCTTTATATGTTCTGCAGAAACTGGAGTGGTGTTGGCAGAGGCAGAGACACACATGAAGTTACTTTTTACAGCAGATAACAATGAAAGTAACTACGAATGACAGCGGCAGACAGAGCAAGACAAACAAATATGTTGGATGCGCCATACACAGGATACCAGAGGAACATGAAAATGAGCACGGGCATGGAAGAAGCGGGCCAGAGAAGCAGAGAAATGTTCTCATTAAACCTTTTTTATTTTTTTGGAACTATCAAAAGTTATCACATAATATTGTCTAAAAAATATGACTATGATAAAATAAAAATCTTTTGAGTGAAAAATCCCAATTATACAAAAGTTGAATTATTGGGATTAGATTTTGTACCAGGCAATGGCCAACGATGAAATCGTTACCATACTTCTGGCTACCGTTTCAGTAACCTTACTTCAACAGGTAAGCATAGCTTAAGTTTATGCAAAACCCTCATGAATAAGAACATACAGCAATATTATGTTGCGTATTTTAACATTAAAGGCAATCGAGAGATACTATTGGGTCTTGAGCCACCTGTCAATCAATATTAGCCAATCAATGGGCATATCACACCAGTGAGTCGTATCACGGTAATTGATTGGCCAATTGTTGAATGAAAGATGGCTGAAGCCAGTATCAGTCGATTGCCTTTAACTGTCAGACCAGGGGTTTATCATAATTTGTTTTGCATGGAGACATGATATCAATGAATCAAACAGCTGTTGTGATAATTTGATTTCATCTAACTCAGCACATAAACAAACAAATCAACGTCCCAATTAACGTGTCCTGGCCACTATAAAAACTCCGTAAAACTAAGCAGGGAGTAAAATCACAGATTCTCGCAAATTCATGATTTGTTCACTTTGATTGCATTAACGGGCCTATCATTACAAAAGCAGCCCGATGAATCTATGCACATCATTTGAAACTGCTGACGTAGTCTCTCCCGAAGCTGCTCCCGCTGATTCTGCAAGTCCTTCTTCTTGGCTTGAAATTCCCTTATTTCTTGCTCTGAGATGCAGGCTTCGCCTTGGTGTGATAATCCAGGGTCCTAAAACAACACAACGGCGTAAGTCAAGACAACGAAAAAATACACAAATTCTTCTAATCACGCAATTAAATTAGTAGAAATAGTAGGTCAATGACAAAAAAAGAGGAATTGATACAAAAGGGGAAATTTTAGCCTTAAAGAGATATTAAGAAAAGCATTTCAAATTTCAGTAAAACCCCAAGAAGTAGAGGTCAAGATTTTGTGGGAGAAGACTTTTATCCGTACATAGGGAGCGAGGGCCTATAAACGAGCCTGAATTACAGAGGACCAAAACTTACAAAAATAGATTAATTTAATTTGATTTGAATCAATTTGGAAATTGTATGTAATTTTACGTAATTTATAGGCAATATTTATAGAAAGAAGTTTGAAAAGGTTTCGTAGGTACTGGTGGTCTTAGTTTGTTCGGAGAAACTTCTATGTTGTTGCATCTTTGTAGACTATGCAGTTTAGACCATTCTTGGTATGAAGTTTTTACGGCCTAATACTTAGGTCAAATATTTTGCATCAGTGAATCCGTGAATCAAGAATCTGCCCTCAAAAACACAAAGGCGG
This sequence comes from Rhopilema esculentum, assembly GCF_013076305.1. Next base: position 8,685,657 of record NW_027019317.1, read on the forward strand.
GCTTCTTGAGACTGTTGATAAAGTGTCAAATTTGATGAAAAATTGGCAAGACGAAAAATTCATAGACGATTTTCTCGAAAATGAGCAAAGTTACCGTACACTTATAAACTTTAGTAAAATTTTCCCGTAAAACTCTTTCATACGTTAATGCGAATTCGCTGTGAAATCAGAAATCAAAACAGTGCATGCCTCGATACCTTAACCAGCGATCCCCGTGAATATCGGCCTTCAGCGGGGAAAAAGGTAGATTTTTACCAGTACGGGTTCAGACAAGATGGCGTATCAAAATTGTGAATGGTAGATGAAATCTTTAAATGGCGGTAGAGAAGACACCTAGTATAAATGGTTCACTGCAACTTTTTGACATGCTAACAATCCCTGGTAATAGCACTTACCAGCGTATTTTCATCATCTAAGCGATGCCATCCCATCGACTTGAGTAATTTTAATTCGGCGTCATCATCTTCTTTTGAAATTGGATCTTGCCTGAATTGATGTCTTTTGGTCTTCTTTGGTTCGTTTTTCGATCTTGGATTGAAATTTTCATGTGCCTGTAGAGCAATGTGGAAGATAATGATTTTTCTTTTGAATTTGAATAACAGTGCAGATCGAATCCTGAGTAGAATTCTTTCAACTCATTTTGCATATTTAGAGATATTTGATGTATTCTTTCAGGTTATGTGGTCAAAAAGTCGAAATTGCAAAAAATAAGTCTTATATGACGTTACACTTAGGAACTATATTAGATAATGAATTAAAAGAAGGCTGAAAATCGAGGTTGCAAAGAAAACTGAAAAAGAAAAAGAGAAGGGGAAAAAAGGACGAGCCTAAGGAACTCGAGCAGTAGGAAAAAGGAAGAGGTAATAAGATCGGAAGCAGGAATCCAGTGGGAGCAAGAATATAATAGCAAACCAATGAAAAAATAATTAGGGGAGGTTTTGCTACAGCATATTCTTGGCATTTGGGCTTTGAGAAGCAGTATTTTCTTTGACTGGTTTAAACAAAGATACGCCACATTTGACAAGGGTACCAAAAATTCGGTCTATGTGAGTATGTCTACACTGTCAAAAAATAACTACTCATAAACGGCAAAAGGATCTCAGCAGGCATACCTCTTTCGGTTTAGCAAATTTCTTTCGATTTCTCCGATTGATTCCTTCTGAGTTCATAGACGCGCATTTGGCGCACATCTCGGCGCTTTCCGGGGGGTTCCTACCATGGTCTACCTTGCCGCGATCAAACTTGTCCCTCTGGGTTAAAATCTGTCCGCATGAGCGACACCCTGATTGGTTAATATACCCATTTGCCGACATTCCCTTTGCCTTTTTGCAGTGCAATCGTGGTTTCTCGTCAAGGGCGTTCACATATCCGTTCTTTTTATGCGGTATTTCTTTTGCATCATCGCCACAATAGCAGATTTCATTTTTCAAAGACTCTTTCTGACAGTTCGTTTCATTTAGTTTCTTGCAGAAACCATTACTTTCTTTGGAATTACACATTACACTTGTCGTTCCATTACCATTATCCTTAGAACTTGTTTCCACGTGGCTCGTTTCATTACTGCCAACCCCTTCCTCACTGCTTTTTCCTTGACAATTTTCCGCGACAGGCGCAATCCCCTGACAGGTATTAACAACAGCTTCATTACCAGGACAGCTTTCATCCGTTGTATTTTCATGAATGCCATTTAAAATAGGCTTTGTGATTTCAAAATTAGGTTTTTCTTCGCTACATGCAACCGCTTCTGACCTTTCACATTTACCATTTTCTTGAATAATTTTTGGCTCATTTTCACTTTCTTGGCCGTTCTCCCCAACATTTTCCTTCTCTGTATCAGATTCGGCAATCTTCCCTCTTTTTTCCGCGTCACTCGCGAATTTGCATCGATTCTCTTTTCTCTTCTTCTTTTTCAGTCTTTTTTGTTCCTTCCTCAACTCCTTCATTCTCTCTGCTTCTGATATTTCCTCAACTACTTGTTCCAATCGTGATATACCTTGTTTATCTTCGACAGCCATCTACAATTTTGCAATATATTAATACAAAGTCTTATCAATACAAAATGAAAATACATTAAATCAACCAACATTTCCTGAATAATGAAAAAGCTCGTTTATAGAACTTGTAATACTTCTCAAAGTTCATAAATAATTATGTTCCCTCTGTTGCTTTCTTTGAGGGAGTATCATCGCGGTGAAATGCGAAGGTTAGCGAACAAAATCATAACCCAACCAAACTTACAACCCAACCAATTTGCGTTAGAAAACATAAACTCAAGGAAGAAAGATGAAGATGAACGGCAAATAGTGATTCCAGTTCTGGTTACTCGTCTTCCACACTAAAATACGTCAGAAAAACTTGCCCTAGTTGAGTTTGAATCAGCATGAGGAGAAAATAACAGACAATACCCCTGGAGTTAGCATGCGTTACAAGTTGCTGTCATTAACGATGACACAACGAAAATAGAGCAAACAATGAGATAAAGGATTAACTGAATTATGATAAAGTCTGACAAACGCAAGACGCAATCTTCATTGTGCTTATCCGAAATGACATAACATTCAAAAACACACGTTTATAAAAGTCGTGAAAATATCTGTCCAAAACTTGACTTCCTATCCCAATAGCAAACACTTGAATCGTCAAAAATGAAAAATGGATCCCTACAGATCTAACAGTTGCATTTAAAACAAAAACAGCAATTACTTCAAAACTTTTGCGCAAAGCTTCGACTCCTAAGTAGAAAAGCATCTGCCATGTTTGTTCTTCAGCACGTAATTTCTGCCACAAGCGATGCAGTCTTTCCCACAAGTGAATTCCCAGGCACGTCAATACCTAGCGGTAAAACGGTTTAAATTAGATCTAGTTAGCTCTGTGGACCATGACATTTACTGAAGAAAGACAGCAGAAGCAAAAACTGATGATAACATAATGGCAATCTAAGAAGTCATTCACTTTAAAGTACCTTTTCATACAACGAAGAATACAGTATGTAATCCAAAGCATTTAAGAAATATTCAGTAGATGTGTACATTGACACTTCAGTAAAAAGAGCAAGTTGGTTCCAAATCTCTGCTTTCGAGCTAAATACAGTTCCAGTGCTAGCTTCCTGGCAATCAATCTGAATTACAATGGTGAAACTCAGATCAGTAACCTACAGTCATTCTGCTCTCAACACCAAAGCATTTACAACTCTGTCTACACAGCACTGAGTACTCTCCTACAGACCAGCTAATCTACATTGCCTTGAGAAAGTCAGATAATTCTTTCAACACAGATTTCGATTGCATTGGATAAAAAAACTTAGGATCTCTATACCCAAAGCTCTAAAACTGTTTTCTTTCTTTCGAGACACTTTGCCTTTTGTAAAATTTTCAGCACAAGCATGCTATAAACTTGTTACCATTCCATTTCTCAATATGCTATTTGCTAGGTTTCCATTTCATTTTGTATTCTATTTTGTTCTCCAACTTACCTGACAGAATGAGAAACAGAAAATATCTTTCAAATGATCAAAAGAGCCAAAAACGATGACAAATTAAATGCTGTATGCATTTGCGACCTCTGATTTTACTTACATTATAAAACATACATAAAGATGCGGCACATAAAGATAAAATGAATCTTTACCTCCCCCTGGGCGATTTCTATGGTCCTTGCATGTCTTTCCCTCCGACCGCCAGTTAGCTCGGGCTCAGCACTATCAATGAGATGAGCGATAAAATCTGTGTCGCATAGAACATGTACGTGCCTTTCCTTAGGACAGCTTTTCAAGCCTTCATACAGCGTAGCGCAATATCTAAAAAAACAAATTAAATCAGGTCAACCTTAATTGGGCTTTCCACTATATAAAAATCTTGTCAAGATCTTGTCTTAGATGGCCTCTAAGTCTAATTATGGGATGCCCTAGACATTTGGTTTGAAAATAATCCTCTGTTGAGTGTACATTTGACATTCCCTTTAAAGAAGCTATGTTGTCACCGCACTTCGTACCATTATGAGTCTTTTCTATTTACAATTTCTGCAAATAATTAAGAATATGGAGTAATAGTAACATGTCTTTTTAAGCTAAAGAGTGCCGCTCTTATTGGATCACATAGCCGTTCTTTTCTGGCTTGATCAACTTGCTATCGTATGTGGTAGATACGGTATTGATAAATTATGTCAATAAATTCTTTCCAAGAAGTTGTTGGGGAAATAGATTGATTAGAAATGAAAAGATCGCTTCATCGCGTTACTGATTGTTGTTTAAGACAACGAAAATGATGCTGCAAGAGAGCAAGAAGAAGTACAAGTGCTAATATCCTTTTGAGCCTGCAGTTTACAGACAGAACTTACCCCTTTTCAGCTTCACCCTCGATGTCTCCGGTCAGTATATTATACGCCTTCAAAACTTTCGACTTGCATTCTGAACAGAATCTGCAAAAAAATTGTCACGAACGTGCAAAACCAAAAAAATATTACACGCTGGACTGCGATTCAGTAGTTGAGGAGTAGCAACCTTAACAGAATTTTAGACTGAATTTTGCCTCGAATAATTTTGTAATCATTGATCAACGCGAGCAAGACGAACAATTAAGGTCACGAGAAACAGGCGACAAAATTTTGAGAACGCGAGAAACACCTTTGTCCAGGCAACATCCTCTTTAAAAAGTAAGACAATGAAGTGTAGCTCCAAAAGAAGGCAAACAATCGTTGAATAAAAACACTATCAAACAGTCTGTACTGTCATCCTAATAGAATGACATACTTTAGTCGCAGGATGGATTTTAGATTGGCATGCTAAATGCTACATTACAAAAGCAATGCAAATCACGTTGCATGACTTGCAAATCAAACCTTTTTCCGGTCTACTAGATGATGTTAACGGCAATGACTTGCAAAAATTATTAATCATTCGTAAAGCGCTCACGAAAAGGCAGCCAGCTTCCAGGCATTAGGTTGTGCAATAGTTTTTAGGCATTTGGGTCAATTTACTACCCATGGCAGTTAACGATACATGCCCATAAGGAATTAATACGTCGAGTTAAGCATTCAATTAGGCACCCACACCATCTTGGTTAAATTCTACCTCGCCTTGCTTTCGAGAAAATTACTGTTTTCACATAAACATGTTTGATGGGATCCAGCAGATATATTGTTACAAATTTGAGAAAAAATTTCTTGCAGAATTTTGCATAGCAATTGAAAGACAAATACTACACAAGGAAATATCTCTAATAAATTGTCAATAATTATTTGTGCTCTTTAAAAATGTATTTACACATCCATTTGCACTTGAGCCACAAAATAACGTTCAATTTTCACGAGAGGAAAAGCTCGACTTTAACTTGCTTCTTGTGATCCTATGAATATTATTTGCTTTTTGTTGCCATTCTTACCGTAGAAAAATTAAAACCTGTGTGCTGAAATTCTTGGGTATGCGAAGGGGTAACAAAAAGAAAGTATTAACAAAAGCAGAAGATCTCGAATACATTTTCGTTGCAGCATATCAAGCATCCTTCAACATATTTTAAGAACTCCTGAAGGAGAGTTCAAAGGAGATCAAAAATTACGCTTGAACAAAACATTTCGCACAAAGAGGATACGAGAAAATAACATGAAAGCAATACAATTCATTACGCATACCTGTGTTTACGGAGGTAATTCTCAAGGGTTTCCAATAGCGCATCAGAGTCAATAAGCACTACCTAGGGGCACAGAAAAAAGTCGAAAATTACTTATTTTGCATTGTTGTATGAAAAGGTGGATTGTCTATTTAGAAAAGATATAAACCTGTTTGACATTAAAGATATTTAATCACAAATAAGAAAGTTGTAACGTCTACAGCGGGGACAAGATCAGCCATAAGAAAAGTTGTTTGTAGATCATCATTGTATACTGTATTATATGGTCTTGGTCGTTGCCTAGAAACATTTACTTGCTATACCATTCGATAGGCTGATAAATTTGACAAATAAAAATACTTTCTCAACTGCATTGATGCTAGCAGAAGTACTAAGTTCCTCTTGTGACGTGTTTGACATGCAAGCTGGGCTTTGTAACTGATACTCTCGTAATGTAAGAAAACGCTGTTTCAAAAAAATTCTGTATTCACTACAATTCTGATATTGGTTCTATTGGTGACACAGTCATATGCTAACACCCCTTAACACTTGTCACTGAGGAAAATTAAACTTAAAAGAGGTTCAATGAATTTTTCAGTTACCTCGTCGCGGCATTCCTGAGAGAGAAGATCCCATACATCCATCCACCTAGAAAGAAATCCCAGAAATGAACAAACCTCTGCCCTTTTAGTTCTTTTTCCACCGCTTAAAACAAAAACAACATTGGGTGAAATATTTGCATTAATAATACACCTTTCCTGCTTCAAAATTTTTCTAAAACTTTTAATATCTTTATCACATAAATGAGGCAAAGAAGAATTTCAACAATTTAGGAATTTGCAGACCGTTTTTTATTGAGCTCCTTGTATTTTGAAATATATTTTAGGCTGGCAAACCACAAGACTTTGAATTAAAGGAAAATGTCCTATGAACGAACTTCTGCTATTAGACTCCCTACTGACAGGCAACATAGACCAAGTTCATCAACAAAATACACCTTTAAATAAATTCTTATGTAAGAACCTCTCACCCTCCAATTCCTAAACAAGAAAACGGTTTTTTATTACAGGAGATACAATGTGTTTTTTTCTCCCTTTTTCACTCTTTTTCTTCTTTTTTCATTAACACCTTAATACAATACTTCTATATATAATATGGGGATGTTCAATTGACATTTGTCTAGATTATTTCATGAAATTGTGAAGAGACAAAGATAAAAAGTCAAAGAATGGAAAGTAAATTTACTTACCCAAGAGATCGAGTTTTGTGGGTCTCTAGAGAATGCAAGATGCATCTCCTGCAAAGGCATGCACAAAGCATTAGTTTTTACACTTTTACATACTTATATGACTTTATATATTATAGCCGTTTTCATAAAAATGTAAGAACAAAGTTGGACAAGCATTCATCAGGGAGATTATTTGCCTACAAAAAGCTGATTTATAAAACAGACAAAAATCTTTCTTTGGCATGCTTCGCCAGGGGGGGGGGGGGGTTAGAGATGCTTGATCTTTTCTCTTTTCTCTTTTCTTTAAAAATAGCTTCCTCCTCCCCCAATTGTTGAATGCATGTTTTTGAAGCAAAAATGATAGAACTAGAACCCAGCATTGATTCAGGGGAAGGGGATTCCATTTAAAGAGGCAACGTAAATAAAGTAGGTAATTTTGAATTATTTTTTCTCTCTTTCTTGCCCTTCCATGATTCTGATATGAAGCAAAGTATACTTTGTCAAGTAAATTTGGAAATGACTTTATCTTAAATTTCTGTAGCTGTCTCAGCGTCTACTAGGGTCATCTATAAAATTCCAACTAGATTTGAATTTGTACTCGATTTTCAGCAGAATGGCTAAATTTATTCAAATTAATTCAGAAAAGGAACAGCAGAAAAACTAACCTATTTCTTCTGCTCTTTGGTATTGTATCAACCATGTCATTCAGATGGGATCTGCAAGCAATAAAAAAATAAATAAATAACTTCAGCTTGCACTGAGGAATCCTTTACCATATACCTTTTCTTAGCAGAAACCATAAGCAAATTGTTAGCTTAAGCGCTAGCAAATATAACTCACAGAATATTACACAAAGCAGAGATTGTAGGTCTGTGAGATTTACATAATGAATATGAGTGTTAAGCAATTAGGGCAGTGAAAGAAGGCAGCCCAAAAAAGAATGTACTGAGGTTGAGTAAGCTTCTGGAAACATAGGAACTCTAATTTCTTGTCCTCAATATGCAAGGCATCAAATCCTTCTAGGGTAATGGCTGACCAGATATCTAGCAAATCAAACGATTGGAAACCATAAATGATCAAATGCGACAAGGACAAAGCTAAAAATTTCCAGCCTTGACAGCAAGGAGCTCCAAAAACTGTGTTCCAAAATTTGTCCAAATACAACTACCAAGTTTTGCCCTTGACAAGTTTTAATGATTTCTCAGGTTGGTCTACAATTCTGGACAAAACATTAGAGACTTTTCAAGAAAACTTTATACTTTCTTTTTCCTTTGAAAAGTAACTTCCCCTCCCCAGATTTAATGTTGAATGCATGTTCTTGAAGCAAAAATTAAAGAACGAAAAATCAATCATTGGTTCAGGGGGAAAGGGGGGTTCAAATTACAGGGGTAAATAGAAAGTTGCTTTTGCTTCAACAATTTTGTGTGGGATTGTAGATAATAATCAAAATCAGCCTCTCTCTGCAGTCCCAAAATTTTCCAAATCAAAAATTGTTGGTTGATTGAAGCTCTTACCCATGGATGTAAAATAGTGCATAAATCAGCCTGGGATCAGACAAGAAACCATCAGACAATGTCAAGACTGTGGAGAAAAAGAACCAAAGATTAATGGGGAAGCCATTCAAGAAATATTTGATTTAGAAAGAAACTAAGAGGATATCGTTGTGGCAAATGGATCTGATACTCATTAAAACTTATGCTATCTTTTAAGCAATGCTATAACAATCTGGTTGTTCCTGCCACCAGGTAAAGCTATAGATAAATTTCCAAAGAACAAAAAATGATCATATCCAACCTTGAATTAATTACACAAAAGTAACACATATCTTTATAAATGTAATATAAAGGAGCAACAACCACCAAATAATAAGTCAATATTCTAAGAACAGATACAGGAATTAAAGATAAATAATTGTCACTTCCTCAGAAGAATGCTCTTAGATAATGTACTTGAATTTTTAACTAAATATTCCCTGCAACTGCACAGTAACGCAAAGTGGCAGGTTACTGTCAAGAAAATTTTGAGATCGAAAAGTTTGAAGTTTAGGCATTAAAGCAGTAAAGTAGTTTACCCCTTGAAGTCTTGATTATCAATGGTTCTAAAGCAGGCTGTCCTGATTCCAACAACTGGCCATAAAGCCGTTCAACACTAAAAAGTAAAATATTAATTTATATAAAAAATTTAAAAATTATTTGCAAAACACATATATAAATGTCTAAATTTCAACACTTTGCTTTGATGAAAAGAACTGTTCTACATTCCATTCTATGCTGCTATGATTAATATTAACTTCCAACACAAACTAGCAATTGTGTATCTATTGGATGCTATTTCATTCAAAACCTTAAATTTTTATAAATAAAAGCTCTTCATTAGCCAGCTTTGATGATTGGCTAGAGCCCAAGGCTCTGTGCTATCAAGAACCAATATAAAATAGAAAACCAAGATTGCCTAACTAAAGCCCTTGATTTTCCTCCCCTTTTGTCCAAAACAAGACTATATTTGACAAGATAGACCATTACTAGGCAAATGAGGAGTGGCTATTATATATATTGTGTTTTACAATGATTTCTAGCTGCTTTTCTTTGGCCAACTTGAGCTCTTGAAAAGGCATTCAAAAGCACTCAAAGAAGAGTGGCTAGAAGCCATACTTATATTCAATAGAAACACAAAACCCTTGGCTTATTCACTTCTTAAAGGCCTGCAATGTTCAATGTTTTTTTAGACAACAGGGTTGTTTGATTAAGGAACAGACTACGAAAGAGGAGTGAAATCAGAGGATTTCAATGAATCTATTTTGGTTCTTTATGTCGATTTCATTTTGTCAGTTAAAAACAGCAGCAGACACATGGGGGGCAAGAGGGGGCAATCTCCCTCCAATATTTTGGGAGACAATGACCTTTTGTACTACAGCAATGGGAAAATGTGACATCATCTTATTAAAACAAAGCTTGATTCGCTATGGAATACATTTGTTTTTGCATGTCTAAGACCAAATCACAATCATTTGATACAGAAAGAGGGCTCTGTCATTTTGTCATATATATTTGTAAACCAACTGTAAAGCCTTAACTCAAGGCAGACCGAAAAGCAACATATGATGTTGCCATGAGACTTGCAAAATAATTGTTTTTGGCACAATTTTGTGAAAGAACATCACTTGCACTTTCATTACTACAAGGGAGAAAGTGAAATTTGCATTGCAATTTATACTTTAAAACCTATTACTGTAAATCCTCCAATAAGATCCCTGAGGCATATTCATTGAGACAGTTTTCAGATTGAGGCTAATTCAAGAGGGTTTATACAAAGGGGGGCTTTTTAAAATCAACTCCCAACAGAAATTGCTTTTTTGTATATAGCTTTTCTACAATTTTCAAGGCAATTTCATTTGCAATTTTACTAAAAAAAATTTCTAAAATGTCTAACCAAAGCATATTAATCAAAGCACAAGAAAATTTCTGATTTGAAATATTCACATGCTCACTGGTTTTTGCATATTGTCAATGTCTCAACTAAGTACCCAGAGGGACTTACTCAAATGCAAAAACTAACAGGCTAAGGTAGGGGCTTAAACATGTTCACTTCCTTTGAGGAAGGGGGCTTAAATGATTGGATGGTCAATTCAAGGAGTTGTGGTTCATGTATATCTCGAAACAATATCTGCATATGAAAAGGTCAGAAAAACAAATACCTTCTTCTGCATCCAACACAGGGGACAGACAGGGCCAGCAACGCGAACAGCTCTTTTTGTGAAACCATTAGTGCACAGTTAAGCTCTTCAAATGTCAACAGATCATATCTCTGAAATGTTTTATAACATTGTTATAGATTCAGTAAGCATTGTTTGTCAGACAAAGATCAAAACATCTAAAGACCATCAGATTTAGGGTCATTGCAAATACGACAAGGGATATAAACATTCTGTTAAGGTATGCCCTTTTATCCAAATTTATTACGCTTTCATTCAGTCAAAAAGTGCTCACCTCAATGAATTGTTTCACATCCCCTTCAACAACACATTCAGTTGAGATAACTGTTTCTGGTATTTCCATCACCATCTAAAAAATAAATGATTATGGGGTTAAAGGGTGGAGCTTGAATTACAGTCTACCAATCCCCTAATATTAGAGAAGAATATGAGTGAAAAGGTGTAGTGCAAATTCTAGTTTTTATAGTATCAACTACTAATATAAGCAATGGTGAGAAATTGAGCTCAGTTTAGTTAGCAAATAAGACATATATTTCATGTAGCTTTTAATTAGTTAAGTATTCAATTTTGATTAGTTGGTTTTAGAAATCAGAAGAAAATTGGAATACAAATAAAATGACAAACAAAAGTAGGGTTCCCAAGTTGGGTTCCCAATGTAAATACTTTGTATATAATTAATCTAAATGCATTTTTCTCAGAGTTAATGGCCTCTTGTTGGATCATTGCATAAATTTTACAGAAATTAACAACAATACACTGATCACTGGCAAACAGGCTCTTCAGGCATGGCATCAACATAATAGGTCTACAAACTTTTTATCAGCTCAATTTGGCAGATTTTTATCGAAATGATCAAAAGCTTTGCATAAAAATAATAAAGCAGCCAATTTGAATTTGTACAAATAAACACAGCGTGTCCTAGCTTTGGGCTCTTCCTCTTTAAGGAAAAATATCTTTACAGGCAGTTTATTTTGTTTTCGGAGTTAAGTAAAATCCCAAGCAAACTACAAAGCTGGAAATAACAACTTTCAAACGATATAAATCCAAGAAACTTAATTGCTTTATGCTTTCTTTCAACAGGCCCGAACATCTCAAGATATCAACGGCGTAAATGTGTTTAAACGTATACCCTATGCTACACTCGCTGAGTAGTGAACCAGTCTTTTAATTTGGTACAAATCAAGTACAAGGTTTTTAATCATAACATATATAATGACAATTTATTTAGCTATATATAGGCCTATACTGTTAAAATTGGATAAACAATTCTGAATCTTCCTACTCACTGTGAGTGTTTCTTCGATCATGAGTGGGATCTGTCGACGTTCAAAGGGAAATTCTTCGTCCCTACATACTGCAATAAGTTTCGCCATTTATAATCGATTAGTTTGTTCCTTCGAGTCTCAGTGCTATCAAGCTTTTCTTTGCAATGTATCACACACTCCTCAAAAACGTGCAAATTGATTCAAGGGAGGCACAAGACCTTCCCTTATTCCGCCATATTTACAGGTCAAGATATGAGATGAGAAAATTCCGAGCCCGCAATGCATTACAAACATTTTCAAAATACAGCTCCTTTGCGGGGACAGAGCATTGTGGGGAGGAAGCTCTTCAGGTATGTTACCGGAAAATCAGCTCTGGTTAAACAACAAAAGCTCATCAAACATTTCACTCAACTTTAGTTTATTGAAGTTGAACGAAGTCTAGAGAGGATGGGAGAAACTTTTATTGAAATTTTCATAAAACTTTTTGAATTTCCACCTATGTGCGACGATGTCTAGAGGGAATATGGCATGGAATTTGAATTCATTAAGCATTGGCCAAACGATTCGATTTTTCGCTCGATTTCTCACTCGACTTTTCACTCACGCCAACAAAATGAAATAATGACGGAGGACATAATTCAAAAAATGATTACTCCAGATCTTTAGCCGTGGATTTAACTGATAAAGAGCCTGTAAACAAGAAGTTGAAAGTAACATAAAGTAGATGAAACGTTGGAGAAGGAAAACACTTTTAGAAAATTGATGGCAAAGTTGAGTGCTGAAGACACAGTAGCGTACAACAAGATGAAGTTAATGTCGTACGAAGACTTTCTGGAGATTTCGGGTCACACAGAGGCGGGAAAACTTTTTATATCACAGCTACTGCAGTGCACTAGCACAACAAATGGTGGCAAAACGACTTAACATTTGCTAAATAACACTAAACACCGCTAAACAATTCTAACAAGGATCAAACTTCGCTCAACAGTACTCAACATGCCTAAAACACATTCAACAAGGCGGAAAACGATCACGTTTTTAACTAAACATTTAATTAAACTTAAGATGAGTGAAATGTTTAGTGAAATGTTTAGTGGTTTTGGCAAAACCTAGGGCTTAAGGCAAATCCCAGGGTGAGAGTACAGGGTTGTCAAACCGATATTCTGGATCAGTACTTCATCGAAATGCGTGACAGCTATGGATGACTATGATCGAGTATATTTTCAAAATATTCCGCAGATTTTGCATGGTTATGTCGAAGTTTCTCTAATAAGCCTGTTGGGAATTTATGAATCTGGGACGTTTATGATTGGGGATCAATTTTAGGACAGAAACATAAACGTAGGGCAGATAAGAATATATTGAGATCACAATAAAAATTGCTCGTGCTGAAGGTTTTTTATTTGAAGAGCAAACTATTGCAAATCGATATTGAAAGCAACGATGTTGTGACGGTTCTTCGTTTGATTTTGTTCTTCGCCTTTTATGGAATCTATGATTTAATATGAGCTAAAATATGAAACAAGGCTAACATTAAAAGGATCAAGATTGCTAAAAAACATTCTGGAGAAATATTCCCCTATATTAGCATTTTAAATATCCCCCCTCCCCTAAAAAAAATAACGTTCCTGTCGCTGCAGCCCTATCATATACTAAATTGTTAGCTATAGATGAATCAAGATCAAATGTTTAATTTGAAAGTACCAAGACTAGACATAAAGTATGACATATTTGGCTTGTAGCGAACGGGAGGCGATAATTTAAGATGATATCAGCAATGGCCTGTGAATGCCTAGACAACTTATACCTATCCCTCGAAATATTGACTTCTAATTACCAGGAATGAAGACATCTAACAGACAAAAAACGTTCATCTTTCTCTTTGTGAAAGTTTGGAATGATCTCAGTTTATTTTTTTCTCAAATACAGAATCCACGGTGTCTGGATCAAACGCTTGGAAATCTGGTACAAGAAACAAATACGGAGAATCTCAGTGAAAAACAAACGACAAACAGAAACAAATTTGTTAAAAAACAAACCTGACAAATATGTTTATCTCAGCTATCAGCAACAAGCCCGAAAATAGCTCAATGCTTCTTCAAAAGCTATGGAGGGGGTATTACACCCCTATTCCAGGTGGCCCCCGAGAATTACACCCTCGCGTAAAAACATGAGCTATCTGTAGCAGTCCGGGCCTCTAATTGTAAGATGGGGTCATTGAGTTAATCATACCCCTCCTTGGTACGGCTGTGAGAATAGAAAAGGAAATGCTTTTTCAGTTATGTTTGTCATTTGTTTTAGTGTTATGCTTCACAAGCTGATCTATATGTTTCTTTGAGATTAGCAAGAACTTGCAAATTTCATGGAAAATTATAGCGTTACAATATCAATAGAGCTGTTCAACCGTTTCGATATCCCTCGATTCCATGGTATTCTATGTTTTTGGTAGATACGAATTCTCCATCTTCCGATTTTTCAATTCAAATACCAGATCATTTCATGCTTCAGTATAAACCAATTATTTCTGCACAGGTATGGTATTTAAACTATACAATTTTCGTGAAATCTTGCTAAACGTAAGCACTTTTAAAAATCCTATGTAAGAAATTGTTAATGAAAATAACTGTTTACCGGTTTGTCATTTGGAGCTCGATGTCGTAAAGACAGAGCTGTGCATTACGCATTTAAGTTGCAGCGGTGTTTTTGGTAACGTTAACAGGCTGAAACTTATAGAAATCTATGTTTAAGCCCAATCAAGGTAATCTTCCATCACATTAAATCTTTTCAGTTGCAATTCAAAAAATCGTTTGTAATACAATTTTTCAAGTGAGCATAAAAACTGCATTCAATGTCAATTAAAAGTAAACATTCCATGGCATGCTACAAAAATTGTTTGATCCTCAATAACCATTGCAAATTATGTTAGCTATCTTATCTATCTTATCTTAGAACAGGGTATACAGATAAAGGGCCCACGCAAAGAATTTCAAGGTAGAGGGGCCAATTTTTATCAGTCGAACTTCAATTTAGTGCTTCAAAACAGGGCTTGGCCTCTCCCGGGATGGCCTCTCCCGGGATGGCCTCTCCCGGGATGGCCTCTCCCCCCCCCCCCCCCCCCCCCCGATGGCATGAAACCCTGAGATACCCTCTTAGCCCAACACTGAAACTTATATTGCTTAATGCCACAAATTTCGGTCAAGCAATACGTTTCAAGTGCAATGATTGGAGATGGAGAGTTACACTCGAATATAAAACAAATGAATGCAAATCCATTTCTTTTAGCGTTAAAATATAATAAAAGCTAGGTGACAAGGAAAATCGATAAAGTTATGGAACAATACAGGCAGATCATGCTAACGAACGGTTAAGGCTTAGGTAACAAATATGCCAACGCTTATTCCAGCTAATGCCATCATGAAACAATCCCACTACATAAGAAGTTTATTGTTATATATCTATTAGCACCCGAATCTCTTACATCAGTAACTAAAATTGTGACTTGTCTAGTCCAAATTTGCAGATATTAAGCAATTTCATTTAAATGCGGACAGTCGAGGAAAAGTTTGATAAGAACTTGAGGCAAAATATGAATGACTTGGGACAAATTTTAAAGGAATTTGAAAGCTTAATCTGAAAGTAACCTTCATTCAAAGGACTCATTTTTTTGCAGTAGTTTTCTGTCACTTGGCTATCCATTGAATGAATAGCCTTCCCTCTCCAAAAGTCCACTATCGCTGAAGCTGCCCCAGAATGTTGTAACCAAAAAACAAAATAAGCTATATCGTTAATTTGAAGGCCTTTCACTATACAATACTGCAGTGCTAAACCATAGATACAGCAACGAGAATCAAATCACAGCCAAAATAAATTACAGTTCAAAGTCTGTCCGTGAACGTCCAATCTGTATTGAACATTAATCCATGCAGGTCTTTTATAACTATCAACTCTCTTTGGAAATGCAAGGTCATCACGCGTCTTGGTCCTCCATATCCTGTATGACGGTGTCACCTTTCCCCTCTGAAATTCAACAAGTGTAAGATCAGTTCTAAAGTGCAACATTTTTACCTATACAAATTCACAGAAACACTGCGAGATACTTGAGTTAATATTATATTGGGAAACGAGCCCATTTATCAATGATAGCCATTTGAATGACCAGCTGTGATATGGATCAATCGAATTTCTAGTATTTTTCACGTGACAAGAAACCCTTCCAGTGCCCAGTCAGATTTTCGGCAGGGTTTGGACTTCCACCATCTACTACCATCTACATAAAAAGTCTTAGCGTCAACATGCCCCTTCTGCGAGGTATGTTAGAAACGCCCTTCTGCAGACTACGTACTCCGCACTAACGTGAGTTGTGGTCCACACTTTACCTAATAATTTGCCATGTCGTTTTAGCAGCAAAAGGTTCTAGGCCAGAGACGTCAGGCGAAAAAAAATCGAACGAGAAGGTCAACTGTCACTCTGTTTAAAAAAATGAACTTCGAACACTCCATGGAGGAAAAAGCAGTCTTGAGATTAAAGCAGCCATATTGCCGCGAATATTGTTGAAACACTAGAACCAAATCCTAGGTTCAATGTAGGCATTATAAACACGTGATTCGTTCTTCAGATTGGGTTCTGTACTATTGGGGAGCGATGAACGTTTTTAAATACCCAAATATGTTTCTACTAGATTATTATAAATGAGAAGGAATTCAAAATTTATATGTCGTAACATCTATACAATCGTAGCTAATCGTAAAGTTCAATTATTTCACAATTTTTTTTAAACCAGTGCGTGACATTTAAGGGTAACAGCCGGTACCAAATTTGGCTTCGGCTACTTGCATGTCGTTGTCAAGAACCGACCAAATAGAGAGTTGATACATGTGAAGAGGGAATATTGATCACTTTCAAGCGCATGTTGGGTTAAAAAAGGTTAAGCAGTTTATTAAAAAAGTGGATTATGAATAACATACCTTCAGCCTCGACATCAGATGTCCAAAGAGTGAGGTTATCCCTAAGCAGTTGCATTATAAGTGTGCTGTCCTTATAACTGTCTTCACTTAGCGTGTCAAGTTCTGCAATGGCCTCGTCAAAAGCAGTTTTCGCAAGACGGCAAGCCCTGTCTGGTGACACCAGGATTTCATAGTAGAATACGGAAAAGTTTAGAGCCAAACCAAGACGAATTGGATGCGTTGGGTTCAGTTTGTCGTTTGCAGTCTGATTGGCTGATTTGTAAGCAACTAACGACTTCTCCGCAGCTTGTTTCCTCTCATCACCGCTAGCAAATTCGGCCTGGTATCTGTGGTAGTCTCCCTTCCTGCAAAAAGAGAAATTTGTAAGCTACACGGAAAAGTATTATTCTTAGAAGGAAACCGAAAAGACGAGGAACAAAAATAGAGCTCCTAGAGATATGGGTCCTAAAACCGCTTAAAGGAGATTTTTCGAAACAGGCGGGATACTTTTTAAACAAGACATTTTAAATGAGGATAGAGTTGTTGTGAATAAATGTAGAAAAATGGAGGCCACTTTCCTTGGATTATAAGGTGTAAACGGTCAACTGGTGGAGGTAACTGAAGCAAGAACCTAAGACGCTCAATTAAAAATATCAAATGCGACAAAAGTTAACTGGCAATATTGACATGGCCACTCCTGTCCAAAAGCCTAACAAAATAATCACTCCTATCGACAAAGCATTATTGAAAAAAGGCAAATTTCAATAACTAAGAGGAATGCTTGCTGAAATTAAATATAAATGATTTTGATAAAAAAATTAACTCGTCAAGGAAAACAAAAAGCAGTTAAACAAGGATAGTCCACGATCGACGAACACAGACAAAGAAAAAGAGCCATTAAAATTTTAACACCCGAGTTGGTTTTTTACGATGTTACAACATAATGATGATGATGATGATGACGATAAAAATGAGAAAATATTGTGATTGTAATGAAGTGAATTGAATTCTGTCAGTTCCCACTGTCCCTAAATAAACCAATGTCCAAAAATGAAATAAAAGCCTTAATATCATAAAAAGTATTTCACGCATGACAGCAAGGTATACTGATATCCCGGACGGAAAGCACTGGGGGTGTCCTTTCACAAAACCGGAATTTTTGTAGAGCGCAGCATTTTGCAGATTTAACAATAAAAAACAGAAGAAAATAGAGTTCACTGATAATGCGAAATCACTTGCCGTCATTAAAAATTTAAGCACTGTTTATAGAGAGAGTAAAATGAACATACGAGTTTCGTCTTTGTATGCAAAAAGCTAGTTACATCAGATTTAAAGCTCGGAAAGTGATCAAAGATTCGGTGTAGCAGTGTCCATAAACAAGGATAGGTGTGCGAAACGTTTCTTGCATGTCCTCCACATATTTTCAGAACATTGGTCTAAATTTTCTGGAATTTTTTTCTCAGGAGTTGAATTTTTAATTACTTTGCACAAAATCTTCAAAGTTACTATACCGCTAATGCCAAGCATGCTTGTCACAGAATCAAAATTAAATGGGGTACCTTCCTGAGCGCCTCATCCTGAACCTTTAGTTATTCCACCCCCTAGTGAAGTAATCGTCGGTACACACAAGCTTATATTAAGATAAGAATAATCGTCACTTACGATACAAGGTGGATTGAAGGCAACACTGAAACTTATTCTCAATATCAACTCTACTGGCACAAATAGAAGGGAAAATTCTAGAACACACAAATCATTGTATAAAGGGACAAATGATTAAAAAATATCTATATGGCGGGTGCTATTTTCTTGGGCAGGATGAGATCATAAACGAGGGAAAATTCCTATGTGTTTGCCCTATCGTAAGGTGCGATACCCAATAGAACTGTCAAATCATTCCTCGTGGTCATTACACCAAGAACGGCTCTTTTGTAGAATTGATATTAACACCATTACGCAATTATTTTGTATCAATGTAACACAAACCTGGGCGTCTTATGCCCTGCGGACCATTTCTGGTCTTGGCCGCGCGAGGGTGTCATCAATCAGTACACGAGCTTTTGAAAAGCATTTTCCCACTTGATCTACACCACAATTTCATATATTTGTATAAACATATGCGCAATACTAATATCTTCCTGGTAACTAGTAGCAGTTAGAATATAGCATAATTCATTGCTCTTTGCATTTGGTGAAAATGAATAATTGCATGTAAGAAAGTTATCATTGGCGCAGCCCTTTAGAATAGTTCACATCTCTAACGTAGCCCCTGGTAACAGTTAATTGCCTGCCTCTGATTTTTCACATATTCTCAATGTAAAATGCAATACAGTCAAAGGGGCTTAATTCAGGCGAGGACCTGACCTTCCATCTGAGATTATTTGGAAGTTATCGGTTTTAAGGGCCTGATGACATTGGAAAGGCTGGCCCTCCTATTTGAGATGGTCCATTTTGCCCAGATCTCTTATTAAAAAAGCCAACCTTCTTGACAGGGTCAGCCATTCCCATGCAATCAGGCTAAAAGCTTTCTCAGTCCATTTCTTGACAAGTCAAATTTTTGCATACCATTTTCCGTGTATATGGTAGGCAGAAGTTAAAATCTAATAATTGGAACTTCTGATGATTCCAATAATTTTTATGGCTTTTATAAAAAAATCCAATATATACACTTGATGATCAAGCACACATTTTGAAAATTTTGATGAAAAGATCTGCATATTTTCTCAAATGATGTTTTTAAAAAAAATATGTTCAAATGTCACTGTCCTTAGATGGCTATAAAAGACAAAACTGAGTGGGTCTGGATGAAAATTCTGATATGGTTATTATACAAGAAGTCAGTCCAGAATACAAGCTGTTTACTTTTGGAACTGGCACCAGGGGAAATCCCTTTCCCAGGCCCATAAAAGCTTGTATACATTCTTACATTTTCAAGTAAAACACCTTTGCTTCATCTGCATCACTTGCACTTTCATCAAGATGTTTTAACAAAAAATTATCTATAACATTGAGGATATCATTGCAAATATCAGCTATTTCTTTTTCTACTGCTTCCCTGTATGCTTTTATCATCTGCAACTTTTCAGGATTTTTCTCCTCCTTTTGCTCTATTCCTGAAATAATTCTCCAGGATGCTCTTCTAGCACCTATAACATTCTTATATGCAACAGATAAGAGGTTACGTTCTTCAAATGACAGATTTTCTTTCATGCCAGCAACTTTCTTCATTGCATCTACCATTTCTGAAAGTTAACAGAAAAAGCAGGGCTTAATTTTGGCCCGAAATTCTGAAGTAAATGTTAATTTAACGAGACAGGAATAAGTTATCAAATCAAAGTGATCTATTGAAAAAATAAAATATATTATTATATTAGCAAAATGACATAACCCCTCAGTTCTTTACCTGATCAATATATATTTTTTGCATAAACTTGTTGAGAAAAAGTTGGGAGGTGTAATATTCTGGCGCTGTATTTTTAGTGATGTGACTTATATCTTTAAGTGTAAATGAACTGTTAGTAAAATGATCTTCAAAGATCTTAAACTTGACTGGCAAGGAGAAAGATCATATGGTTAATTATTCTGGCATGAAGAATAAAAAAGATACCAAGTTTGATCTAAATATCCCCTTAACCTTGTGTTATACAAAATAAACTTGGGATAAGGTGTTGCTGACATAATTTTAAACAATGTATTCAACTCTTAGCAAACACATGCTCGTCTGGAAACAAAACTTAACCAAGCTTAGATGCCTCTTGCAACTTAATAATCCTCTTAAGACTTGATGTGGTCAGCTTACTTTCACAAACTGCACCAAGGTACTTCTATTATTCATTATTGAGCCCTCCAAAGACCATTTATAACAAAACTAATCATTTGTGGCAGATGTTTACAGTAAATGAAACTTTATTCTTATCTGCAGTCAAATTTTCTAAAGTTTTGCACTGAAATCCCCAATTCACAGACAATCAAGATATTGATTGACTGTTAAATCATCGATAGAGACAAAATATTCATCATCAACATGTGATTTTATAAAAAAAATAAAGCCTCTTTTCGTTTTTAGCATTAACTAATTTCAAATGCTGCTTTATAATTACCAATGCCTACTTGAAACAACCAATGATTTATTTCGAAGTGCAATAACAACTAAATTGAACAAAATGTTTGAATCACCACGTGACATTTATACACTGTAGTCGTGTTAACTTGGTAAGGCATTGAGAACAAAAGCTATTACATAATGTGGGAAAGTTGCAGGAAACTTTTCTTCGTTAAGTTATTTGATACACATTCATTCATTCATTGACTACAGGAGTAATTGCCTGCCACATTTGCCAAACAAAGGAAACTCTTATGTGGAAAAAATCGACCCATGTCGGATTCACTCCGTACCATGCCAAAAATGGTCTATGTAGCAGAATTGATGGAATCTGATTCGATAAAATCTCATCTTAAATAGAAGCACGCCATACTAAGTGAAGCTTCCACTAACACACTTGGAAATACTCTTTTTAGATAAATTCATGAAGTTAATAAAAAATGCCACTTGCTAATAAGCATGAATTCACTAAGCAAAGTCAGCACGCATAAAAAGCACTGATATTTAAACTGGCTGCAACTGGCCATTAACACGCTGAAAGCCTCAAACAATGAATGAAAAAAGTGACCCGTTCGAAGATATTGTGGCATTACTGTGTAAACGGCCTAGGCAGGTGAGCCGTCGTTAATTGTTACTAAATTAAAATAACGATTTGAAAGAACTCACCATCGTAACGCTCTGCTTGTTCTGCTAA
Organism: Rhopilema esculentum; assembly: GCF_013076305.1. The sequence continues at coordinate 8,707,204 of NW_027019317.1, forward strand.
TTTTGCAAGATAAATTGCTTCTTGCCTGTCCTCCATTTTAAGACTAAAATCGATCTTGCGAAATCCTGTCTGCTTCCCTTGTTATATGGCCTAGCAACGGGTATCACATTCACTGCAGGGTGCGGCACGGGTGTCTGTTGGAAGTTACTGCGATGGCGCGTCTTTTTTCAGCCCCCCCGTGAAGTCAATTCCCAGAAAAGCATAAAAATTGGAGAAGACGCCTGCCATTTCCCATTTCTTGTCCATATCATCATGTTTTTATTCATATAAGGTATGAAATAGACTTGTATGCCTTTGAAAACGATTGATAACTTAAAGACTGCGAGTTATTATAACATGTCATATACACATGAATTTGCTAATAGTATCGCAGCTCTTCACTTGAAAATGGACCCATCGAGAATGAAAAAAGTCTTTCAGAAAAAAACTAGAGCAAATTTTTAGCCGACCTAACATATAAGGCCACGTCTTCGTGCTTTAGAACAGTCCACTCTGAAAACACAGCGAAAGGGATGACTTGCATTTCAAAAGTACATGCTATTAAATAAGTGAGGGACAATATAAAATTAGGGCAGGAATCACTTTAACAAGACGTACCACAAAATTCCAAAAACTTTTCAAGCAAGTTGACAACAAAGTATGCTGTGGTAAATCTGTAACTTTGTCTGGCTAAAATATTTTTTCCAGTCATTTTATTTATCATGAAATCTTGCTTCTACAATCTATGCAGTGTAAGGAAAGCAATGGGAGGATGAAATAGACAAGGGAGTTGTAGAAACAATAAACCACTGTCCAGAAATAAGCAACTTCTAGAGGGAGCTACTTTTTAAGATCAAATCAAGGTGCCCAATTTATTTGGAGACAAGAAACACCCCTGTTTTAAAGAAAATACTGTTCATGGCTTTAGAAAACAGATAACAACAGTAAACGTTTTTTAAATAGACCATTTTAATAAATCTTTGTAGTTCAAGCAACAAAATATCAAATTAAAAGTGATCATGATATTAAAAATAAGATTACAAGTTTATGTAACTTTGCTAAATTGTCAAATTGGATGGATACCTGATTTAAATTATTCTACAGTATACCTTTGCTCCCAGCTCTCAGCACATTTATAACTTTTAAGCCTGCTTATCTCAATACAGAAAATCATCTGCCTTCTCCCAATGAGATAAAAATCATCAATAAATCCTCAAACATAAAAACAAGGCAACTCTAATGTTCTCAAATAACTAATTGAGGACAAAATCAGAAAGCTATTACAGCAAACTGTAAAGAAAAATTGCAACACAAAACTTGAATCACTTGCTGTTGTAATAAGCTTCAATAGGAAGCTAGTTGCGTAACAGCCATAGAATTGCCTTGGATGATTTGTAATTTTGTGGTAGAAATATCCACAGAATAAAGCCCAGGAGGATCTGAACTGCTTTATCTTGACCTTAAAATGCAATACACTACATCTGTGGCTGACCAAAAGAAATGGGATGAATAAGGAATATTGTAAAACTGCAATATACTCTTCTTTGTGCTTCGTTTCTCTAAGCTACTGGCAGCTTTAAAGATATGAATTGCTGATAGGTCATTGCATATTCTGTTAAAACAACTCATCTATTTTTAATCATTAGAATCACAGTCAAGAAATACAATGGTAACTAGGATAATGATGGATGATGGTCGGTGATGAGGATAATTAATGATTAAATCTTTTTGTCAGTTTCATTTCACTACAAATAGTGAAATTATTAAGGATAATATCACAAAAAACTTTTTTTTATATTTTTGAATTTTGACCACTAACATAAAATAACTCTATAAAATACTTCTAAAAATGCACTATCAGGACAATATCTTACAAACCAGGCGAGATATAGCCAATATAAGATTGGAAATTTGTCAATGGATCACTGAGATTTGGCACTGTTCATAAAGTTATGAACAGAGGCAAAATTACAGAGGTTTGATGGGGAGGAACCTGTGCTTGTGTGGCCATATCTCAGTCTATCTGTGACACATTTAATTGATTGTGCATTTTAAGAGACCTTTCATTATGCTCTTTCAGGTTATGAGATCAAAATTCAAAAATTTCAAAAAAGACTTTTGTGGTGCCATCACCTAATAAGTCTACCTATACACAACTTCAATTAACAGACATTTAAAATTCTTCAAATGAAATTTTTAACCTTGGATTAGAATTTAGCATGTAAATTTTAGCCCTCATACTTATTTTTCATACTGTAAGTATTTGCAACATTCATTTTTGGCAATTTTAATCTTGCAAGATTATAATACATTTAACTAAAAAAACCAACTGGGGTGTTATTTTATAGCTCCAGTAGCATTTCACAGTCAAAACTCATATAGATCTATGAACTCCTTTTCCTCATACAATAAACATCACAGTGTTTCCTTGCAGCATTAGTGTCTATATTGGTATTAAAAGATACTTTTTACTGGGAATGTGTAGATAAGAGATGTAGATTAGATTAGTGTTTAGAGATAGATCAGGGCAAGCTTAGTCGCTAGTCAAAATGATGGCCAGTCATAATATGGAGGAAAGCAAGGTAAATTGATCAAAAGAGAGAGAGAGAGAGAGAGAGAGAGAGAGAGAGAGAGAGAGAGAGAGAGAGAGAGAGAGAGAGAGAGAGAGAGAGAGAGAGAGAGAGAGAGAGAGAGAGAAAGAAGCCATTAACTGCTGGGAAGGATAAGCACTTCGCAGCCAGGCTCTATATTTGATTTCATTATTTCAGGTACAACTGTGACCAGTTGAGCATTACTTTGTAACCTGAATTGAATTGAATAGGCCTTGCAGATACTTCCATAAATAGTTTGGCGTGAACGGATAAGAAGTTTTGCTTAATATATCCAGAATTGCAAAACAACTAAGAGCTTCACATTTACATTCACAGTAGAATGCATACAACTACTAGATTTTGCCATGTGTATCTTGCAAATTGCTGACATACAAATTTCCAAGGTCCAGGTAGAAAGCTTTGGTCAACTAAAATATACTGTCATAAAAAATATAATGCTATAAAAAAAATTATTAAATTACAAAGCAGTGTTGCCAAACTGGAAATTTCTCTCAGTTCAATTCGATTGTCAAGATGAAGACACTTTTAATTCAAAAACTACACAAAATATTTATGAACAAATTCACAATAAGTGTTTGATAAGTTTGTAAGTTGAATACTATTCGATTTAAAAGGGGATTGTAAGGTCCTTCTAAAAAATCATAAAAACTCCTTGAAATTTAGAAAACTCGAGGTATTGATAAAAAAACCTATAAATTTTTAAGTGAAATGAATCCGTAAAAAGTTATCCAGAGGGGAATCTATGTATACCTTATGCTTGATATACGCTAATAAACAAAGGAAATACAAAAGGGAAACTGTTGGCATGACATATTCATAAGAGAAGTCAGGTAAGTCCAGGCATGAAATATCTGGTGAAGCTACATGGATTTCACACTGGAAGGATATTCTCACAGGTCACTGTTGGCAAGATTAATCACAAAATTATCAAATTTTCCGACATCCCATGTTTCAAAATAGTCCAGTCACAGTTGGGTGAAAAGAGAATGACAAGATGGCAGCAAATTGATTTATTTTCAGATAAGAAAAAGAAAATTGATCTTTGATGAAAGAAAATTAGAGAGTATGGTTTGAAGATCATTATTTTGTTTCTGGTTGCCAGGCAAGTCAGGCCAGTTAAAGTAACAACCAGGGCACTTGAAAGTATAAGACTTCCTACAATTAGGGTCAAGGTCGTTCGTTGACATGCATGTTTGACAGGAATTAGAGATAGGCCCTGTACATACCTTTCTTTCATGTACTTCTATTGGCATAGATGTTAAGATAATTATGGTAATATTGCATAAAACATCACTAACAAATGATATGCCTTACATATGGTGTCATTTATAGGAATTATAAACATTTGGGAACTAACCTTGAGGAAAGCTATGTGATATAGACCTATCTGGTTTATGTATTCATGTTTATGTAGGGTTTTCAAGTTCAGAAGTTAACATGTGCAGCCAAAACTCATGTGATAAGAGTGGGGCACATGAATCAAATTTAATTGATAACACAGAAACGTTTTTGCTATTGAAATACTAAACTTGACAAAACATTTAAAACAAACTAAATGATATATTGTATAGTTATGTTCATATTTCCTTCAAGTTTCTAGATTTTATCATCATAGTCTGACTCTGACAAAAGTTTGGAAGCCTTTTTGATCATTTATTTTCATTCCTAATTTTCATTTAAGGCATTTATCCCAAGCACTCTTCGTGATATCTGTCCATTCATCTTTATTCCAAAGAGAGCAATTCCCACAAAAGATTAAATTATCAACATAGAGAGGTTTCAATGACTTTGGAAACGTGGCAAAGTTTCAATTATGTTCAGCAAAGTTAAAGAAAAAACAGATAAAAATAGCTTTAGCAAATAAAAACAAAAAAGCAGACCCTGTTTGACCAACAAATAGCAAAGGGCAAATTATATTGTGTTAGTCCATTAGAAATCACGGCTTGTTCCCATTACATTTTTTGTACAAAACTGAGCTGAATAAATCTTTTCTATTTTGCATTTCCAATGATACACTCAAAACAGAGACATTTGATAATGATGTTCCAAGTTATCAATCGAAACAGAGTCATTTGAAAACGAATAATTTCAAAAGGAACGGCGAAAAGAAAGGAAGTCAGTGGAGGACAAAAGCATTTTAAAATGAATTGTTCTAATAAGAAAATCCAAAACAGAGTCCTTTTAAATTGAATTTGTTTCATCTTCTGTTTCAAGACAAGTATGAACAAAGGATATTAAAAAGGACATGAACATATCAATAGAACAACCTCAGTTTTTGTTTTGACCAAAACGTTGTGGACCGGAGCAATAGGAATGGCTGAAGATAATACTAAAATGGAATGATCAGAAAACAGAGACTTGCGAAAACAGAGTAATGGAAACAAGGATTTAATGTCAATCTTCTGTTTCCAAAAAGAGTTCCTCAAGTGGATTGGCCTATCAGCATCTGGTAATTGCTCTCTTCAAGAGAAATATTTTATCACTGGATGCGCTACTAATCGCCTGAAAGGAAACATCAGGCACGTGCCTGCGCGCAATTGCGCACCCCCACTGGAAGCCCTGTTTATGCATTTGAAAATTGAAGATAAAAATCACAACTATACTTACATTTTACGGTAGAAGACTTGTGACTCAAATTCTGGAAGATCGTTGGACTTCATTTTCTCTGCATTTGGGATTAAATGATCATCAAGCAATGTTAAAATACTTTTACAAATTTTTTGCAATTCTGCTTCAATTTCCTTCCGGTAGCTCCTCATCATCTCAAGTTTTGCTTCATCTTTGTTAGCTTTCTTTTCCTCTTCCTTTTGCTCTAAACTTGACACAATTCGCCATGATGCCCTTCTAGCCCCAATAACATTTTTGAATGCAACTGACAGTAAGTTTCTCTCCTCAATACCAAGGTCAGTATCTGATCGGGCAACTTCTTCCATTGCTTGCACCATTTCTGTTAATAAAGTATAATTAAAGTATGTGGATATATAATAAAGCTACTCAAACATTTCAGTGGTATTGAGTAGTGGAAATACAGGGTTGGCTTAAATACAAAGTTGATTAAAATACAAAATGAGCATTGAGCAATGGGCATGAAATACACGGGTATCTGACAACTATACCAAGGCATCTGACAAAGCATGTGCTGTTCCTAAGAAGCCTAAGAAGTTTTTATAGGTTCTGCATTGCACTATTAGAGCCTTGCATGACAGCAAGAAAACAGAAATGCTTGTTTGCTATTATTTCTTTTCACACTTAAAATCAACTACTTTACAAATCATCTGGTCTGATATTTGGGGTTAAAAATGAAATAAAGAAAAGGTTAAAAGTGGTAAAGCCTTTGATGGTTGAAGGATTAAAAAGAAAAAGAGCGAAGAAGCAAGTAGAGCATAGATCTAACATTTTCAGAGATTCAAATATTTTTTATGTCTGTGAAAAATCATTTTTTCATGAATGATGCTTGTTAAGATTTCCTAACTTGTCTTTTTTGCTTTCTATCATGCATCAGTTTTTTGTTCTAACTATTATATATTCCAAAGTAAATTATAGATTTTTCTGTTAGCACCAATATGATCAACTGAATTTGATCTTGCAAATTTCTTCCTGATAATTTTCAACTATAAGTCCTGATAATTTTTAAGAATGGTCCACTTTTCAGCATGACACTATCTTCAATCTTTGTTTATGCATCACAAAGGATAATAAACACACTTTGCTTCAAAATAAAGCTTATTTCGAACAAAGCATAGATGTCTGAAATTTTAGAAATGATTCTAATGTTCATTAACTTTAAGCTTTCAATGTAATTTCGTCTATTGATATAGCATATCTCTCTAAAATACACGTAAAACAAAAAATCAGAATTATAAACAGCACAGCTATAAGTTCAATTGTTTACAAGTTTTATGTTGTTTTTGACCATCTTCACTTCTCAAACTGATTATATAAATTAAAATAACATGTTTCCAAAAATAAAAAGTTTGGATATGATACCTGAATCACACAGATACCAGGATGTGATAATTGATATCAGGACATGATACCTGATATCAGGGCAAGAGAAAAAGAGCAAGCACTGCCAAAAAATAAAGATAGAAAAAATAGCACAGATGGCATATTTGAATAGTTGTATTTTGTATGAAATCAATGGAAGCACTGCAATGGTATGATGATTAAATATGAAAGTGATTGAGTGGAAAATAGCATAAATTACAACAGTCAATTTCTCTTAAACATGACAAAGACATTTAATCTGTAATGTCAAGTTGCAAAACCTCTTAGACAAAACTTTGTTATAGAAATGTCAAATTTGATTTACACGGTATAATTACTCAATGAGAAGCCTAAAAAGGATAGGTAAATGAATTGAAAATGCCTTAATGGTTCAACAAATTTACAATAGTGAAAACAATTAAATCTTTAATTAGGAAAATTGAATATTGTTTATATGAATAGACATATTGAAAGAAATTTTGAATCTATAATGCAAGCGTTCACCACACACCCCCAGTTTTCAAAATTTGACGGATCTTCAGAAAAATCATTGTTATGTGGGAAAATTCCAAAATTTGAGCTGTGGGTAGACAGGAGAATTGTAATGAACCCTTTAGCGTTATAAATTACTTAGAACAAAGTACTTTCTGTATTGTCAAGGGGCAATTCACATTTGAAATAAAATACTAGATTTCCACACAAAAAAATTATTTCTAGGGACTTCTACCATGTAGTTATTTACTGCCCTGATTTTGTTAGTTTAAATCCGAATTTCAAGGGCCAATATGTCAATATTGGTTGTGGAAAGCGGTCAACATTGGTCATGAATTGTATCTTTATTTAATTATAAAGACCACCAGTTTTGTGCATTTTGTTAGATTTTAAAATTTTGTCCCAGATTTGAAAATTTATGCAGTTATGTTGCATAAGGTTAAACATTTTAAAACAAGAACAAGGAAGTCGATCAATATCATCTCTTTCTGCCAGTGGATATTCATAAAATTTGCTCCAAAGAATGCAATTCCTGCCAAACTTCGAGCATTAACATTTTAAAAAATATCCCCACTGGGCAGTTGCCATGATGCCGCCTTGGGTAGAAACTTTTTCTACCTTGTCCATATCCCTAACTATAGGTTTGTGATCAAGGGGTAGCAAGATAAAAGTGCATTTTAAATATCTTTCCAGCAAAGGCAAAAGTTTTGAATTTTTCTGCCCCCCCCCCCCCCCCCATCATACTTACATGAAAAGCTTCCATTTTATTAAGATTAATCAAAGAAATTTTGTCCCAAAATTTTTCTTTCTTGCTCCCTCTAGAATTAATTGACCATGGCGCTCCTGAATTAGATACCCTGTTTACACTGGTCTGTGCAAGTTTGGAACCGTGATTATACCATTGCGGTTCCCCCTTTCATTCATGCTAGCACTCTGGAAACAAGAAAATTTTGCTCTGCTTCCTGGAATGGTTTTGACCCTGCTATGAAAGCAAATGAATATTGTACTGTCACAGTTCCATTTTCGAAAGGGGCTCTGTAAATGGGGTCTGAAATAGTCAGATATTTAAGACTGTGAACCAAACGCATGAAAGAAATAATGTGTGTTGTTTTCCACATGCATAGTGATTCCTTATGACGAAGACTGTGCAATCATCAGGAATCTGTTCTATAAACCAAAGGTCTGTCTATATTGTAGAATCAAACAGTAATTTTTAAATTTAAAGTTGTATCCTTATCAATGAAATCTTGATTATACAACATAAGATCAGCAAAACAATGATTGCATGTGGCACACATTTTTGAAATTACACTGTGTGGATTTGTATATTTCTTGACAATGGGGTAGAGGTTTGACACATTTTACTTTTTACTAATTTTTCATCTGCCTAAAACATTTTACAGAAAATTCCATTTGTGGTTTCTATAAAGAAGATCTATGTGGTTTCTATGTTTCTATGTTTCTAAAGGTTTCTATGTGGTTTTCTCTGTATATCCAAGGATCCTGAACAGGTAACTTTTAGCATTTAAACTAGTCAGTAATGTAGTGGATTAAAACTTTTTCTTCAAGGAAAATGAGTGTAATCACACAAATGAGCACATCAAAATATCACAGTTCCAAATATCAAGATGCATGAGCAGGTCTTTGGATAAAACATTTTCTTCAAACGTGAATAATCATTTTATGACTGTAAGATAATCTGTCAGAATTCATTTAATGTTTAGGTTAAAGTCCATTAGACATGCGGAGGGCAAGATCTGATAGAAAATGCTGAAATGAAAATAAACTTAGGCTTACTTTTTATCTGAAACGGATAAATGAGAAAGGCAGATGATAAGTGCTCATCAACTATCTGTTATTGGTCTCTTTTGAGAACAGATGGCATCGGATGGTGAGATACCGTCCTTTGTGTACGAAGCAGATAAATGGTAGATGAGGTTTAGGATGATCTTGGTATAATCTTTTCAAAATTTGCGATCATTGATTATAAAAATAAATTTCGACGTGAAAGTAAAATAACAATTCTTAGGTAATGAATGCGAGCTTAAGAATGAATTATTGTCTTCCTGTTCAAAAAACAAACTGATAATCTGTCCAGTTTCGTCTTCGACAAATTATAGGACTTCTTTCGGCATTTTCTGTTTTCTCTGTTAAAACTACAGGAAACTTTGCTCATAGCGGATCATTTTAAGAGAAATTTCTAGAACTGTTGTGAATATTTCACTTGCAGGGTGCATTATCCACGAGAGCAATAAATGGCACAAAATGCCCCTGAACTCTGGAACGTCATACCTCCAGGAAGGAGGATGAAAACCGCTAGTTCAATTGTAAGAAAACAACACCATTGCTAACTGAATCGTAAAATGATTGCAAAGAAAGCCTTGTCGCATTTTATATGTTTCCATGTAGAAAAACAAAAGATGCCATCGAATCGGCTGAGAAAATTTCGTCAAATCGTAAGATTCCAAGTCAAAAAGAAGAGAACATGATCCTCAAGATGGGTCAAATTCTGGCCTATCCCTTCCTGAGACATCCTTTCAACAGTTAGAAAATGGATATCTTACCATCATATCTCTCTGCTTGTTCTGCAAGCTTTGCACAGAATACCTTGTCTTCTCTATCAGCCATTTCTAGAAGTGAACAGGTAGCTTATCTCCGATGCGAAGATAATTTTACAAATTGGAGAGCGAAGCACTACTGCTAAAACCAAGCGCTTGTTGCGAGACAGAGCGGAGGTGGAGGCAAGGTAGATAGTCACGTGACCGTTTCCTTGTTATTGTCAATGGAAGATAAAGATTTGGCGGGAACTAAGAAATGCGTTAAAACTTTGGCATGACGCATTTTGTGACAACTTTTGCGAGATCCAGCATCACACCAAAAAGTACCTTTACTCTCTTCTCTATTATATAGTTGAGCAACCAACTTTGGCTATAACGTACATGTTTCGTTTGTAGTTTGTCATGGCTACCTAGTTAGCAATAAATGATTGATATACTATTTTATACAAATCTTTTTATCAAACGAGTTTTTCAAGTGTTCAAAAAATCATTTTCTGCTTCCAATGTCATTGCATTTGAACCAAGGAGTACTTGGAAAGTATGAAAACTTTCTGATGCTTTTCCGACAGCAAAGTACCACCCTTACGATGGTAGATTGATGTTCATAGTTCTGTTACAACGTGAGTTATTTCTGCGTACATTCTTAACATGGCAACGAAAATGGGATGAGAGTCGTGTCGAGAAAGTTACTCAGTCTACTAATTTAATTTGCAGTGATAAACAAAATTTCATGCAGCGATGAACGAAATTTTGTGCAGTGAAAGAATGCTGTTATTTTAACACGCGAAACAAAAATAACAAATCACATTAAAATAATAAAAAACTCTCGATTTCTTAGTTGTACTCATCCAAAAATTGCTGTCCACCTCCAACTTTCATTGAATCTTCTGTTTATCTGCTCTTAGGGTATAGTATCCTTTTGGCGACGATTGTTTCACTTATACACGCTTTTTAATAAGAACCAGTTTTTTGTAGAGCTTTTTCTCTCGAGGGAGGTGTTCAAGCCTCATTTGCCAAAAAGTGAGTGAGACACCTTAGTTGGCGGAAAAGTTTGAATATTCACTGAAAAGAACCCGCACATGGCTAAAAATTCTCGTTTTGAGGTGAAATGTTGTTCAAAATTACGTTTTAAAGGAGCTCAGCCTCAGTTTGTTCTTAATTTGTTTTTAAAGTTTGGCCAATTTTGAGGCTTGTGTTCTTATAAAATTGTTCTTATAAAATAGTCAGCCTGAACTTAAATTGACTGGTTCTTATAAAAGAGAATGTAGCTCGAAGATGGGTCATTATGAAGACAAATGACGTCAAAAACTGACTTTCATTGATGAAGAAAATGATGAAGAATGATCTATTTTAGCTCGTTCTTTTTCTTTCTTTATGGGAAAACAGCATAAAGCGTTTGGAGCTTTTTAAGTCAAGCAAAGTCATTTAAAATAATTTCTAGTTGCATTTTCCTTGAAAAATGCAAATTTAGTAGGTTTTTCTTTAAAATTAGTGTTCATAGGCCCCCCAAAAAAGGAACAGGTTTCATAATGACCAAATTCACCAATATAGAGCTAATTATAAGTAATAATCTGTTTCAGCTGACATTAAAATCCCCCAAGCAACCAGTGCTTGACAGACCAATCAGTGGCGGTGCTAAGGTGGAGTATGAGGGGTAATTACCCCCCCCCACTCTTGTCAAAACATGGTCTACATATTTCTTCTAAAACGGATTTGAAGGCGCTAGGTAGGGATAGTTCATATTTCCTAAGGAAAATTAACCTTATACAAAACATTGAAACGAGGCAAAAAGGCGTGGTCTCACTGGCCATGCCCATTGCCCTCACACTCTGCAGTAATTTGCGCCGCCACTGGACCAATTACCCCCAATTTTTAAAGTTTGACCCCCTGTTTCTCGGAAACGCCACTCAAACACTTCAACATTCAAACATTCAAATTCGTAATCTACGCCCAAAACTACATTTGAAAAGGTTGGTATCGTAAACTCTCCGCTCGGGTGACAACACGCTTCAGCCTCTGGACTATATCGAACAACTCATTCAGTTTGACAACTTAAGATATTTTTTGACAATTTTCATTCTTCTTGGTGTGCATAAATGTTTGAGCATGTCCATAATGTTCGTGCATCTGATGAAGAATACTTATATAATCATATTGATCAGCAACAGCTGCTAGATCAAAATCAGGCGCAATACAGGCATGAAAATCTCTGTTGTAATTCTCATTTACAGTGAACCTGATGCACTTTCCAACTTCTGTAGCTGAGGCAGAAAGAAATGGCATGCTAACAAAATCGTGCCATATTTTGGAAGGTAGCACAGTGAAAAGGATGAATGGATCAGTGGATTCCAGATGACAGATTGCAAGGAGATAAGGATATTGCAAATGGAGATACAAGAGAACTATCCGAAAGAGAGCAGCAGCAAAGAAGTGTTTGACGACCTCAATAATTTTAGAGACTATGTTGTTGATACTAACTTAAAAAAGTTTTGGCGCTAATTGTCATGACTGCATTTGCTCATCTGCTTAAAAAATATTTTTGATTCATATTCCAAGAAAAAATGTTGTGTTATTGCTGACAATGTATTTATTGTTGTGATTGCCGTGTTACAAAAAGAGTAATTTCTGTTTCAACATGTACATGGAATTTCAACTAGCTTATCAAAAATTTATATGCTCTTATTACTTTCGCTTTGGCTCTCCATTTGGCCTTCAGACAATGTCATTTTTAATTATGGCGGAGCTAGGACTTGCAAACCTATATCAGCTGTTATTCATAAACCTTGCTGCTCTTCTCTGAACCATTCCTAGCTTTTCTGTGTTGTGAGAGGTGTAGGGTGAATGTGGTACCCAGGGTAAGGGATCCCAGACTGGTGCAAACAATGAAGAGTCGCATGTGTCATCAAACCATTGAATTTCGCATGTATAGTATAAAACCTAGAGGAAGTTGGAATCGGGAAGATTTCTAGTTTGTGAACTCTTTACAAATTTGTCGAGCTTGGGAGGGGTCAACTGTAAAGCTGCATACCATCAAGACTTATGTCAAAAGAAATTAATCTTTTGATATGTGACATTTTTTGGAAGATTCTACTGGCTCTTCTCAAAGCATTACATCCCTGGTATTCCCAGAATTTTAAAGCAATGGTAACTGTTGGGTTGCCGCCATAGAATCCATTTATGCCAAGGAAGAGGCTGTAAGAGTTTCTCAAAGCCTTATCTTTTCGAAAAACAAATAAAACATCCCATCCACTCACTTTGAACACGCTCAATATTCTTATTTAACCAGCAACCAACAGACAAATTATTCAAATTGATTGTAAACCATACAAATAATGGAAATAAGACGAGTTTCAACGTCTAAATTACAAGGACTTATCCATTAATGCGACGTAAGCTTGACATACGATTTTCATATGGAGATGCTATCTTTGAAATGACTAAAGGTACAGCTGTCCATTAGCGTATTTGAGTATGTTTGAGCATAATCTCTTTCAACATCTATGTCATTCTAAGACCAGGGTAAGGAGGAGTGGTTGATATATGGAGTTAGACTCTAGACAGAATAAGTGATATTGATTGTAGCAGCCCATGCTTCAGATGCCTGTCTGTTTTGGCTGTGGTCAGCGTGCTCAGACATTAGAGGGGAAAGTTAGTGGTAAAAATTTGTTAAGACCACGCCCTTGTAGATGATTTACAACGCTCTGTCTGCCAACAGTACTTCTTCAAACTGATGAATCTTGTTAGGGCTATCGTAGTAAAGCGGTTTCTTTAGCCCCATCACTGTAACCTTTTGAGTCACAAGCAACCTACCACAAAATTTGCTTGCAAAAAGTACAAGAAAAGCGCCTTAGCTTTAGCCAAAGAGTAATCAAATAAAGATCTAACTGTTCTCCTCTTCGCCTCACATGAGAAGCAGTTGCAGAAACTTAGGATGGGGATCTAGAAATGTTTTTTAGTGACTATGCCCTCCAAATTCTCGAAAACATAGACAGCCCCCTTTTAAATGTATTCACATTTCACGGATGTTTTTAGATGGTATGGTGAAGCGAATATCTATTCTTATATCTCTGTTGTCCCAAGATTTTGCAAACTTTTAACCTCACTCTTCCCTTACGTATAAGGTCCATTCGTAGAAAACAGACCCAAAACTACTTTTCAAGAGACATGATGTAAAATGGCAACCTTGTTCGAACGTGGCAGCGAACTAGAAATAAAAGATTTTATCGTGTCAGCGAACTTCATCAGCAAAGCGAATTAACTGTTTGAATGTTAAAATAATTATGGTAAAATCCTAAAAAGCTTTACTGCATTGGCTCGGTCTAAATTTAACAAATTCCGCTAAATCTTTTCAATGAAAATTTATATAGTAGATGTAAATAAGGAGACGTGATGCATGCTAGTACTGATCCATTGATCTAAAAATACTTTTATAGCGGTTCTGCTCTTCCCTTTCATAATTAATGAACTGAAATCCCCCTGCTATTAACAAGACTACTGTAAATAATTAAATAAGCGCCTGGAGCGTCATCAAAATTTTGTACTAGATCCCGAGGCGTTTATAAGGTAGGGGCGCATTTTCAGCAGATGACGCTAATTCGGTCATTGGTCGCACTTGCTGTGAAACTGAACAAAGTAAAAGTCTTCTCTCAAACGATGCCTAATCCTTGAAGTTAAAAGTCATCCAACTCGATCATTTTCGGGTATGCTTTTTACTGTACTGAAAAGGGTGCTCAGGATTACTCATTTAGCAACTTTCATTTGCTCGTTTGCCAAAAACATGACCCAGACGTAATAACAGCTTGACATATAAGAATCTGAAAAGAAACTCCTGACGTATTTCTGCTCATTCTTAATCCAAAAACTCTGTTAACCGATACTTGTGGAATCATCACTTAAACATTCTCTTGTTTTCTCTCTATCAATAAAGCTTGGTTTCGGTAACGATATCGGATTAGCAAAAAACGGAAGCTTAAACGTCACTACTTGCAAACAAGCATGCAAACATAATCTTCCAAGCAATCGTTAGTGATATTGGTCAGACCCAATCTTTGGGTGCTTTCAGGATTTCTAATACCTCGTGTTCTTTAGAGCCTTCCTCTGGAATGTGCATGTATTCCCATCTGGCAATGAGTGGCAATGACATTAGTATACTTTCGATTCTGGCACCAGGCGTAAACAAACCAAATTTTGTGCCACGGTCATAAACAAGGTTGAATTCGACATATCTGTAAGAGAAAAACAAAATATTTCAATTGTCATATTATTAAGATAAAATTTATTGAATGTTTGTATGTCTACAAATCATTTCCTGCATTGCATTGCTGCCAATATTCACTTGATAGAATGAACCTGCTTTATAAAATATCTGCTATAGTTGGCAATGATATTACTCAACTGCCCGATGACCATTTATGTGATCTACTTCTTTATGGAAGTAAGGCTTACAACGAGAAAGTAAATTAATTGATACTGAAATGCACTGTTTAATACGTCAAGTAAACTGAGTGATTTCAATGAATTATCTTTAGTCGTTGTCTGCTATATCTGGTAGACTAAATCCTGTAGTCCTGAACAAACACGATGACCTATACAAAGTTGCATTTTCTACAGTATTGTACTGTATTTGTACTGTGTTTGTACTGTATTGTATTGTATTGTGCTGCATTGTGTATTTATAGTATAGTATGCAAATTTTGGAATATTTGTAATGTCGGGTGTAGAGGCAACTTGATAACATAATGTTTTTTGCCTCCATCTCAACAATGATCAACTTGAGTTTTTTGTATTTGTTTTTATTGAGAAGAAAAAAATTTCTAAAAAAGTAAAAGATAGCTTAAATAACTCAGAAAATATCATAAAAGGAAATCATTTGGCTTTCCCTTACTTTTCTCATGACCATGCTTCAAACAAAGATTCTTAATTAAAAATGACACAATCTGTTGTGCTAAAAATAGAGCGCTAGTTAGGAATTTACTTATGTAGTGCGAAAAATCAGGGGATTGACTTCTGGGCATCTCATTTCATAGAAGAAATCAATATCGTTTACTTTTGCTTTCTTCTATTCTATTAACCTATTAAAACCTCATTCATCATGCATGAAATAAGCCTGACATCCCCAAGCCAGCCCATATCTGCAGTTTTTATAGCAGCTGAACGGTATACAGAATATAAAGAAACTCTTTACCTTCCCCTTCTGATTTGCTGCCAAGCCTTTTCCTTCTCAGAATACTCATCATTCATGTGTTTTTCAACAATAGGAACATAGGATGGGATGAAGCTATCAGCACACGTGAACAAAAAATTAAAGCAAGTTTCCAGATCTGGTTGATCAAGGTCATCAAAAAATATGCCCCCAACACCACGACACTCATCTAAAAAAGAATGATAAAACATAAAATTATACATCCTTAGAGTATCTCCAAAATGTTTTATTATTGTGTCAAATCCAATTCAAGCAGGTCACACCAGCTCAGATTATTATTATCTGTGGCCTTGGACGGATTTAAAAATTGTTTCAAAGCTCATCAGCATATAGCGCTCATATCATCAACTTAAATAAAATTGTTTCATTCATCAGTATTCTTATTATCTATTGTTACATTACATTTTATTTCTAAAATTTTAATACAGCCTTGCTTTCTAAATACATAATTATGTTGAATATACATAATTATGTTTAGTTGCTGTACTGGTTAAATGCACAAAAAGATGGCTGTTATAAATATATATAATATTTAGCCTTGAATATAATGATTAGATGTTTTAGACATTCCCTTAACCAGTAGTAAAGAAGAAGATGGAGAAGAAGGCTTGTTTACTGATGAAGGGTAACACCCGAAATGTCTAATGATTATACTGAAGGCTACACTGTTCAATTAATGTTCCTTATATCTGGCCTATGACTGATGCTATATTTAACACTTGGCCCTTTCTCTGATCAGGTTTGATACCCCTGAAAGAGACAGAAACAAATATTGTCCGTACTGCTCTGCCACCTGTATAATGCAGTTGATGACTACAGCTGATGAATTGGTCATACCATTGGCAACAGTTATTCCCTGTAAAATCCAAAAATTTCCTTTTAAGGAGCATGTTTTCTTAATGTACTGTCAAAACAATCTATGCTGTTTTTGCACTTACAAGTTTTCATTAGCTAGGGCAGTCAGAAAGATCAACCTTCAGCTTTCCTGTGCTGTTATTTGGCTTTAACATCTTTCTTCAATGCTGCCCACATGACTATCTATAGGAGACCAACTCATTTGACAAATCACTTGCTATACATACCTCTAAATTTGTTAAAAAAGTAATTATCACACCATTTTTTGAATCTAGGATAATGTGCTGGATCAAACTTGTCACAGGAATCTTTTAATGTTTGATGAAAATGCTTGGTATCCTATAAAAAGAATTTATCTTGAACTATGAAATAAGAAACATTGCATAATCAGCTGAAAAGAAGCTTGAAACTACTACTTTAAATAACATCCATCAAATTAAAAAAAAATCAACCCTCCTGACTATAAAAGGGCCCACCTGAAAACACTTTAAAAATGCATCAATAAAACATGCTGAGGACAAAAATGTTTCCTCTTTGACTCCATGGGTGGTACTACTCCTGCTAAGAAGGATTTTGCCACCCATGACTACCATAACACCGTCAATGCCTGAGAATGCACTCAAACATATGATAAACATATTAAAAATGACATAAATTTCACAAAACAACCTTGTACATCACTGCTCTCATCTCAAAAAGTTCTCTTTTTGTGCATTTAGTACATCCAGGAGCAGTTTGGCAAATTTGCTCATATATTAGGAACAAAAATTGATAAAATCAATCTACTCAAAAGAACCTCATGGCAAAAGATAATCAGATGTCTTTGAATCTAAAAATAATTCCAAATAAGAAACCACTAAAATATTCAGTTCAAATCTTTGTGCCAATTTTGTTTCATTAAAATAGGCTGAGTGTCCCACTCAACTTGCTGAGCAGGTCCCTGCACATTTCTGTCCTTCAGAGTATTGAGGAGGGCTGCAGAGAGGATTTCTGGGCCCCAGGTCAAAACCAAAGAAAAAAGCAAGGCACACTGGAGGCGACCCTTTTGAAGGGGTCCGGTGAAAATTTTTGAAGAAGCTTGTTTAGATGAGGGGCTAGATGTCCCAAAAAATTGAACACCAAGAGAAATCAGTCGAGTTTATCTCTATCTTCAAGTGAAACCAGGAAAAGGTCTTTGGTAAAATTCAAAATAATGACAGCATTGTTATTATTGATAGTGTTACAGCAAAGATGATTAGTTGATTCACATCAATTGGCAAGATATGGGAAGGGTTCAGTATTCTTTGATTATACACAAGGTTGAAGGAAGATGAGCCTAGCAAAAAAAGCTAAATTCTGCGCAGCAAAAAAGGATGACATATCTCCTAACATCACTGGGTATTCACTTTTTCGAAGGAGGATCAACCATTGTAGCTGTTGAACAAGCTTAAGTATTTGAATTTGCAACGCTTATTTCCCAGTGTTTTCATTGCATTAACGTTGTTTCTTACTTTGCTTGCTAGTGTTGGATCAGCGTGGGCACAGACTCGACTGGTTCTCCCAGAGATGAATTTAGTTGAATGGAATTTCCAATTAACTAAATTTCCAATCAACTAGATTTATCTCTAATAAAACAAGTTGAGTCTGGACGCAGGCTAGTATTGCATCAGCTGAAATATCGTTCAAATTGTCCAAAGAAACTGAAAATTCCAAATTTTTTTACTATAGCTCCATAATTGACAGTTGTAAAGACTTGAAAATTGTTTTGTTAACTTACTATAAAATTACCTAAAGCTAATAGCTCTGCTTGAAAAACATAATGGGGTTTTAATACTGTTGCTGCTTCTACCTTATTTCATTTAAAGGTTTTTTCTATCATTTTTTCTATTATTGACAAGTTTTGATAATGGAGATGCTGAATTGCTAATTATTAATTGTTTATCAACTGCACTGCTTACAAATTTATTATCTATGGGCCCCTATGGTCATTGGCCCCTGGGTCAGTGACCCCCTGACCCCCCCTCTCCTCAGCACTGGATTGAGGTTGACTCCTAGGTGAGGATTGTAGCAAGACACCAACAAAATTGATCTTAATAAACTCAACTTCTGTTTTAGCAGTGTACTTTAACAAATATACAGAAAAAGGGAAAAATTAAGAGTCATACATCTCTGTCAAGGTATATTGGTGTTAAATCAGCACCTCCACCAAACCAAGCCATTTTCTGTCCTGCAAGATCTTCTGTCTCAAAGTACCGATAATTAAAGTGAACAGTTGGTACATGTGGATTTACAGGATGCATAACAGAGCTAATACCTTGAATAAAAAAATTGAGTTAAAATCTAGCGACATCGCACCATTTCATGTATCATGCGCCAACTAATTGGTTGTTTTCAAAATAACTACAATGGATATTATAGCCCAATTTGTTTTATTGAAAACTCTTTAGATGAAACAACAACATAACACATGAACAGACAAGCTACTCCTGCCCTGAAAATAGATATCAATTCTAAAAAACAACCAAGGGCTTTAGCAACCCATAGCAATGACACAATGTAAACTAATGAATCTACAAACTTGAGACTTAAATCAAGCTAAATGACAGAATTAATCACCATAAGACAATCAAAACATGTCCAAAATTTTGTTTGGTTATTTGGTATAGAAGCTGGAAGGGGTGTTGCAGACAGTTATACCTCAATACAGCAATAATATTTGGGCAAGATCCACACTAAGCCCCCCCCCTCCAAATGTTTAACATCAACTCAGCCCATCTTCATAATAACCTGAGATATAACCAAAAAGCATGAAGTATGTCTTGGTTCATAGAGTTTAGATAAGAGATTAGAATCAACTGATTTATCATCAATGGCAATATATCATGTCATCCAAATTAAATTTGATGACATCATTAGTTTTTAACTCTAGTACAAAATGACTGTTGATGAAATGCATGCTAGATATACGCTCAGGCCTGAAACTGGAATCACACATAGCCTTCAATAGAATACAAAATACATACCACATGCGAAAAAATCTACTTCTCCTCCAATGTCTTTTCCTCTGCTTCTCATTTGCTTTACAGCCTCTGGGGGCAATCTTCCATGGACAACAGATATGTTAACTCCTGCCTTTTCAAAAACACTGCCTAGGGAAAATATGATTAAATAAACTGACCAGCTAAGCTTTTTTGATATGCAACAACCTAGCTGTATGGCTACCTGAGCTTTGCAAACAAAAGAAAATTAAACGGTAGCTGAAAATTCATGATGACATTCTATGTTTGTAATATTGATAGATGGCTAATCACCAGGGGCTGAGTTAAAAAAATTTGTGGAGGGGTAAAGAGGTGATTTTGCCAACAAAAAAGGGTGTGTCTCACTCTTTAAGGGTGAGGTCAAAAGATGTTCTTATATGCTGCTTTTATTCATTTCTGTTTCAAAATTCATACTTTAGTGCGATACATTGAAAGTTCAACTTGTACAGAAACTTAATATACAGTTGTTGCGATAAAGGTTACAGGGTGAGTACAAAAATTGCTTCTTTTGCCCAGCAGAAATCCTTAATGTGCTGACGAACAAAATTTTTTGGGGGGAGCACTCCTCAAAACCCCCCTTTGATGGCACACTTGCAAATAACCAAAAAATTTAGATATTAATATTTGTCTTTCAGCAATAAAAACTGGTGATCAAATGAGCTAGTAAAACAACAACTGATAATTGATGAACAGAACAACTTTGTTGGACTTAAAAAGGCATGTTGAAGGTAAGGGGTGCTTGTAGAGGGTTTGAAAGGGGGCAGTGTTGAGGGGAATGGCTGAAAGACACCCTGTATACTTGCATTTGTATCAGGGATTGTATGCTGTGTTGTGTATATGAAATCATTAAATTGTTCACAGACTCTAAAGGGCTGATAGAAATTACTTATTCATGGAGAATGGAATAAATAGGTTAATGCACATTGCCAAGGCCCAAGTGAGGAATTTTACCCAACCAAACATAGACTGACAAGTTGGGAGGGGGGCGTCGAATCTCTGTTAATTTTAACAGGAGAGACTGGGCCCCGAGGCCCCCTCCATGGCACCACTGATTAGAGGGTAATACACATAAGATGGGATGGAAGTAAAAAAGCTTGTTATGAGAAATAACCAACATATTCTATACCAAGAAAATGGATATTTTCTCATCAAATTGACGTTTGCCGAAATGTACTAACCATCTTGTATTATGCAAGTTATTCCTCCTCCACCCTCACTCCTTGACCATTTATCAATGATGAAATTTTTACCAGTTTCAAGTTCTTGGATTCTTTTGCAAATCTTGGCTTGAAAGAACATCACTGCAAGCTCCATACGATTTTTCATGCAGTTGTCCACACCAGATACAAGATCTTCAAATGAGCTTATAGGCTCGGTCATAAAAAAGTCTTTCTTAACGTTTTTTAGAATTTCTGTATTAGCCATTTTGTTGTACCTTTCGTGCAGCAAAACAAACGAAGCTATTCCTGTCAAACAGTGCAATGTGATACCTCGTTTCTAGAACGAGGACAAGGATAGTTTTCCTGCAAAGCAAATTCCCCGTCGAGATGTCCATAAAGAATTTTTTAACTTGCACACGACTTTGGCGATAAACTCGACTAAGCCTTATTAAAAACACGGGGTAAATGATGGGGAAGGGGATATACACAGGAATGTTGCCCTTGCCCTCACAAAATTGAAAGCTTTTTGTTTTGTTAATGTTTGCCTGCTTTTCTTGGGGCTTTCCACCTGCCCTAGAGATCTACCGGCTTCTCAGGATGCAGAACCCCAGTAAGCGGAAAATTAAATGTGACAAAAACAATCTTAAGTATGCGTACCATCATTGACGAGCAAAGATTTTTACCTACGACCACATAACCTAAGGGGACACCATGTAATTGTAACTCTACTCATATCTAGGTCAGTATATTTGACATCTTGACTTTCCAAACCCCTTAACTATCTTAAAACTTTAATGCTATTAATTTCAACAAGCAAGGTTCCACATTGCATCTTCCAACCTGGAAGAAAGGAACTTTCAAAGTTGGCAGAGGAACATTTCATGTTCTAAGCTTACAAGCTCATCTACTGACAGAAAACCACAAACAATTCTTATTCAAATTTTTATTTACAAGATTTTTTAAATAGAAATTGATGTATTTCCAAATAGGTTTTGCCTGTTTTTCCCTGTAAAAGCTATTACAGGTTCTTTAGCCTAGACCCTTATACGAAAAATATTCTGTGTTTGCATACTTTCTGTCATCGATTTGCAGGTTGGTTCTCATCTTCCAGACTCAGTTCAGATTAAGTAGAGGCCTCTAAATTGAAACATAAGCATAAAAAATAGGAACAAAAAGGAGAACAACAAAAAAACAACTTTTTAATATTCCTTTTTACATTTGAGATCTCCTTAAAACTTCATTGCATGTGGGTATTGCCCTTTACGAAGTGAGAATAATGATCGCATGTATTTCTTGAGTAAGGGTACTTTGGATATTTCAGCAGCAATGGCTTCATCAGCAGCTTTTTGCTTCTCTTTCCTGGCATCACTGACTTTGTAGTCCTGAAGAAAAAAAAATATATACCATCAACCATCTGCATGCAATAGGCTCAAGTTCTCTTTCAATTATGGTACCAATGGTAGCAAGGACCGGGTATTCAAAATACCATTTGTCTATAACATGTAAGAAAGGTAAATCCTCTTGTTAAAAACCTTTCAAACTAAAACAACAAAGGAATGGATTCATTTGATTTACAATATCCTAATATTGTCCAGTTGCAATATTATGACTATTTCCAAACAGTATTCCATCAGCGGAGAGAAAAAACATATATACAACCACCTTGGCACAAAAACACAGAACAACTAATTTTGGAAAAAGGATACAATTTTTGGAACTTACACATGTAACTGGAACTACTGGCTAAACCAGATGATTCAGAACAGAGGCTAAGATTATAGCAGTATAATAACTTAAAGTTTACTTTGGTTTTAAAACAAACTAAACAACAAAAGGAAAAGATGTAGGAAAAGGAAAACATTGTTTACCTCAACACTTTGCTCAAACATGTTATCAGTCCTCTTCTTCTGGGTCTTTTGTCTTTTAAAGAATTCATCATTCAAGTCTTTGTCAACTTTTAGGCTTCCAATATCAATTTTTGTCTCTGTTGCAATAACATACGTCTGTGGAACCCTTCGGAGTGGTACTCCATTGACTTGATATGGACCTGTAGGTTGATTGAAGTCACTTACATATTTCAGTTTACCTGTTTGCTTAGAAAATGGGTTTAATGAAGGGTGGATTTACTGAATTTTGGGGACATGCATGCATCCATGGGCATGCCATTTTGGGGACATGCACCTAGTGATTGTGCAAATTATCTTAGGCATGACAAATTTTGCAGGAAAGCTTGATCAATAACAAAGGCTTGAAATACCAAGTGTTTTGTTGGTGCTATGGATGTCTTTTTTACAATTGGCTATTTTAATTCTAAGGTTTTTATTTCAGTCAAGCCTTTCAGACATTTCGTAAATGTCTTTTAAGGGTGGGGAGAGAGTTCCTTGACGAATAGAGAATTGCCATACAGAAAAGCACTGCAAGTGAAAATAAACAACAAAAAGGAAACAAAAGATCAAGGTTATGACTTTAAGGCTGTAGCAATCCTGTATGATGAAACTTATTGAGAAAATTGCAAATGAACTTTATATAGAAAACTGGTTACCTGTAACAAGGAGAAGCCCAGATGCCAGTTGTTTCAAAAAGACAACTCTCTAGGAAAATATAGGAGATTGTTTAACAATACATGATAATTTGTAATAAAAGCAGATATCACATGTCTGTTGAACAAACACTAGCATATATATATAAATTAAAAAAAGTTATATAATGAAGATAAGGCCTTGGTTAATTGGGCAAACATTTACCATTTATACACAATACTGAAATTGGAAATATTTTGCTAGCAATCCAAAAGCCTATTTTATTTTTCCAGAAGCACTCATTCAGAAATCATCGATTTAGAAAATTGAATTGATGAGCCTTTAAATGATACAATTCAATAAAAAGAACAAGGGAGATCCAACATTTTCCCTTTTATATTCTAAACATTAAATCCAACATGTCTTAAAACATGGTATACAATAAGACTTGGTAATCCAAAAGCCCTTAATTTCTTTGGAAATGGAAATGATAACTAATGAAAAATGGTGAAAGTCAGTCATTTTTAAAAGCTAAGAATCAACCAAAATTTTGATTAAACACAAACAATTATATATATTTTTGGGTTTGTGGCTTTGCAGCCTCAAATGATATTCTGAAAGTGGCTTAGGGATTTTGAATAGATTCTTCTTGTTATCAAGCTAATGATCTTGTTGACAGTGTCAGACACTTGGGGGGAAACACCTGCAGTTGCCCTCCAAAATTTTTGAGGACAATGTTTTTGTGTTCTAAAACAATGGGAAAATGTGACATCATCTTTTCAAAACAATAGGCTTGTCTGTCCCTGCTTGTAGACCCACATCTTTTTGAGCTTAGAAAACCATTTAGCAAATCAACTGGGTAATTGTATGTCATACCTTTCCCCTGTGTCTTCCAGCAAGAAGAATAACAATTGTTCCTGGGGTAATCGAACTTCTTAACTTGGCTGGCTTGGGTGACTTCCTGGATTTCAGCTTTCTTGGTGTGTCTTCTGTAGGGTAGAATCTTGCCTGTTGGAGAAGCGATTGCATATAATTATACCTTGTAATAAAATTATACATAAATATATACTGTAAAAACTCAGATCGGTGTGCCACTGAGTAGCCTAAAGCTTATTCAGTGCCCCAAAGGCAAGGTATAAAAATAAATAACACACATCAGTATCAATTTTTTTAAGTTGAATGCTTTATTCAGGATAATATTCAAAATTAGTATCATTATTTAACAATGTAGCAGTTTTTGTAATGAGGGGTGTGCCAGCTAGGCAGCATTTATCCTTATTTATCTTTAAGTTATGTATTTTCATTCTAGATTAAGCTGATTTTCTAACAGTATATATATATAAATAGTTTTTATAAATTAATAGCTGCCTGATGATAACATAAAGTATGAAACTCAGTGTTGCAACTTAGAGCTGTCTTGTTCAATACATACTACCAAGCCCCTAGAAAGAATGCCTGTCATCTAAGTTAAGTTGGCATCAAGTTACAAAATAATAAACTAACTACAAGAAACCTCATTAAGTTAATAAAATCTTTGCCGCATAAAATCATTTGGTAAAAGTTTATACGCTTATGGCATTTTGATAATGGCACTAGATAAAAATGATTTTCATACCTTTCTGTTGATTGGAACAGTTCTTTTTTCACCATTCTTTTCACCACCAACTGACTTTGTCTTATGAGTTTCAACCTTAGTCGCCTTCTTCTCAACTGTTGGCTTTTTTCTATTGTAAAGGGCCTTTTTTCTATAGACAGCACTTCGGCTGAATCTGCTGATCATGCCAGACAGGCTCCTGTTTCTTGAAGAATGTGGCTTGGCCATCTAGAAACGAATAATGAAGTCACACTTTAACTGAAGAGGATATCAAGGTTTTCTAATTTTGGTATGAACTCTCCTAATATAAGCAGTATTAACCTCTGGAGTGAGAATCGCTTGGCAATCTGAGGTCCTTGAAATTTTGAGCAACTGAGAGCTAGAAAAAGTTTACTAACCTAGTCCTGGTGCATTTATGGGTTAGAAGTTATCAGAGAGAGAAAAATGTGAGTAGGCTTATGGTAAATATTCTTTTCACGTTTCCGAAATTGATATGGTTCATTTTCCAGATATGTCGTGCATTGCAAGCTTATTGATTAAAAATAATTTGATAAACATGAAATATTATAATCACAATATGTAAGCCTGGCACTGGCATCGTTGACTACTTGTGTCTATTTATGTGTCCATTAACACAGTTATGAGTGGAAAGTTAGAAAATTCACATGCGGATTCAATTTTTGTTATTTCATGCTATTGGATATCGTTTGAGAAGTCATACTCCCTGCAGAAGACTTTCTTTACTTCATTACGGCCTAGACAGTTACAATATATGCGGTCAAGATATTATGAGTTCAATACTGTTTATGACAAAAATGAATGCTTAAGATGGGAGAATTTTGCCTGTAGATATGAAAAAGTGATAAATAATTTCATCAAAGCTTTACTTGAGCTCAGATTTTGTCGATGCAGAATAGAGATAGTTCTAAACGCTCACCTTGATTTGGTACCAAGTTGTAGAGGACTGCTTCGGAGGTTTGGCCTCCTTTTGATCTTTCAGTTTCAATACGAGGTAGGATTCCAATTTTTTAAATTTTATTTCAACATAACATAAAAAGAAGATAAAATTCAGGAACAAAGCAAAACAGAGACGAGAATCCAATGTAAATCAAAATAAATTAAATAAAAGGAATACTAACATAAATAGCATAAAGACTCTTGTCATTTTTTCAAAATCCAGTTTAACACAAATCATAGAAAACTTTTTAATTGTATAGCTTCCCATCTCATGGCAACCAAAGTCTTTTGCAGGACCGTCGAGAGGGGGGGGGGGGATAATCAGGGTAGTTACCAGGGGGCCCGGGGCCTTGAGGGGCCCGTAGAAAATAAGGTATGTATTTTTGGCTATGAGTTTTCAATTAGCAGCATTAGCAGGGCGGACCCATGACCCGATTGATATTCGAAATTTAATCTTTCAACATGGGATCAACAAGCTGGTCTATGATGAGGGCCTTTTCTTGTTAGGTTTATAATTAAAACATTGACGATACGATCATAATATACTTCTCCGGAAGCCGAAAAATTCGATTGCACTTACATATATCTATTTTTAGGTCAAATGTTTTAGTTATTCCTTTGTGGACTTCCTATAAACTCAAAAGTAAATCTTCCATTCACGGCGTACACCAGAGAAGAAGCACATGCGAAGAACCAAGACAAATCCAAACGCTATAAAAGTCTTTATCAAAATCACTAAGCGGGATCACGATCCAACCAACCCCTGCGATATCATCTTACAGGCACAAGTCTGGTGCTCAGAAAAGGCAGGAAAAAAGATGCGAGAAAAAGAAGCAAAGAAAGCCTCTCGCACATTGTTTGAGGTAGGTGCTTACAAAAGAGACAAGGAAGGTGATTCAACTTTCAATAAACCTGGCGAAAGCTCTGTTTAAAGCACTGCTAAAGAAGAAGAAGACACAAACGGCTTGGCTGCTTCGGTAGACCATGACACCACAGAAAGTAGAGAAAGCACTACTGATTCGTCATTAGATCAAGATAGTATTCATAGTGGATCATCTAGTTTTGATTTCGGCACATTGACCGGATTTCCAACGATAAAGGAGTTAGAAAAGGTTGTTGAAACTGGTCATTTGCCTCATCCTCCAGAGTTTCCCAAAGATTGCGACGGCCACAAATTTCCAACAACGGTCCTAAATGTGAAGCAGCAAAATGGGGAGGTAGTAAGAAGCTGGCTTGTTTTCAGTCCTACAAAGGCTGCACTCTATTGTTTGCCATGCAGGTTGTTTGGGCACACTATTAATAATGGTTCAAAATCAAAATTGTCTTCTCCTGATGGTTGGGGAGCGAACGACAGCTGGAAAAGATTGTGGGAAATAATTAAGGATTTCGCCATAAGGAAAGCAAGAAAAGATTAAGGATTTCGCCATAAGGAAAGCAAGAAAAGCAGTTTTTTAAACTTTAAATTAACTCTGATTTTCAAACTGATTTTTTTAATGATTTGTTTTATAAAGTCACTAATTACATGTTCTGTTAAAGACCTTAAAATACAAATTCAAGTGTTTCAGGGGCGTTGATTTTAAAATTCATGCCTTTTACAGTCCATCAAACTGCATTGCTAAGGGCGTAACCCAAAAAAGGTTTTTGCAGCCTTCGACGGTGGGGCCCCATGACACTCCCAGCCCCGGCCCATCTCTCGACGCCCCTGGTCTTTTGAGAGTGAAAATATTTCTTCCATGTATGATTTATACCTCTATTACAATACGCTGTACTTATTTTCTTTATAATTTGCATTGTAAGTGGATTTGGCCCCGGGTAAGAAGCAGGCACACGCCCTTCTTTCATATATGTGGCAGGCGCAGCATACTCAACAAAAGTTCAGATTTATTGCAACATTCCAACGAATCCAACCAAAAATATAAACTGAATGGAATTTTCAAATTCTTAGTCTCTATATACTTCAAAGCCAATTCAAGTCCCTCTCCCTTTCAAAGCGAAGTTTCAGTCTCTATAATTATCAAAAGCCAATTCGAACAATGATTTTAACTTTCTTACTTTTATATCTAAACAATCAAGCCTCCCTTGGCATTCACTCCTTTTCATCACTACTTGAACACATAAATTTGTTCGCTTCCGTGGAATTTTTTTTGAAAGCTACAAAATTTTATGTTTGAGTCATCTTCACGCAATCGGCTGAAGGTGCGAGCACATTCTTCACTGCCATAGCAAAATTAATTTGCAACATTGATAAGGTTTATCTCATCAGTCTTATGAACGAAACAAGTTTTTAGCTCTCCTTAGACTTGATCCCGACGGGCTCAGTCAGTTGGTCAAACGTATTACAAGTGAGTTTCGAAAAATTCTGATAAAGGGTGGTCTGAAAACTAGAATTCTGGGACAAAGAATCTTGAAAATAGGATTGCTTCTTTAATCAGTCAGAGAAAATACAAAAGGGCAGGAATTATATTGAAGTATAACAAATTTAGCATCTAGTCTTATATGTTGTTCTAATCCTAGATAAGAAATTTAAGTCTTTGTTTTAAGACCCTTTACTGCTAGCATGTACTCATTGCAGGGACACAGCTTTTTCATGTCTTCATAAAAACATTTAACACAATGTTGTGAAGTAATCAATATGTTGCAGTTATAGTTTTACAGCTGTCTGATTTTGTTAATATATATATCAAGAACTATAAGGGATAGTTGTTAAAATCAAACTTAGTGAACTCTGCTTTTGATATACCTAGATATAAGTTTAAGAAAAAGAATGGTTCTAACATGAACTGGTATAAAAAATTCCTGCTCAAGCTTGAATATTCACAGTGAAAAGAGTTACATAATCTTGGCAAAGTCAAAGAATAGGGTACATTTTGCGCAACCCAGAATCAGAGATAGGGGTCCAGTTTCTAGTTTCAGGAACACACAAATTTTATTTTGGACCATTTGACTGTTCCTGCCGAGGACTTGATACGGACCTTGATGCATTTTTTGCTGAAGATATACTAAAGAAACTTTTTTGCGAAACTGGCAGTCTCCTTCGCAATTAATATTGTTCATCACAGGAGCATGCACTTTTTGCATCAAGACCAAGTAAAATTTTAAGGAATTTTTCAGTGAATGGTCCTCCAACAACGCCCAGATTCAAGTTATTTTACTTAGCTTCTTAAGGCAGAATATCTGGCAGTGAAAAAATACACGCAATATATTTTAAAAAAGGGGCACTTGTTTATACCTTTGAAAACAGGGGGGCCTGTGCCCCCGTGGCCCCCTTGCTCCGGCGGCCCTGCATGCCCAAGATAAAACCAGTCTGAGACGGCACCATCGTTGCTGCTGAAGGAAAAAATTGAATTTTGTTCCCTCCAGTTTGCTGGAAAATGAACTTTTTGAAACAATTTTTAATAATGGAAGCTTTCTCATAACTGAATACCTACAGGCTGAAAGCAATTTGATAGTTTTAATCGATTTTCTGGTGTCATTGTTATACATTTTAGCTTATGCAATATAACTTTCGCTCAATGAACGTATTTTGTTGAATAGAAACTGCACCCACATCCCCCTGTCAAAGTGATTCGCATAAGCCTCAGTCAAATTACGAATATGATAAATCATAACTATTGTGTCTTGCTCATGATTATTCAGTTGGCAAAACATTTTTGGTTGTCAGCTAGTCACAACCCCTTCTGCACCCTCCATCTTCATCTTTCGTAACCGCAGCAGTAGCCTCGGAGTTTCTTTAGCAACTGCGGTCTTGGTTTCTACTTGTGTTATCAATAGCATTAGCAGGTATAACAGTATGAGTTTCTAACCTAGAATGGTTTGCCTTTCATGTTGAGCAACTTGAAGTTCTTTGGTTGAAGATTGTTCCACTTCTATTTCTTTCCGATTATATTTCTTCCATTCGTAGCAGCGCCATTTTGTATGTTACGCCACATCTTGATACTTACTTCGTACTTTGCGATCCGAGGGTGGAGCAAATAATAACCAATAAAGACCGGGAAGAATAGAAAGAAACAATGCTAAACAATTGCCATTAAGATTATGTCCAAAAGGTGGCAGCTATAATTCTTGTCAAAATTTCTGGAACACATACACGAAATCTTAACAACTTTAAAGTTGTTGCCCCTTCCCCATCACAATGCTTGTTAAATATTGCATAACTTTCAGTGTTATAAATCATACTACTAGGGGGATAGCGACAGCGCTGAAAACTTGGGAAAGTAGTTATATCATGATCTTCTCTAACTGGGGCTATCAAATGCAATCTTTTAAAGCAATTGATGCCTTTGAGCTTACCTCTTTAAATGCGATTACAATATTAATTACTACCTTTTGTAGACTAGAGTAACAGGACAGAGCTAAAGAAAGGCACGTGAAATCGAATTTTTAACACTAAAAGCAACGCTTCTGTACAAATATGCTACATATATAACAAATATTAAAGCGCAGATAATTTTTATCATTCTCTATACTTGGAGTCTTGAACTTTCCTCCAAGTCCGTTCAGGCGAGCTTAGTGGATCGACAACAACCTCAGTGATTTCCCCGCCCCGCGCTGAAATCTTTTTATGTCTGGAATCCGTAAGACCTTTCTCTTTGGATTGCCTCATATTAGATACGTTCTGCTGTCTGCCGTTTTTCGAAGCAGATATCGGTGGAAGCGGTGCCGCGGGAGGCTTTGGAAGAAAGTTTACGTCGTTACCTTTCAGCGGAGCATTGATAAAATCCTTGTAGTCGCTTGGTTTTGGGCGCGAATAAAGATGAAGTTCACGCTCTCTCCTTGCTGCAGAATGGCCTAACGCTGGTCTTGCTGGATTTGAAAGAGACTGTGCCGGCCTGCTCGGGAGGTTTTTCCCTTTTATCGCTATGGCAGACTGTACTGGTAGCTCAGAGATATCAACTTGATGCGAGGTAAAATAGGCATCTTCTGATGGAGAAAAGCTTCGCGTTGTTGGTGACGTCGCGGTTCTACGCAGCGCCCTAGTCCTTGGAGTGCCCTCGCGAGGAGGAGCTGGGACAATTTGGCCAACATTTGAATCTGGTTTTGCACCCCTCATTTTAAGCTGGTGCAGCTGAGTTGTAAGATAAGCTATAGTATTTGATTTCGCATCGATTTCACTTTTCAGCTCAGCAATGTTTCGTTGCACGAGTTTTAGGTCATTGTGGTATTTCTGTTCTTTGCTCTTAAGTTGGCCTTCCAGCAAAGAAATTCGCTTGTCACGTGTTTCTACGAGTCCTTTTAACTGTGAGTTTTCTTCCTTCAAAGATGCGATCTCTTTTTGCATAATATCTTGTGATGGTTTTATTGACTCTGCAGTAAAAAAAATGAAAATCACTTGACAAAACAAGAGGTATTTCAATGAAATGATTGAATGGCTTTGAACCATTTGTGTAATTTGTTTGGAATCAAACAAACAAGATTATATACTTTGTAAAAAGCAGTGACAGGATAACTCTATGGAATGCTGTTGGCATAAAAGACATATTGCAAAATAGCAGTAACTTGAAGTTGGTTGAAAAGCATACTTGAAATTCAAAGCCTTCAGAGAAATCAAGCAACTCTGGGATCAAAAAAGAAAAACAGTTTTCCAAAAATTGTATTTGGCACTAAAATCATTTCTGTCTCAATGACAATTTCAGGCATGTCTTTAGGGAGGAATGCTTGGCTTGCAACTCGATCAAATATTTCCAATTTTTAATTATGGTTCAATTAAAGTAATAGGATAAACATAAAAATGATCCTTTCATGCTTTTCATCAAACCTTCACTTTTTAGTAAGACTAAACTTTGGTTAAAGGCAGTCTGTCACATCAATGATTGGCTAATTTGAAACTGCAAGCAAAAAGCTATTGGAAATGGCAAGGAAATTTAATTAATGGAATTGAATGATGACAATGGAAGCATTTCTTTTCACTGTTGACATATCTGTCGCACACACCAAACAGGAAAACAAAATTTTTCTAGCCACAGGTTCATTTCACTCCCTTGAAAATAAAGTTGAGCACAATACGGGACAGACTGCCTTTAACTTACCTACTTCTAAATGTCAGCCTTATACTTAAAAAACTAATGAAAAACCTGAAAGTGTGATTTTATTTCAGAAGTAAAAATTTCAAAATAGAATACCTTTATTGTCTGATCTAACTTCATTGTTTCCTTCAGCAATACCTCCAGACATGGCCAATTGGAATGTCAGCTCTGCAAAAAAATAGCAAGAAAATAGCAAAAAGCATTGTAAAAAACTTAGGAGGAGCTCTCTAATAATTAAACTAAGCAAGAGAGAGCCCCCTCCCGCTGTCTAAAAACTAGTAAAAGATGGACAAATTTATTTAAAAATAAACACAAGACCAAAGGATGTTTCGAAAGAGAGAGATAATTAAAGAATGTTCCCACAATTTTTTATGTGGAATTAAAGGACCATAATAACCATTTACAAGGAATTCTTTCAGTTTTGACTTGAAAATATTGAACGAAACTAACATTTTAATAAAAATGGGTATGCCATTCCAAAGTTTAGCACCAAATATACTTTATAGACTATTGGTGATATTATACTAAATATACAAATATAGGGCCATCAAGCAAAAAATATTGCTTGTGCAAATGAATATCAACATGGCTTAGACAATTTTTATAAGCATACTTCAAGAGACCAGTTTGTTATCTTTAAGGCTCAACTTAACATACAACTGTATTGAAAATAAAATGGCATAATTCCTTATCTCACTTGAAGTATTATTTGAAACCAAACATGAAAAAACCCAGCAAAAAACCAAAACCTTTCCAGTTAATGCTTTAACCAGGTCTAAGTATAGATCAACCAGCCCCCTGCCTCCTTTAGCTCTGGCCACAAGTAAATGTTATCAGTCATTTATACAATATTTGGAGGGCATTTATAAGGGGAAAATTATTCAAAGGAAGAAGGGAAAGGTCACAAGGCAAATTCTAAAAAACTATTATATACAGGATACTCATTATAATTATTTTTATATACTATTAGGAATGCTTAGTTCTACATTTAATCTAATTACAATGTTGTATATTTTGACAATATAACACTAAAGTGCCGTAGCTGCTAATGACCTGGATTTGAACTAGAGTTTTAAATGAGGAAAACCTTTACAATGTTGTAACTAAAATATTATAACAACAATATTGACAATGATGCAACTAAATTTTTTTAATAAATATTGCTTAATATATTCATATGGGCAGTCCTGGTAATATTAGGTGTGCGATCGCACGCGCACGCCTCCACACACGCCTAGAACTCCTGAGGCGTGCTTTCTATCGAACGCGCAGTTCCACGTTTTGAATTACTATATTTTTCTCTTTTGTTTCTTTCAATTTCTTTTGTGTGGGTTATATTGATGGCATTTCCGGAGGCATTTTAACTCTTTACTTCGTTTCCATTAGGCCCGGTTTCCATTACTCCGTTATTCCGTTACTCCGTTTGGATGTCTCCAATCTCTCTTCGTTCTTTTCTTATTTTCTTGAACACATTGCCCCATGCCACTCTGTTTTGGTCAAAAAAATAACATGGGTGTTTCCATTACTCCATATTTGTCCGTTATCATATCCTTAGCTCTAGCTCTTTTTGAAACTGAGCTTGAATGATTCCGTTTTTGAATGCCTCTGTCTTCGCTGTTCCCAATAAAACAATGCGTATTCAAATGATTCCATTTTTGAGATGACTCCACTTCAAACAGCGTTTTTG
Organism: Rhopilema esculentum; assembly: GCF_013076305.1. The sequence goes on from NW_027019317.1 coordinate 8,740,846, forward strand.
AATAACTTCGGTTTGGTATCAAATGGGACCGTTTTTGAGCATATGGAAAGGGAGTAATGGCAACAGAGCCTAAAAAAACTTGTATCCTTTTTGTTAAATTATTTTGTTTTCAAGAAACTTCTTCTAAAATTCCATAAAACCTTTTTGGTTTTTCAAAAACTTCATACGCTTTTTCAAGCAGTGATACACACATTCTAATACAAAAATGACGTCAGGTCTTCATAAAAATCGTAAGGTCTCCATTTTATTGATCCCACGTCATCATACGCCATCGCACGCCAAAATTTTTCAAGGCGTGCGATTACCAGCACGCCGCCAAATTTCATATTACCAGGACTGTATGGGGCATGTAGTCTTAATGTTTATTGCAATATTTTAGTACTTATTCAATGGAGTTGTGTTCTACTCAGTTTTACAGATGAATTTGAGGAATTCTTCCTATACCTTGCAGAGATGTGAATTAAATGTTGTCTGCCAATTGGCAACCACTTTTTTCTAATACAGAATCTGATAATGTGATAACCCAGTTTAAAGGGCATTAATAAATTAATTTTCAACTTGAATTGCAAACTATTTCACTGTTTGCTTTGACTAAATGTGACATCTATTAACACTGTATCCAGAAATTTACTTAAACAGTCCACATTTTAGCAACAAATGAAACTTGGCACACAACCATTTGCTGCTGCTGAATCAAGCTATTGCAAATTTACAACAGTTTTCACAATTTATGCTACTTTTTGAAAATTGTTGTAAATAAAATATTATTTTAATTGGTGCACTAACCATAAAGTAACAAATTACCAGAGTGGGTTTTATTGAATGTTATCCATGTTGAAGTTTCTCCCTTTCTATTTACACTAAACAAAGCTTCTAAGTTATTTTTTGCTAATGTTTGACTGTTTACCTTGTTGATCTACTGTTTAGATTGTGGTTGCTATCCCTTAAAAATGTTGATAAGAATAGAAAGAAACTGATTGTGTTTTAAGATAGAAAGATAATTCCTGTGTATGCTGAATCCTTTAAAGACAAACTCTGATAATAGTAGAATGCTTTTTTATGGCTCCTGGATATTTATATGAAAAAAGAAGACTGTTCTTTAAGATGATACTGGGGGCATCAAATTTTGGGCCCATGAGCCAAAACTTGTCTGCTTACAGATCTAAAATGGCACAAACATTAAATTTTAATGCAAAAATGTATTGATGACATTAACCAGAAACAAAGTGATGGTGTATACAGGTTGGAAAACATGTATGAATTTGGCTCACATGGCTGCAAACCACAGTTCAATCAGCTACAACCTGCAAGCAAAGGCTTTTGAGCTGGGGGCAACATTGCCCAAGTGTCATCATGATTGACACAGTGGGTTACATGTGCAGGCACAATAGATACAGGTTGCAACATATTGATGTCCATCTAAAGTGTAGCTCAAAGCATATGCAAGAGTTTTAACTTGGGCCTAGCCTTTTGATTGTAATGCACGAATGCAAATGATAAACTGAAGCATATTGCGCAAGCTTTTCTTAGTCTGAGGTTGCTCGCTTTTTAGAAATTCATAAATCTTGGAAAATAAAAGGATTTCCTGACGATGTATTGTAACTATAAAAAGCAAATGGAAATCAAAATTCTATAGTTATTTATTGGTATTCATTATATAATATCACTTTTCGGGCTCATTTAATATCGAATTATGGTAGGCCCTGATTAAAAATAGTATGACGTTATAAGTATCCATAACTTGAAAAACTCACGGCTTAAATCTTAGCAGAGAATCAATAGCAAGTTCTTTATTAAAATCAAGCATACATTATCACGACTTTACATGTTAAAGGATGAACAGCTTTAGCATTAAATATTAGACACACTACGGCCTAAGGCCAAAACATTACAAACCTGAACATTTTGTTTGGAGGTTCCTTATTTCGTCGTGTAGTCCTGCAATCACCTTGGCATGCTCATTTTGCAAGAAAAGTACCGAATGCTGGGCATTTTGAAGCTGCATCTGAGTTTCAGCCAACATGACTACTCAATCATCTGGAAGGAGACTCGCGTTGTGTTGTGTTGACCAAACAAACGTCGATGGCTGAAGATATATGCCCCTTCCCCTAACAATGTAAAGATTTATACGCAGGACCGCTCCTTGAAAAAACCATTCAGGTGTATAATGTCAACTCGGTTTCTGTTAACGTTTCAAACCACTCTTTTCCACAAAGCAAGTCTCAACTTTTAGATTTTGGCAAAGTCTGCAGCTGCGACGAAGATACATTCGTCATTGGTGGAACCTGTTTTTAGTTGCCGTGGAGTCATGTGACGTCACAAGAACTTTCGAAGTGCAACATTTTAAGTGCCTCAAAAGCCACTTAAAAATCACAAATGGATTGTTCTTCTTGCTACTTAATTATGGCGTGGTCAGCAAGGATATCTAAGGGTCCCGTCAAAAATGTGCAGTTTCTTTGAAATTAGACATGATCAAAGAATAAAGATGTTAACTTGTCGGAAAATTGTAGGCCTGGGCCCCCCCCAAATGAAAGCCTGAATTTCCGTCACTGGAGTCAAATTAATATAATCAAATTTACCCCTACTTTTGTAACTGCCTAAATATTACCCCTTTCCCAACATTTTCTCGTCGGATTTAGATGCATTACGAAATCGATCCTCTGAGAATTTGTGGAACTTGTCCTTATATCTCCCCGTGGCACATCTATTTTTTGAAATAGGGGTAAATTGCCCCTTTCTGCCTACATGTGCCCCAACCTTTTCAAAATCAAAGTCTCTATCCTGCCAAGAATCTTTCTTTCAAGTTCACGCATGCGTTTGCTCAAGCTCGCATCAATTCTCCATGGCAACTACCGTTACACTACTGTAGCTGGAGCTGCAAACCCAACCGTTTGATCATTCTGAAACAAGATTCTGACAATTTCTTGGGATTTTTGTTATAAGAGGTATACATATTTTGGAAGATGATGTAATATAAAGAAGATCTGAAAGGATTTTTTTTACACTGAAAACCAGCTATTGGCATTGAAAATTGAACCGATACAGGCCTAGGCCAGGCCTGGCAGTTTGTGATTGGTATGCCATAACAAATCTGTGTGTACAACACGTAACGAAAGAAAGCAATGGATGACACTAGAATTGAATGGATGAAAGTAAGGCTGGAGGAGGGTTTGCCATCTTTGACAGAATCTTCAATTTTTGAAGAGTTTATTGTCAGGGAGGACGGCAAAAATGAAACCATATTACAAGACTTCTTGAACAATGTTTCCAAGGGAGGAAGTGCTGTTTTATTCTATTGCGAGGAAAAGGAAGAAGAGGAGGAAATTGAAGTTGAAATAGGTAAACCAAAATAGTTATTTTGTGCACAATTCATAGTAATTTTGTCAGGTATTTAACGGATAAATTTTCATTGGGAAATTTTGGTTAGATGTAACACTCTGGTCAAGTAACATTCAGGCATTATGAGACCGACATAAATTTTTTTAATGTTAATGATAACGAAAAAAGCGAAAATTTAAAACCAATAGTTTACTGGGTCTTTATATTTGAACTGTGGTTAAATTTTACTTATATAAAGTTTCCGGATCGATTTTAAATGCATGTTTTTTCTAGGATGGGTGTCAGGGGATTTTGCTTAACAACATTGAGTCTAGCTACTCAATGGTAATATATTTAGAATAATAATAATGTAATATGAATAAAGCCAGAATTATACATGTAAAAAAGGACCAATTGAATTTTATGAACAAAAGGTGGTCTGGGGGCTACCTCTGGAAAAATTTTAAGGTCCATATAAACAAATTTGATATGGAATGATGATACATCCAGTGCACAACACCTCTGCTTTTTTTGAAGCAAGCTTTCAGGAATTATAGCTGCTGCAAACATCTTTTCCTCAGCAAATAACTCCCCCCCCTTTAGTCACAGCTGGTATTATCAAGAATGATCATGAGTGATTAAGCAATCAGTCAAGGATTTATTGTATCTCAAGAACATTTTGCTAACATCATATATTTTTTTTATTTGGCAGCCTCAGTGGCAAAAATTTAAGTATCACAGGTAGTGGATATCTTTTGTTAAAGTTCTTTCAAAGTTTCCATAAAAATCAATTCAGTTGTCTAGCTTTTGTTGTATAAAAGTCTTCTGTTCAAGCAATTAAATGATACAAAAACAGGCTTATCTTGCCTAACAAATGACAACAACCAAATTGGATTTTAGGGATTTTCTATGATTGGGATCTTTCAGACCTCACACATCCCCAATAGTTATACCTTTGTAATCATTATCAATTTTGGATTCAGAGCCAGAACTACCTGTAGATGAAAGCTCAACTGTTGAGGAAGATGTAACCTCAAAGACCCAATCTGCACTTGGAAGTGTAGCAAATGATGAAAACGGAACACCAAGCAAAGATGGGAAAGATGATGCACCAAAGGACATAGAAAATCAAGACAGCATAGTCAGTGAAGTCATGGAGATTGGAGATGAACAAATTGATGAAAAAAAGATGATACAAAGAACAGTAAGCTTTTTTTGCAAAAAAATGATTTTTGACTGTTTGCAATGGAAGGTTCACTCTTACCAAATTGTAAAAGAGATATGTTACAAATCATTTTAATGACTTAATTGTCTGTTTTACATTTTGTTTAGATATATTTCAGTTAATAACTGGATGTGATTATATATGAAATTTCTGGATGTACATATAGACTGATAAGTTTTAAAAATTAGTTTTGTCGCTCATTTACATTAAATTTCATTAAAGAAACTGCCAAAAACAACTACAGTATATAATTATGCTATAATTCATCAAGGCCCTGTTAGAAGAACTTTGACTTAACATGTATGTGTCTTTTAATTTGCCTGAGGTGTGTGTGTCTTTTATTGATACTTTTATTGTTACTTGAAGCCATTCACCAAAGTATTCTTTTTCTTGACTTTAAGCATATTTGAATTTTTCCCTATACCTTGCTGTCAATGGCTCATGTAGCCACTGTCCACAGGGCTATATATTTTGCCAAAATATCACATCCTGTATGGTTTGTTTTTATGTTGAAATATCACATCCATAATTTTCTGGTAATTATTTGAAAAAAATAGCAATGATATAAATAGCAGTGATAAAATAGATAATAACAATGATTAATGATTGTAATGATGGATTTATTTATTCTTTTCAGAAAATAATAACCCAGAAGGTGACAAGGAAATACCTCCAAATGCATATTGGCACATTACCAGATTTTGTTGATGAGGAAGTATTCTTCTTTATGCATAATACCAACCAGGCTGCACCAATGCCTTCAAGTCTTGAGGAGGCTGAGCAAATTTTGGCATCTGTATTTGAATTTGGCACTCTCAATGCACCACCTTTGTTCACACTGGAAGAGGTCCTTTGCCACATATACAATTTGCTTTTAAGCTATAACAGCCATAAAAGTGAAACTTACGAAGGCATGTCAGAGACAGAGATTATTGCCCAGCAAAAGGCCCTGGAACAAAGGAATAAACTGTTTGTGAGAGATGACTTTTTAATAAGCCTGCAGAAGTTTGGTCTCACAATAAACCGAACAATAAAACAAATTGAAGGTGATATTAAGCTTGATATCTCTCCAAGCCTGATGAATTTGGCAGGAACAGTAAAGTCCTATGCAAAAGATAGAAGTTTTGTCATGAAGCTTGAAGAAACCCTTCACAACTGGGAGATGACAGTTGCCTCTGCAGTAGAACAGGTGCTGCGAAGGACACCCCAAGGTAGTGGCCCATTGGGAGAGGTTGACTTTTGGAGGGAGAGAAATGCAACATTGAGTGCACTGTACGAGCAATTGAATCTCCCGGTTGTTAAAAAAGTCATTGACATTCTTACAGAGGCACAATCTGAAAGCTTAGCTGGCTATGACTATCACAAGTAAGTAGAAGCAGCCATTGATTATCACTACAGTCTTATGATTAATTATCACAGTCTTATCATTACAAGGGTTGTCGCTTTGTGTTCAAGAGGGGGTGGGGTTGGATTTTTCCAGTACCGATTTGCCGAAAAAGTGGATGAGCCATCCTTAAGTTCGAAAACAAAAACACTAAAAGCTCTTGAACACTTAGGGCTGGTGGTGGCATGGTGCTTGTAATATGTCTAAGACAATTCGAATACGAATCGTTCACTGAATCTAACCAAGTCATAAATCTAATTTTTTATGTTGCATTCAAACAGTATTTTTTTGTTTTAGAACTGAATTGACCAAGTACTATGTAGAGGCCAAAGATAACGTACGTTTCCTATCAACTTTGGAAAGGCATTTTAAGAATCTATCGCAAGGTAACAGCTTCCAAATCGTTGTCGATACTATCCCTTCGCTGATGACTGCCTTACACATGGTCTGGATCATTTCTCGTCATTACAACAAAGACGAAAGAATGGTGCCATTGATGGAGCGCATTGCCTGGGAAGTGGCTGAAAGAGTCGCCAGAGTGATCAACGTGAGGAAGATTCTCAGGTAAGGAGGACAGGCATAAACTTTTAAGTGAAATCGGAAGTTTGACAAATGAACAATGTAAGAGATTCACTGCAATCAGGCTAGTGCCAGCTTTTTCATAGGCCCATCTGGTGCTTTAAAACCGCGCTTCAGTTCAAACCATTGTAGCGTTCTGAAATAAATTGTTTTGAACGTAAGACCAGGTCACCTCGCCAAAGAGATTGTTCACACCATAGAAATCCCTGCACACTGACCTCCTTGATTTTTCTCAGTATTGCGGGTGGTAAGTCATCTTCCTGAAGTACCGTCATCTTCCTGAAGTACCCCAAAGTGAATGAATGTTTTCCACTTTTCAGAGAGCCTCCGATGGTCATAAAGAAGAAGACATCAGAAGCCAAACAGTCGCTCAACATATGGAAAGACTCATATTTTGAAGTGCGTGCGAAGATCGAAGCATCTGGAAGAGATGCTAGATGGGAATTTGATCGAAAGAGACTGTTTGAGAGGACCGACTACATGGCCAAAATCTGCGAAGACCTTTACGAAGTGGCACAGGTACTTTCATCGATTTACTAACATGTTATATTTCAAATTATTTTTTCTTGCCAAAATGATATTGGACGGTAGGGAGTGGATTAACGGTTTTAGATGCAGTTTTGTACGATGTTCAGAATCATCTTTTCATCATAAACTTTTCTAAATAATTTGAATAATCACAAAAATGGCCACTAGCTTGCAATGAATCTCCCTTCAATACTCCAAGTTTATTTTATTTTCGAATTGTATTTTGGAATTTTGTGTTTCTAAATTTGTAGATAGTAAAGGTAACAATTTTTCCAGGTGATGGAGGAATTTTACAACATATTTGGACCTGAACTTAAAGCAGTGACTGGCGACCCAAAGAGAATTGAAGATGTGCTTAAGAGAGTTGATGCTTTAATTGTTCCTATCGAATCTGTAAGTTCAAATTTTCTATTTCAAGTTTCCTTATTCATAAAAGCTTATGAATTATGAAAGTGCCTTCTATGCAGTGTAGACAGAGCAGTTTAAAAACCCTGCTTGCTTTAGATAACACAATTTGTGATTTCCACAAATGAAGGAATAGAATGATCAAATGTGATTGAAAGATACGGAGAAATGAAATAGATGATGTTCCTGGTTGAAACCGTTACTGAACAATTTGAAACCCTTTTTCATTTAGTTTTTCTAGCAACTGTTCAAGAAGCTTACTTTGTTTTCTCCAGGTTGCTTTTGATCCATTCAGCACACGACATTCGAACAGTTGGAATAACGTGATAAGCTGGTTCAGAAAGCAAGTTGTCGCCATTGAAAACGAAGCAAAACACTTCATCGACGATTCTTTTAAAACTCTGCGATCAGCAGAAGGAGCTTTCGACATGCTGCTGAATTTCAGGCATATTCGCTCGAGAGAGGCCATAAATTCTCAAATGATGAGAAAATTTAATGACATACTATTGCAGTTTGGAAAAGAGGTACCATTTTCTAAATTATCTCATTTGACGAGGAATCTTTTTGTATACTGATTTCGTTGTCATGAAACAAGGGACGAGATAAGTTTTGATTCCTTAATATTGTTTGCTCAGTAGGAGTGATATTCCCTGTGTCTTTGCCAAGTAAACAAGCCATAGAATGCTGAATAAAGACTAAAAGTTTATATGAATAAAACTGTTTATAGCCATACCAATTAATTACACGGTGAAAAACTGATTAAAAGAGCAAGTGAACAATTTATATCAAGACCAAATGAAGTAATTTGTTAAATTTTGTAAGAGATTTTTCATGCAGTTGGTGAATGCTATGCCACCTTGAAAGCCAAAGTTCTCTTGGCCATTTATTTAACTAATCTGATTGCTACTTCACTGGAAGTTCTCTTGAAGGATGTCGAGATTTTGCTCTATTTAATGATCAACATTATCAACTTCAGGTTGACCAAGCTTTCGACATGTTCAAGGAATACGAAGCGTCGCCCCCTGTATCAAAAAACCAACCACCTGTAGCAGGCGCAATTATGTGGGAGCGTTCCCTGTTTCATCGTATTAAGAGAACAGTGTTAAAGTTCCAAACAATGGAGGAAATGCTGAGTACTGAAACTGGCAAGCAGGTAGGCAGGTGTTTACGAACACATCAACATATTTTATTAGGAGAGGATGCTTGAATGATAAGTCAATGGCAGAGTTGAGGTCCATTCCATCTAATCATGTTTCTGTCAAAAAATCATTCCATCTAATCATCTAATCATTTTCGTCTTAAATCGATGCTTGATGTGAAGGAGGTTCAGCACAAAAGTATTTTTTTTCAGTTATGTTAGCGATATTAGTTACAATAATTCATTTTCCTTAATTGTTTGGTTTATACCCCCCCCCCCCCAATGGTATGCTGTCGTCGCTATTTTCTTTTCGTGAAGTCATGTATCTGAGCCTTCTCTTAAAAACAACTGAACTTCGTCCCTGTATATTTTTTAGGTTAATCCTTTACTAAAGACAACTTTGTGGTCTCAATTTTTTGTATTATTAGAATTTAAGGTTACGGTAAACGTTTGCTGGATGAAAACATCATTTTTTCGATTTTTTCACATTCCAGTACCCGAACTTTCAAGGCACACAATGACACCAAATTTGAAACAAACAGAAATTTTGAAAGTGGAAAAAATCCCATGTAAACGAAGGTTTCCATAATTTCTTTATCAAAACTTTTAGTTGAGGCCTGAAAATCTCTTGACCTTTTAAGCCGATTATCGTTGCTTTGCGGTTGTAGTCGCATGTCTCATTTACAATATCGCATGGCACATCCATATACCCAATGTACGGCCGTGTTTATTTAAACAGGCTTATTGATCTTAAATCTTCAAGTGACTTGACCCGGATTACACTGTGGTTTACGAGTGTATCTTGCAAGTGCGATCAGTAAAATCCCGTTTTCTCCGGACTCGAAATTCCTCTACATGCAGGTACGAAAAAGCTATTATGTACCCAGGGAACCAATCGAATGGCTCGAAAATTTGCACACGGCCAGGGCAGACGTTGGGCAAACAAAGTGTGTCTCAAAATTTTTTTATTTTCTCTGGTCCGTCTTTTATACCCAAATACAGCTGCGGGAGGGTGGAACAATTATTTGCCAATTTTTGACAGGGTATAGTTTCAAGAAGAGGAGGAATTTAAAAAATCTGAGACACACTTTGGTAGCTTAGGACCTGCACTTCCTGCTGGTCTAAGTCAGATTTTGTTACCTCAAACGCAAGGGTACATAATAGCTTTTGAAGGTGGTACACTTTTTGACCAGTAAATTCGCATGGAAAATAACATTTAACATTATTTGCCAATAATGTTTATCTGGCTAGATACGCCATAACCTTGTGCATCGAATGATACATAGTTTATCTAGATTCCTTGAGCCGTTTGGCCTTTAGGAAGAAAAAACCAATTTTCGTGTTCAAAACGTTTACCGTAACCTTAAGGAAATTAGTGACAATTTTTATCGTATCTTGACTTTTTATGGTTTTTCCCCAAGTAAAATCTCTCTTAAATCTATACATTGTCTAGTAGAGGGCATTATTATTTACCACAGAAAGTTAAATTATTATTCCATAGGTGATAAAGAAGTACGTATCGGTTGCTCGTGTTATGAAAGAATACGAGGAGAAGAAGTATGCCTCATGGCGAGAAAACCTCGAATCGACACTTATGTCGTACTTGAAGAGGAACCTTCTTGTTAGAGTTAGTACCACAGCAGCTAGCGCCAGAGCACATGTCATGGGTGAGGAGGAAAGGCCAGCTTTCGAGGAGGCGGAAGGAACTGCATCTCTAACGGCACTGGGACAAGGTAGCTGCGCTTTTTCTTTAGTTTTTAAAAGTTTTGCAATGCTTGCTTCACCATAAAATGTGTCAAAAAATTGTCTGGTTGCTTGACATCCTTGCCGCGCGCAAATTGTCTTGTCGTACGCACCCAACGTATGGTGTATAGCTTAAACTAGGGAACATTTCATTCCTCTTTTCTGTGGTTGAACTTCTTCTCTTTATATTCCATTTTTATTCCATTTCCACTTACTCTTTTATTTGCATCCCTTTAAAAACACTGAACTTTTAAATGTGGCATCTAATCTACATTGCACTTCCTGAATTTTTTTAATTTTCTATTCCATTATCCTTTGTCCGAATCTATGATTCAATCTTCTTTGGATTTTCGTTTCATTATCATTTCTTGCATTAATTAAGTCATGTCGAATTTCGCCGTAGTCCAAAACTACACTCGTTACGCTGTCGAATTTGCTCCTGAGCTATCCGAAATAATCACAGAATCAAAGTATTTGGAACAACTTGGTTATTCAATACCAGAACTAGCCAGAAATGTTGCACTGCAGGTAAGATCTTGAAGAAATCATTTTTACTTTAGATTAAACAAACCTCAAGCTTTGGCATTCTTATGGCGAATATTTCTTACATTGATCTTTGCATGAAAGGTTAGCTTGCAAGCAGTATAAAATATTAGTTTAAAGACTTTAATTTTATGGAATTTGTAGATTTAAAATGATTTTTGTATGTCTAAATAAAATGTTGTGAATGGAGCCTTTGTGCTGGTTTTGAACTTTAATTTATGTGTGTGTGTGTGTAACATGCTCTTCATCTCTATACGATACTGCAATAGCGGATTTATGGAACAGCATTCTACCTTCTATGTAGACACGTGGCTCAATGTTTTTTAAATGCATTGTAGGAGGACAAATACAATCAATATGTCGATGGCCTTAAGCGCATGCTCAACAGATATGACGTTTGCTTATGCATCATGAATAACGCTGAGGCAAGTTATACTGCAATGCAATTCATCTTTATACACCTTCTTTATACACAACTGACTGTTTTCATTTCACTCTCGAATTCATATCATGCCGAAACTCAAAATTTTATCTTGTATGAAAACTTCAATTTCCCATCTCAAAAACCAGAAAACCTTGAGGCCTGTCTACCAAAATTTTTATAATGGTCAGGCCCCTCTATAAAAGCCTTTTTTTCCTCTCTTCCTCTATTAAGATTAATATTGACTTTTATAGTTTGCCTTCTTTTTTGATGGACTTTCATGGAAGAAAAGCATTGGCGCGAAATAATACCTGACACAGAGAGATAATGATGTTTGGAAACACTGACTTTTATCCAACAATTTCTAAAATTATTACAACATGAGAAATAACAATTGAAAGCACGACATCACACTTCTCTTTCTCAACTGCGTTTTTAATTGATTAGTGTCCTTTTGCTTTGTGTTAAGAAAGCACCTAACAAAGTTTGTCGAAATGCTAGGTGCAACTTCTAGACGACCACATTAAAGATCTCCAACGAGTGCTGAAGCCTGGAGCCAAAAGGTTGAACTGGAATTCGCTTGGTATCTCTGATTTTGTCACTAAATGTGAACAAGTAAGTATTGGCCTTCTTCCTTTTGTATTTCAATGTTTAGGCTGATTGCTTTCGGCATCTTTTCGCATCTTTCTGGACCAAGGGATATCAAACATCTCAATTATGTGTATTTATAAGTCAGCTAATCAAATTTACGCATGTCGTTGCGTACAGAAATTATAAGAAATCTTAATAGGGTTAGTTTCTCAACAAAATAAGGTTAGTTTATAATCTACGTACATGTCCATAAAGTTTTAAATTTTTAGCCTATCTACTTGTCTGTACATTGTTGTTTAGTTTTGTACTTTCCCCACTAAGTGGCTATGCTTTTCTCGTTAGAAGCTTCGAAACATTGATATAAGGTAAGGGAACGTTGATGAAAGTTGATTTGCCTTATGGACCTATAAGGAACGCAATCATAGCATCAGCAATAAAATATTGGGTATTCTTCCACAAACAGCTAGGCGATTTAAACAAAGTGAATTGTTAAACAAGAATCTAGCACAAACCCTCCATATTCAAAGCACAATATATCGTACATAAATTTGATAGTATACTAGCTAATTTTACGATCTCGTTCTTAGGCGATAAGCAAGTTTGAGTCTTTGATGAACCAAGTTCAGAAGAATGCTAAAGACATTAACAGCCGACTTTCTGCTATGGAGAAAACAGTGCTGTTCAAAAGACCTTCAAAGACCAACGGAGTTGCTTATCTTGACGCAAAGGTGAAGAAAGGATTCCTACTCTCTTTAGAATCCTCATTAAATTTCTTTTTAGGTGCATTTCTACTCACTAATCATAATTTCGGCTAGATATCTTGGAAAACTGACGGCAATTTTCAAGAGCAAATGAAGCCCCCCCCCCCTTCGTGTATGAATTTATCTAAACTTTCAATTTTATCCATGTGGAGGGGGGGGGGGGGGCGAAAGAAGTGATATTTAGAAACAGGAATGAGAGATATTAAAATGCAACGTCAATGGTTCGGTGTTCCAACTAATTTTCGAAGACACTGTAGATTCTTTTGCTCCTTTATGAGGAATATTCGATCCAGACATCAGTTTTTCGAAGTTAAAAGCTCTTTTCTTTGTTTGCATACTCTATACATAAACATAATTTTCCTGCCTGTTTTTGTTCAAGGATTACTTTGAGTTCTTAAGAACCCACAGAACCAGAGAGATGGAGGTTCTTGCTCGGAAATATCGTGCCATTGGACCCCTGCTAACAAAGATGGAAGGCCTGGTCGCCCACACGAACACAGGCAAATCACCAAAGATGCATTCTTATTATGCCTATTGGGAATCGCGAATATATGACGCACTGTTAAAGGTACTCATCAACGTAACAACTTCAACTTAGAACTTCTTCCTTCATATGCAAACACTGCATCCTCTTCTTTGCAATTTGTCTTCAACTTTCTTCTTTAACTGCAATTTTTGCTTTGTTCTTGCTTCTTCCTGTGCTTTTCATTTGTTCTCCCAAAGGATCTTTTTAATTACCTGTTTCTAATCGCTGTCTCCTTTTTTCATCGCCTTCAATTTCTTGATTTTACGCTTGATCCTTTTTTCGTTTCATTGCTTTCTTTTTCTTATATTGTTCCTTGTTCTTCGTTTTTCTAATTGTTCTTTTAAATTTGCGCTATTGGCTATTCTTCAACATCTCCCTTTTCTACTCTGGTCTTTTAGTGTTTGGTCTTGCTATGTTACTCTTCCGCACTTCTTTATTTCATATTCAGATGCTTCTACTTGTTTGTGCACTTTTTTATTATATTTTCGGTCTTTTTGTTTTTCTTTATTTTTTCGCCCTTTAATGTCAAGCTTCTTCTTCGTCTTAATTTCAAGATCATGTTTCCAAATCATATTTACCATATCTTTCCGAATCGAAATTTGTACATAGCTTCGTTGATTCAAAGGCTAAGAGATTTTATAAAAGAGCATCGAGAACTGTAGTTTGTCGCACAAGTCATCCTTATATGGTTCCTAAGCATTATGAAATGATCCTTATTTAGTGCAAAAAAGTTATGTTTACCAATTGTGAATTAAACACCTGTAGAATATCATTTTTATATTGGCCGGTTCCTTTCTGCTTAGAAATTCTGCTATTAGACTTTCCCAAAGTCTATTTTTGTTAAATCCCTAAAATATTCGTAATTTTGCCAGGACAAATCTAAATTGCGGTTATAATAGACGGCGAAAAAGTCTATTCTGTTATTGACTTTGTGCTGTTCCAAATAATTTCAAAGGTGTTTCCCCTTTTAATGCAAAAATGTATTAAACAGTTTATTTTTATTTGTTTTCCATTCAGTTAATCACAAGAAACCTACAACTGTTTATCAACCAGCTACAATCGAAGCAACCTCTGTTTCAAATGGAGACTGTGCTTTCTGCTCCTGAAATTGGCCTTTCCCCGCCTGCCGGGGAACTCCGTAACATGATGATGCAAGCAGCCAGGGAAACAGTAGAAAGGTACATCCGCTGTACCAATTTTTTAGTGAATGATCCAGTTCTCATCGTGATTTTATGTTGTCACCTACACCAATGTGTTTTCTTTTCTTCATTGGTTCCAGTTATCAGTTTACTTATATCTGCTATGTTTTAAACTAGAAAAATCCAGCTTCGGGGTGTCCAATTGATTTTTCATAACAAAAGTATATTTCATTATGGCTCTTCGCGTAGGTAAATGTTGATCTGATATATTCTATTACATTTTTGTGAAAGACCAACGGTGTGTTGCACTTTGTTACTTTTTGCAGCACTAAACTATTTGTTCGTTGGATGCATGGCACGTGCATAGAGACGCCACCACAGAAGGCTGAGGGAGAGGATGAGCCTGTTATCTTCACGTTCTTCACTGACTTTTCGGTAACACCAAGCGTGCTCGACCTCTTTCTCTCAATATCAAAAATGGTGCAAACATCACTTGGAGGCGTTCTGAAGTATCTGAGTAGGTGGAAGAGATATCGACTTCTCTGGAGCAGAGATAAGGTATCGTGCTTTTTGTTTGCTTCTATGTTTACCGTTCATATAGTTTAGCACAGTTGTTTGGGTGAGCATACACTTGCTGATCCTGCTTTTAAATCTAACAAATGTATTGCAAGGTTAACCATTTTATCAATAGACAGAAATCATGATTGACAGTTGAAATCACATGTGAAGCTTGAGAGTGAGATTGAAGAGACTAGCTTTTATGTTACACAAGTAGCTATTTGGGTTCAAGCTATTTTGCATAGCTTTAAACAGTTGAATCCCCCCCCCCCCTCCTCCCTTCCCCCAGATTCACACTATTCAAGAGCAGTGGTTGCGCTAGGCAATAACAACAGCCATCTCGTCACACATAAATCAAATTTTGGGGTTTTCCCAGTATTGTTATAGAAAGTTAGCAAGGATCTATGCTAGTTAACTTAAAACTTTCTATAGCCACAAAACACTAAAACCGGCTCTAACCCTAGAAAGTAATTTGAAAAATATGTCAACTTATAGATGCTTGAGGAGCGTTGCTTATTGACGTAAAAAGGATAAACACGCTACTTTGTAAAAAATCATAACCTTCTTGAAAATTTCTTTGAAGTATGTAAATAGAATATGCAAGACTGGGTCCATGACATCCGTAGAACGCTTAACTGCTGATTTCCATGGCTCAGTCAAGGTAAATATTCCGTAAAATGCCCTGCAATATCAGAGTTGCGTATAGAACTTGGATTGATGTTTTTATATTTAAAAACTGCAGGCATCTCTGATGGAGAGATTTGCATCTAAAAAGCCGACCTGTGTACAGTTTGATGACAAACTTCAGTTTTACAGAAATCTAGTTACTGAGGTGAGTAACTTTTGTTGTCTGTTGCCCATTGCAGCTAGCTCCGCATGGAACATCTGTCGTCACGAAACTACATGTTTTATTTCCAAAATTTGTTATTACCCCTATTACCAGAGAATTTACATTTACTGGAAAACGTAGCTTTTTTCAAGCAGGCACTTCCAGATAAATAATTTCGTTTAATTGAATTTTGAATTTTTTCAAGAGGCTTCATTATCATTTTGTAAATTATCCAAGTAGTTTCCTCATTAAGTAGTAATGCTAGACACTGGAGTTAAATTTTTATTATCATCAACTTATCATTATTATTTCTACGAAATTTTTTGAAAAGAGGCGGGAATGTTCAGTTTTATTCTTTAGCCATGATTTTGGACCACCCATATCACTATTGGCATTGAAAGGAAGAACCTTTCAGCAACTCATCTTAACATTTGTATAATGTTACTTCGGCAAATCCTAGAAACATCACAGTCGAACAAAAACCTCCTTTAAGGCCTAGATTGTCATCCTGTCAAACTCTTCTAGCTTTTCTTAGAGAAACTTATTCCTGTCCACATTTTGTAGCTCTTTTAAAATCTTTGCTTCACAGATTGGATCTCAAGGGATGACAAGAGATATTGACTTTGTACATCTAAATCTTGAACCACTTTCGATCAGCATTCGGAATTCAGCAAGAGAATGGATGGAGGCATTTGGGAAAATGCTGAATGAAAGCGCAAGGGAAAACCTTAACACACTGAAGGCTGAGCTTGAGGTTTGTTTAAAAACTGTATGCATTATTTTAGAGGTTTGATGATGAGTATATATTAAGTTGCCTGCATCGGAGGTTTCGTTCTAGAGCCAATCTCATGAATATGGGCCAGAATCATCTCCAGTAGCATTTGGCGGAAGGGTTAAAGCATATTTTTTTGTGACGTCACACTTGAGAATTTTATACGAGCCTGGCTGTGGATAGTTAAAAAGCAAGTCATGATAAAGGGCTTGGAAAGGTTTGGTAAAGGCTGCAAACGAAAGCTTGTTACATGTAGATGAATCTCTGTTAGACAGTTCTTTCATTCGTGACAAATGTAATGTCTATTACCGATATACGTATCTTGATAATCCTTTTTTATACTGCAGATGATGTATGATATATAAAAGGATTTATATTTTTGTTGGCTTTTGAGTATATAAACACTACAAGATAGTTCCAACAATGGTGAGCAGATCGATTTTAAGCATATTCTTAGTATTGCATATTGCTTAGTATTGCATTTGCCTTGCAGACTCTCTCTAATGATCTAACCCGTCCACCTGATACACTGGAAGACCTGAAATTCGTTCTTGGTGTCATTGCAAAGATCAAAGACATACAACTGAACGTGGAATTTCGAATTTTTGACATTCTGGAAAGATATCGTACACTGCAGATGTATAACATTGAGGTATGCAGTACGGCAGATTGTATTACCATTTAAAAATGCCTCAGTGTCCTTTAGTTTCACGGTTAGGGAGATATATGTGTTTAACAAGAAAATAATGAAAAGTATTATGGTATTTACCACATTATATATTCTGTAATTAGATTTTATTACAATACAATTCTATGTAAATTCAAAAATTCGAAATCGATATCTTTTATTTCAACTGACAAATTAGTCACAAACAGTTCAATCTTTATTTATCAAGTATATAATTTATACTTTTTTATTACCTTACCAATCACTTGCTAAAAAATTGTGTCACGCCTTAAGAAACCTTTCTCTTTAGAGAAAGAATTAGCAATGTTAGGTAGACGAGCTTTTATTCTTTTGTTATAGGTTCCAGAGAGTGAGCTCGATTTATCAAATAATATTTCAAACATATGGGAGTCACTCTTCCATCAAGGAAAAGAGGTTGACCTCAGTCTGGTTTCTGTGAAAGCGAAATTTACAGAGGTTTGTTAATTCATAGAGCTCTTATTTTCATGTTATTCATATGGCTCTCAATTTCATATTTCTCACTTATCGTAGGCGATAATAGTTATAATCAAGATAATATAGGATCAGCTTAAAAGGAAATATGCTTAAAGCGGAAATATGTATCATTTTTGACAGAAAGATGCAGTTGCTTTCGTTTCTTTCCAGTTATACATATTTTTTTAGCTGGAAGTAAGAAGCGAGTGCCAATATTTTGGATAGTCTGAATTTTGTTTACTGATTGCCAGTTATACTTGACTCAGGATAGAGTGTAGTAGAAAAATGAGATCTGCTTTTTTTCTGCCCCAGCTAACATTGGAACAAGTGAATGAATTCACGGCTGAAGTGAGTAAATTCAGAGAAAGTTTCGTCAACGAGGGACCTGGGGCTGTTGGCAACGACTTGGATGCAGGTAAATCTACATTCAATACAAAATTGCATTTTATTTGGCACTTGGAAGCTCTTGCTTGCACGCAAACTGCAAGTTTTTGTGAGATAAGCATACGTGAGAATGGAAAATCATATGATCAAAGATTTAATTCGTGACATCCGATTCTATAATAGTTTTAGCTGCGACCGAAGAAGGTTCCGAATTTGAGAAAAGTCTACAAACGAAGCGTATCCATTTTTATTGAATTATTGATACTTTGCAATGACTTCGGACCGTGCATTTTATAGAAGTTCTTTGCTTTTCAGTCTATTAAGAATACAGAATCCTGCACGTGGCCTCGATTAATTCATTCTATTTGCTTAGGTGTCGAGATGTTAAAGAGATACAAGGAAGAGTACTTGAAGTTTGAAAAAGAAAGACAGGAGCTAACGAATGCAGAGCGGCTGTTTGATTTGAATATAACCATGTATCAGGACATGCAGCAAATGGAGCGAGAAATAAAAGGAATGGAAATGATTTACTCAATCTACGAAAAACAGAAGGTAAGCCTACCCATTTACATCACATTGTCTTTGATCAAGATGAAAGATGAGCTTTAAATTGTGATTTTGGTTAGTTTTTGTATCCTAAAGGGTGTTACCGAATTTAATGCTTTCTAATTTCCAATAGAAATCTTCCATGTTATCTTATAAGTCAAGAAATTCGTTGTAGGACAACTGCAATACTCCTGATAAGTTTCCACGTTTGTTAGCAAATCAAGAAAAAGGTAGTTTGGGAGGCTTAAGTTGAGTAGAGATAATTGATCTATCCCGTTTTCCTTAAAGGCTGCTCGTGATGAATGGGCAAACACCCTGTGGGCCAACCTTGACGTCACATTGCTTTCTGACGGTATCGATGGCTTTATCAAGCAACTCAGGAGGTTACCTCGTGAGATCAAGGCATTCCCAATTTGTCACATTCTAGAGGAGAGGATGAAGGAATTCAAGAACTCGATCCCGTTGTTCTCCGATTTGAAAAGTGAAGCTCTGAGAGAAAGGTGACTGTTGTTTATACTGCTAATATTCTTGCATAATTTCGTTTTCGCATCTTGATGACTAAATGCGGAATCAGTTTTGTATTTATTTCAATATTGGATGTCACTCAAATGTAATGGTTGGAGTCCAAATATATATTGACTAAAAATGCCCTGGATGAAGCCCTTTTTTAACAGGTGATCGAAGGCAATTCTGATTTTCATAGGTTAGAATTAATAGAAGTTTTTTTCTATAAGAAATTTAGTCTAATTGGTGTCGAAAAATCGCTTTCTTTGCGAAATTTTTATTGAGTCAGTGGTTTACAAGATAATTTTTCCAAAACTTCTAGGCATTGGCGAAAACTTATGGAGTTGACAAAGATGGACTTTGACCTCAACCCAGATTCATTCACCTTGGAAAACATGTTCGCAATGGAGTTGCACCGTTTCCACGATATCATCGCAGACATTACCGCAAGTGCCTCAAAGGAACTCAGCATCGAGAAAGGGATAAACGAAGTGGCAGAGACCTGGAACAACATGAAGTTCTCTGTACCCAAATACATGAAAGGCACCCAAGAGAGAGGTACTGGTTGTTTTATTTGAAGATAATTTTCTGATCATGAAGAAATGAGCTGTGAAATCACAGTTATGAACATTAGCAAGGAAACCCTGCTAGGATTGTTGGCATTCTGATTAATTTCTCTTTTGAATGTTAAGGATTTTAAGGTATTTTGAATTATGAAAAAATATTAAACTTCTGGAAGTACTTTTTGACAACTAAGAATAGGTTTGGTATAGCAAAACTTGGTCACTATAAAGGATTTGCTTGTGGAGGTGCGCAAACATTTGAAAAATTCTGATCGAATGGAGAAAATGATTGACCACGCTTACTGCAAAGCAAGGTATATGCTGATCACGTCAATCGTCATGGGTTATATCACACAAGAAAATATTTTAATGAAACAGCATTGAAGAAAAAAGACACTGAACAATGTAAGGGGCTTCATAAAAAATTGAAAATGATGCATCTTTATTCGAAGAGTAAGTTTTTTTAGCTATCTAACAGATGGACAAACGCGCCTTCGGTAACCTCCCCCTTTTGACTCATTCGCCTCTGTGCACCGTCAGAAATATTGAAACACTGAAGGACGTACCAAAACCCTGTTATGATTTTGAAAACAACATTAGAGAAATAAGCACTAACTTTTTATTGACGTAATTATGTTGTAAATTTGGAGAATTCGTCGATGTTTCGGGGACTTAATTAGAGAAAGCACGTCCACCCCACAAAATATATGAATGTTAGCCTAAGCTGTTGAAATGTTTTGTTGCAGCAAGAATGACGTTTATTTGTTTAATGCAGGCTTCATTCTTGGTTCCGTCGACGATATATTGCAAATACTTGATGATAACTCCATGAACCTGCAGAGCATGACAGCTTCAAGGTTTGTTGGGCCTTTCCTTGAAAGTGTCAACAAATGGGAAAAGAATCTATCGCATATCAGTGAAGTTGTTGAGGTAGGCTGCACGTTTTTGGGTGTTATTTCTTGACTTAATGTTTCTTTGCAGTTTGGTTTATGCAACTCTTGAAATTGTGTTTAGTTGCATGTGGTCACATTCCGGAATCAGAAAAAGATAGCATCAGCGAATAATGTAGATCGATTTATTTCGATTTCAAGTTTTCTTAAATTTACGAAGCAAATTTTCAGGCAACCTGACCTACAGAGAATTTGAAATTTTTTTGGTTCATAATAATAATTTCATCTTATAACTATCATTGTCAATGATTGTAGGTATGGTTGGTGGTGCAGCGGAAATGGATGTACCTTGAGAGCATTTTCATTGGAGGAGACATCAGAGCACAGCTACCAGAAGAAGCTAAGAAATTTGATGATATTGACAAAGTCTTCAAGAAGGCAAGTTTATATCCAATAAATGGAAAATTTATATGACTTTAATTAGGCTTTGAGAAAACTCTATTGAACAAAATTTTTCTAGCTACCTCTTCTCTCTTGCAGATTATGAATGAAACTGCTAAAAACTCCAAAGTCTTGGAAGCATGTCACGCAGCGAATCGACTAGAGACCATGCAGTCATTGGCGACTGGACTAGAAAAATGTCAAAAGAGCCTTAATGATTATTTGGATAGCAAAAGGAATGCCTTCCCGAGGTTCTTTTTCATATCAGATGATGAGCTACTGTCTATCTTAGGCAGCCACGAACCAACTTGTGTTCAAGAGCACATGATCAAGGTAAGATATACAACATCATTTTAAAGGCAGTCTTTGCCCCATTGTTCTTAGAACCTCTTTTCATGGCCACGATATCCATGCATCATTGGTTTGATGCACAAATAACCAATCAGAATGAAGAACTTTCCCTGAGCGAGTTGCTGTAAATTTTGCTTTGTTGTCAAACGTCTAAGTCAGTTTGGATGATATAAAGATCAGGCACTTTTTTGTCGTGTTCACCCACAATAACTAATGTTGGGTGCTAAAAAGAGAGGAAGACCCTCTTAGGATGAGGCTTTCAAGTTAGAATTAGCCAATCACGGAGGGGACAGACTGCCTTTAAGCAACCTATTGTAGAAAGCTGCCATATTTTAAAAGACGACGTAACAAAATTTACTCTCCACTTATATTTTATGTAGTCCAATAGTGAATTGTCCCTCTAACCAAGCAGATATGAAAATATTCAATCCGTCGAGAAACTTTTTTCACATGTTCTGATGCATAAGTGCAAGTCTTTTAAACAAGCCTAATGATGTTCTGATCTGCTTTCATTATGAAGTTACTATACTCCTTCAGATGTTCGATAACATCGCAAAACTTCGCTTCGAAGATGGCAATGGAAACGAAAAGGTTGCGACAGCAATGATATCAAGTGAGGGTGAAGTGATGGAATTCAAGCAAGGCATATCAGCTGAAGGCAGAGTAGAAGATTGGATGACAAAAGTTCTTGAAGAAATGAGAAGGACAAACCGACTCATAACTAAAGAAGCAATTTTCAAGTACTGCGACGGGATTTCTAGGTATCGTTTGTTCTGTTTACAAACTCCGTCGCTAACTATCTTCATCTACTGTCACCTTTTTCTCCAATTTTCCTTCTCTTTCCTCCCCTTTCTGTTTTCTGGCTACCTTCTTCAACTTCCTTATGCTATTCTACCTCATTTGCGCCATAAATTTCACTTTTCGTCTTTCTCGATTTTCGGATGCAATTTTTTCTTTTACTCTTTGTTCACGTACCTCTTCAGCTTTATAATCTGGTTTTCATTATCTTTACTACTTCTTTACCGTTCCCTCTTGTATCTTATTCATTTTCTTTCCAATTCTTCGTCGACCCTCTTTCTTCGATACTTGCACATTTTTCTTCCTCCCTTTTTTCGCGTAAACTTGCATTTCGCTTCCATTTTCTCCCCTGTTATTTCTTATTCTTCTTGCACTTTATGCACCTCAACAAACTATGTTCCTTCTTTCTTCAAGAACCTTTTTTAATTGTCTGTTTCCACTACCTTCTCATCAGTTTCTCCTTTAAAATCCGCAAGCAGATATTTTTCTGGTCATTTCGTTTTACCTCCTCTTCCTATTCTTCTTTGAAGTCTTCCACTTAAAAACCTTTTCCACGTGCTATACTCCTTCTTTTCCACGTCCTTCTCTAGCTTTTTTATCCCTTATTGCTATTCCTTCCAAACTATTGTGTCTGTAAACAAAATACTTTTTGCTCTAGGCCTGATTGGATGCTTAAGTACCAGGGCATGGTTGTCCTAGCCGGGAGTCAAGTATGGTGGACTTGGGAAGTCGAAGACGTGTTCGAAAAAGTTCGCAAAGGGGACAAAATGGGAATGAAAAATTATGCCAAGAAAATGCACAAGCAGATAGATGACCTTGTCGTTAAGGTTAGTGTAGATAATTTTTTCGCAACGAAAGAAACAAATTTGATACCTGGCCTGGAAATTTTCATTAAAGCATCTTTGACAGGGTACAATCTATGGTGTTCGAGTACAGGCGAAAACATTGAGTGGACACCTTGAAAGTATATTGATAGCTTACTTATGTATTCAAGTGTCTCTGTCGCTTGCTTTCCAGATCCGGTCAAGCTTATCAAACAACGATCGCAAGAAGTACAACACAGTATTGATTATCGAAGTTCACGCAAGAGACATAATTGATCGATTTGTCAGAGACAGGTACGTCTTTCTCCTATATAGGATTGATGTTGTACTGACTGCTAAATCAACCCATGTTTATAATGGCCGCAACAGCAGCAAATGAATATAGAAATAAGACTGATATGTCCAGCCTCCTCCTCAGAAGGTCAAACTTCAAACTCATTGCTATGAGGAGTTAGTCCCCCTTGTCAAAAAGCCAAGCCCTCTCGCAGAATAGCGCCACCACTAACAATGACGTAGAATAGCTGTTTACTGCCTCTTTTGGATGTCCCTTTAAGAAAAAATGGAGTGGAAAATTAATAGAAATGATATCATTCGTATCGTTGCTTATATGACGAGATTAGAGTTTGTGCCCAAATAAAAATTCTTTTGCCTGATGTCTTAATGAAAGTTCTTGACAAGAATTGTTTTTTTTATCAAATTAGCATCATGGATTCAAGAGAATTTGAATGGGAAAGTCAGCTGAGATTTTACTGGAAGCAGCAACCAGATGAATTGATGGTGATGCAATGCACCGGGGAATTTGGTTACGGATATGAATATATGGGGCTGAATGGAAGGCTTGTAATTACGCCGTTGACAGATAGGATTTATCTTACAATCTCTCAGGTATGGGCTTTAACTACGTTCCACATTTGCTTTATCAAGCTAACAGCTAACTACTGAATGGAAATACTTGCGACTGCGGGTTATGCAAAATTTCTATAAATCATGTAGGGAATTTATAAATATGTTAGCTTTTAGAAAATTTTTTATAATTTTTTATCTAAGTGGTTGTGTTAATATCATTTTTAGCTATCTTTTTTGCCAAATTAAAAAACGATACTAGCAAGAATAATAAGAATAATAATAATTTATAATAATAATAATAAAAATAATAATAATAATAATAATAATAATAATAGATTTTTCTAGGGGAAAAAGGTTAGGGATTGATGGCTTCGAGTTTTCTCTTCAATGGAAAGGAAATTTGCTCTCATTGACAGTATTCATACCACGCTGTAATCATACAACGTACTAGGTGATAGGGTCCTAAGGGTGCTAGCTATTGCTTTCATGTTCTAAGAAGAGGAAAGGCCTTAATTGCATTTCCTCCTTAAGCTGAAACACTCTCTTAGTGGTATTTTGTGCGTTCCAGCAAGCTTAAATGAAGTTAGGGGCATACTTTCTTTGCTTGTGTCCTACAGCCCTTTTATGTACAGCCTATCACGTTATGTTACTGGCGCATTTCCAAAGAAGGAAATACCTGCTCCGTTAAGACAATATTGTGTAATTAGACTTTTTCGATCGACTTTAGGCATTGTCAATGTACCTTGGTGGTGCACCAGCTGGACCTGCTGGTACTGGTAAAACTGAAACAACGAAAGATTTGGCAAAAGCTCTTGGGCTACTTTGTGTTGTTACAAACTGCGGAGAGGGCATGGATTTTAAAGTAAGCTTCTGTAAATCAATTTAAACAACACATCGAGTCAGCGTAACAAAGTATAACACAAATGAAACTTCTTTACATGCTTATTGTGGATTTGTTCTTAATTTCTTTTGCAATCTTCTGTAGTCTTCTGTTTTTATTCATTTAAAATTGTTTATTTGGCCGCTATAGTTTCATTTTGAAGACCACCCTTCTTTCACTGGTTCTTTTCTTAATATCGAATATAATATCAACTAAATAAATGAAAATATCGAATAGACTTTTATCTAATGACTCAGGTTATTGAAGTACATGCTAATCTAACTGGTATTTGTACCCTGGCGAGAAAAGGAAGTATTGCCACATTTGACTCCTTTGAAAAAGTGTAGCAAGACTTAACATTGTATTACGCAAAGCATGGATGTTAGCCATTGATAGTTCAGAGAAACCTTGACATGACTTTTAAATTCAGATTTCCGAAGAATCAGAGTCACTTCTGAACGTTTTTGTTGCAGTCTATTGGAAAGATTTTCTCCGGCCTGGCACAGTGTGGAGCTTGGGGTTGCTTTGATGAATTCAATCGTATTGACGTATCAGTCTTGTCTGTGATTTCGACACAGATAAAAACGCTGCAGAATGCTCTTGCTTCTAAGCTGAAACGACTACAGGTATGTTCTAGTTAGAAGATATTCACTCTTCTTATGTTTGAGCTATGTCAATAGCGATGGTTGTGTTTGGATGCTTTGTAGAGCGACCAGAGTCTTGCAAGCATCCTGTCCTGTGAGATTTCTTGCCTTTAATTGATTACATGGTTTATTCTGCTTTGACAGTTTGAAGGGACTGAGATCAATCTTGATCATCGAATGGGCATCTTCATCACAATGAACCCTGGCTATGCAGGTCGAACCGAGCTACCAGAGAGTGTGAAGGCGCTTTTTAGACCAGTTGTTTGCATTGTGCCAGATCTTCAGCAGATTTGCGAAATCATGCTTTTTTCAGAGGGCTTTTTGCTGGCGAAGGTGAGTGAATTCCTGTCCTCAATTCGATCTTGAATTTTTTGTGCATCAGCTGTAAAACTTTCAGTTTTAGAAGCTTGTAAATCCAACAGGGTTGAAAAATGTCACTAAGAAGCGGCCTTTAAAAGGTTATGCTCTCTCACTTCACTATTACAACCTTTTCATATCATAGGTGTGTTTATTTTGGGATGAAACGCTCTTTAACTCATCAACGAGTTAACTTGGAATAGAAGGAGATAATTTTTTTTGTAGATTGGGTTCAAATTTCATTATGGATGATTTCTAAGCAATAATCCCAGATAAACGCTGAAAACAGTCTCTTCGGAATTCCAATTCATTTTGATTTCATGCATCCCAGAGAGAAAATATCTGACAAAAGCTTAAAGCCACCAGCCTGATTTATTGTTTCATTGTTTCATGTCTTATTGTTTCAAACATTCTTCATAGGTGCTTGCCAAAAAGATGACCGTTCTCTACAAACTTGCTGCAGGACAATTGTCAAAGCAATCTCACTACGATTTTGGCCTACGAGCCTTGAAGGCAGTTTTAGTCATGGCTGGCGAATTGAAACGAGGATCTCCTGATTTGCCTGAGGTTATTTGCATCATTCTATTGATACAATTTTTGAGAATGCACTTTTAGGCCAACAAAATTCACAGGCCCAAATCCATGATTTGAAACTGAAACTCATGTATAATTTAGAAGATACTGGCAAGGTACAAAATATAATAGAACCGGAAGGAACCGGAAAGAACTCTTATCATCTTGATCTTCATTCTAATCACCAAAATTCTTGCTGTACGGAACATTAAATTGATATCAAGGAAGGTCCTTAGATCGTCCTGGTTTCAGAGAGCGCCCACCATACAGCATTATGCACAAGATTTGAAAGTCCTGTAAGCGTGTTTTCTATTTGCAGCAATCTTCTCTGCATGCAAGACCGACAACTTTTCTAGAAAAGAGAGACACCCCTAGCAGCATATCTACACTTTTTCTAAACTTCGATGCGTTCAATGAAGGGTTCAATTCTTTTTACTAAATAGCTTCTATTCTTGTTTAGGACGTGGTGCTCATGCGCGCACTTCGTGATATGAATCTGCCCAAGTTCGTGTTTGAAGACGTACCGCTGTTTCTCGGATTGATTGCCGACTTGTTCCCAGGACTCGACTGCCCGCGTGTGCGGTATCCAAACTTTAATGATGCTGTGGAATCTGTTCTTCAAGACAACCGCTATGTTTTGCTCCCTGAACAGGTAGGCTGGTTCAGAATATATCAAGAACTGTATGAAACATATATAAACACATTCAAGCGTCTCACTCATTACAGGATTCGCTTATAGGATTGGAAGCTTGGAGGCTAGATCCCCATCAGGCCTACAGCCAAAGTGCATGTTATTTTCAAACAGAGGGTTTTCTATCGGTTTTTTACGCTGTATCTGCACAATACTTTATTTACTCACTTTTTCACAAATTATAATATTTATATTGCTTAATGTCCATTTAAAAGAAGAGTCTTGCCGGGCAGACTTATGCCAGATGGCCTTATATTGTACTTTTTTTAAAAGAGAAGTAATCTAGAAAGTGTGAGTGAAATATTTTTTCCAATACCACGACAATTAAAGTTTGTCAAACTACCTTCTGTTATTTTTCAGGTTGATAAAGTGGTGCAGATGTATGAGACGATGCTGACGAGGCACACGACAATGATTGTTGGGCCGACTGGCGGTGGGAAGTCAGTTGTTATAAATACGCTATGTCAAGCACAGACTAGGTTAGTTATTAACACTTAATTCTTGCTTCCACCGCCGGCTGCTTGGAAGTAAAAACTGAGCTCGTCACTGCATTTTCTGACGCTGGTAACGAATTTTGACCCAAACTTTATTGAGATATCTAGAGGTATTTCTAAGCACAAGCAATAAGACGGTAAAATATATTAAGTGTTTTTTATATGTGAGCGATTCAAATAAATTCTTAAAAAGGTAAAATATGTTTTGACTCTTTAGCCATAGTGGTTGATCAAAAGAATGTCCATATTGTCATATAAACAAATTGACACCAATTCTCTGATTGTGAGGTATAAACCATGTCCAAATGGCTCCTTTGTTTCCAGGCTCGGTCTTCCAACCAAGTTATACACGATGAATGCAAAGGCCTGCTCCGTCATTGAGCTTTATGGTACCCTTGACCCAATAACACGTGACTGGACGGATGGATTGCTGTCGAATATTTTCAGGGAAGTAAATAAACCAACAGACAAAAGTGAAAGAAAGTACATACTTTTTGACGGAGATGTGGACGCACTCTGGGTTGAAAACATGAATTCTGTTATGGATGACAATAAGCTGCTTACGCTGGCAAATGGTGAAAGAATCAGACTTCAGAAGCATTGTGCTTTGCTGTTCGAGGTATCAGAACATTATCATTGGTCTTTGATCTTAAGAAGAACTAGCTAAAATCAGCAAAAATGATTGAAGGATTGGTGAAAGGAGAGACAAACCCATGTTACTCTTAGAGATTTACTAAGTACTTTTTGGCCTTCTTAATCTTATTGCTAAAATCCCTTCTAAAGATAAGATTACAATTTCACTAGCTGAAAGGGAGTCTTCCAAAGGAACATTTTTAAGTATAATGAAAGAATAGATCCAAAATGCAATAAATTTCTGGCATTCCTGATTTAATGGAATGTAGACCCCATTAAGATGCTTTTAGCGCGCTTACCAATGCTCTCTCTGTCCTATACCTAAACACAGGCTGGTACTGACAATTTCTTTAAACCTTTTTGCACGGCATCTGTAGACGTACGTATCAATTAGGCAAAATGTGCGTATAAGAATTGCTTTATATCAATCAATATGTTCATTTCAGGTTGCTGATTTGAAATATGCCTCGCCTGCAACTGTCTCCAGGTGTGGAATGGTGTATGTGGATCCAAAGAACCTTGGCTACAGACCATTTTGGGACAAGTGGTGTAGCGCGAGAGTCAATAAAAACGAGCAAAAGGAGTTGATGAATTTGTTTGAGAAGTATGTGCCCCAGTGCATCGATCTTGTTCTAGAAGGCATTGTCGATGGCAAGCAAGGAAAGAGGCTCAAAACGATTGTTCCACAGACAAACCTGAATATGGTAAGTTGACACTAGTTTGTTTGCGTCAAGGATCTTATAAATTCTTTATTTCTACGCTGTTGTGAAAGACTTATGAAACGGTTCACGCTAAATGTCATGTCACCCTTGGCATTGCGCATTCTCCGTCTTTCCTGTCGAGAAACCAAATGAATTGATTCCAGGCATCGCCTTTTATCAAGAAAACCTTGGTTGTCGTTATTTTCTATTTTTGTCTTCTATTTGTTATTTTTTTAATGTTTGTCGTTTTTTGTGACCTTGAGCTTTGAGCTCCAGTCCCGAATAAGGTATGAACTATGCAAAAGAAAGTAGTTCGTTGAATTTAAAAGATTAGGAATGTTATTACGCGTTATTACTGAACTACTGTCCATAAAGATCACCTTGTAGTCAAATTAATTGTTGGCTTTTGTACATACCCACCTAGTAAAAGATAACCTTTTGGATTGTGAGCTATTTTGCTTGTACCCAACAGGTCACCCAGCTAGCCATGATGCTCAATGCTCTCCTGCCAGCACCGGAAACAAACACATTTGCTGGACAAGATATAATCGAAGGGATATTCATAACATCTCTGATATGGTCAGTCGGCTCTTGTCTCCTAGAAGACGGCCGTTTAAAGTTCGATAACTATGTTAAGCGTCTTTCCGCCCTTTCCACTAATGCATCTGAAGGAGTGACAGTCGGACCGGGTGAGATCCCGACAGCCCAGCCGACATTGTACGAGTATTACTTCGACGTGGAGAAGTCCAAATGGGTGCCTTGGGTGAGCGTCGTGCCGAACTATGTACACGACCCAGTTATAAAATTCAACGAAATTCTCGTGCCGACAGTAGATACTTGCAGAAGTAAGTGGTTGATAGAGCTGATGGTTGGCATACAGAGGCCAGTAGTCTTGGTTGGTGAGACAGGGACATCGAAAACAGCCACAGTGCAGAGCTTTTTGCGAAAACTCGATACGGATACATACGTATGTTCTATAAGCTGTCCCCATTTTATCGACAATGATTGTGTTATATGTAAGAAGTATGTATTGCTTGTTTGTCAACTGTGTTAAGGATCCAACTAAGAGTAGAATTTACAGGCAATTTGATGCTAGTAAAGTTTATTTCAATGTAAGTAAAATTGTTTCAATAAGGCAAACCATTCTTCAATTGTTGTTTTTTGCAGAAATCATTTCTAATGTGTATTTTTTTTACAGCTGCAACTAAACATAAATTTTTCTTCGCGAACAACATCGATGGATGTTCAACGGAATTTAGAGGCAAACGTTGAGAAAAGAACCAAAGATACGTATGGTCCTCCTATGGGAAAAAAACTTTTGGTGTTTATTGATGACATGAATATGCCGCAGGTACCAACTTTCCTAGTGAATAAACGAAAACTTCCCGATGAAACACTTGCACATGCATGCGAGTTTGATTGCAAATTAAAGGCCGATTTCCATTTGACATTTTTTGTGCGCGCGGGTGTAGCGCCCAATTCTGAGCATGCGTAGTTAAAATTAAGTTGTCTCGATTTTGTGTCCGCTGTGAGCGCCAGAAAGTTGATAGGGTCTCAAATTGTCAAATTGAAATCGGCCTTAACGGAACCAGCTTCCTAATTCTCTATTGTTTGCAATGACACAAATAATCAAAATTGACAAGTTCCTTAGGGATTTTGTCTTTGGTAGTATAAGTTCCTTTGATGTTTTGTCCTTCTTCATGTATATTCCGTATAAAAAGATTCCTTTGAAAAATTATGCAATCAGTGGCAGTATTATGGGGATTCGGTAAATCGTTGTTTAAATCAAGGTTTCAATAAATTTGCAAAACTTTCTTCATTTTTAGTTATTTCAGTATCAACTCGGTCAAGTATGTTACATGATAAAATAGGCGATGGCTTTAATTCTAGGACATTGGAAGAATTCTAGGACATTGCCTTCGCACAAACGTGTCGACGATCGTATTCGTAAACATGCACGAGATGCTTTAAATTGTGACACAAATTGTTTATCTATGGATCCAAAACAGTCCTTAAAACGATCGATCCTTCATTTAAATAAGAATGACGATTGGCTTTCAGTATCAAAATTAGCATTGAACTGCATTGTATTGTTTCTCTGCAAGGTGGATACCTATGGTACACAGCAGCCAATTGCCTTATTGAAGCTGCTCCTTGAAAAGGGGGGAATGTATGACAGAGGAAAAGAACTCACATTCAAGCATTTCAGGGACATTGGTTTCCTTGCAGCAATGGGAAAGGTCAGATTTGTAAATTTTTTTTATGTTTACTTTATTCTCAATAGAGTTCCAAATTTATAAATATCTCTAAATGTTGACTAAGTTTAAAAACTCAATGAGATATGGCCATATAAGCACAGACTTTTTCCTATAAAACCTCTGTAATTTGGGCCACATCTCACCCAACTATCAACATACCTAGCTGATTTTGCGCGTTTAGATATATTTTCACAGCTTTTATGTTATATTGTCAGAGCTGAAAATTTCTAGAAGTAGATTTTTGTAAATGTAAATTTGGCTAAATACGTACCGTCTCATTGTCATTGTACAGATAACAAATATTTGTGGAAGCCCAATCTGAATACATCTGAAAGCTAGAATATCATGTCAACTCAAAATATTATTTTGTTTATATTACGTAAATTATTTTGATACATTGCAACCATGCTACTTGCCTGAAGGACTACTTCAGGTAAAACAAGGATACTATGATTTCAATTATGCTTAAAAATTATGCTGACAATTTTAGGCCGGAGGAGGAAGGAATGAAGTGGATCCTCGATTTCTCACGTTGTTCAGTGTGTTTAACATGACATTTCCGTCAGAAGAGTCACTTAAAAAGATATACTTCTCCATAC
The DNA here is from genome assembly GCF_013076305.1 of Rhopilema esculentum. The sequence continues at coordinate 8,772,445 of NW_027019317.1, forward strand.
TGGATGGTCACTTAGCTCCGTTCAAAAAGGAAATCCGAAATTTGACAAGTCCCATCACCAACTGTACTCTAGAGCTGTACTCAAAGATCGTGCACGAGCTGCCACCAACGCCATCGAAGTTCCATTACATATTCAACCTTAGAGATTTGTCTAGGGTTTACCACGGACTGTGCCTGACAACGCCAGATCGGTTCAGTGAGCCACAACAAGTGATTCGAGTTTGGAGGAATGAATGTCTGCGGGTGTTCTATGATCGCTTGATCAATGATAATGACAAAGACCTTGTCCAGGTACCTCCTAGTAGCATTATCGTAACAAGGGCTTGATGGATATGTAGCGATGCAACGCCGTCGCAAAGAAATCAGGAACTTACACAAAATTGAATTCAGACAGAAGCGTTTTGAAGCAATCACTGTGAAGAATAGTTTCTGTGTCTGAAAAATTTCTTCTTTTCTTCAGTCTGTCTGAAATCCTCTAATGCATATCTTTGTCTGGACGCTGCTAAGACACACGTCACTCTAAGTTTCACTCGCTTGCTGGAGCAGCGTCACGATCGAGTCTTATAATGAAATCTAGGCGTTAAGGTCCTCAAATTTAACTCAAACTAATTAATTCATATGACTCCAAAGTACTCACTCTTGTAATGAATAAAAAGCATAGATCCTAAGACATTTAATGATTTATTTATGATGGAAACATTACTGAAGCCATTTCCATTTTGTAGGGACATTTAAAACGTCTGGTTGAAGAACATTTTGCGGATCATTCCTCAGTGGTGCTTCGAGACCCAGTATTGTATGGAGACTATCGCAATGCATTAACAGAAGAGCCTAGACTTTACGAAGATGTAGTCGATTATACAGCTTCTAAGGCCATCTTTGAAGAGGTTTGCTATCCCCAAACGTTTAATGAAATTGCTACTCTCGGATTATTTTCATTTTAGGTTCTTTAGTGTTAAACGTTTTGACGTCTTTTTGGAACCAAATGCTCTTTTGTAGGTGTTCTTTGGAACCAAATTTTATCAAAGTTTATAAGTTTCTAAAATGCAGTGATCGATTTTGGATAGGTGTCATACCTAAAAGGTTTTTGCTTCTTTGCCCAGGGATTTTTACAAGGATTGAAGAATATTCTCGGCAAAATACCCCTTGTTTGGTGAATCTTCCTTAAAGATAATAAGGCGGGATTTGGGGTCTGTACTTAACTCTCCCTCGACACTTTTCAGTCATATGATTGCCATTTTTCCGGGTCCTGATTTTGTCATGAATATCGTTGATTTCAGATTCTTGAAGAGTATAACGTTGATAGAAATGCAATGAGCCTCGTTCTATTTGACGACGCATTAGAGCACCTTACGCGCATTCATCGTGTTATCCGCATGGATCAGGGGCACGCTTTGCTTGTCGGCGTGGGTGGCAGCGGAAAGCAAAGTCTCACTCGACTGGCCGCCTTCGCTGCTGGCTGCGATGTATTCGAAATAACGCTGACTCGTGGATATGCTGAGAACGACTTTAGGGAAGATCTGAAAAGCTTGTACCAAAAACTTGGAATGGAAGACAAAAAAATGGTATTTTTATTCACTGATGGTCATGTTGCCCAAGAAGGTGAGATAGTGAGTTTCGAGTATTGTCAGAAATTCAAAATTTTGTACAGTCGAATTTTATATAGCGACCACCTCTGAATAGTGACCGCTATTAGAGGTTCAACTGTGAAAATCTTCGACTACCAGTTCCGGCCACGTTCATGTGCGATACCTAGAACATGTACAGATATCTTCTCCAACTTTTTTGTGCTGCTCAGCATTCCATGATAGTCTCAGCTCTCCGTGGAATATTTTTTCAAAAGTCAGAAAGAGTATTTCAATAAACTTAGATTTTTTCGGCTTTTCCTTATTTCTAGTTCATTATTTAAACACACACATCTGGGAAGTTAGGGGCATCTAGCAAGTATTTGTGTATCACTTGATTAGCATTAGATCTTATCAGTTTATGGAGACTATTTCCTCTTTTTAGGTTTCCTGGAATTAATCAATAACATGCTCACTTCCGGAATGGTCCCTGCATTGTTTGCAGATGATGAAAAAGAAGCCATTCTCAATCAGGTAGGCCATTATCTTTTTTCAGACCCGTGGTCTCATTTAAATCCACCAGATCAGGTAAAAAGCTGGATAGTAAAAGTCGATAGTGAAACAACGAAAACGATGGCTGTGGGTTTTTGGACAAATGCATTTATTTTGCAAAAAGGTACGCAGCAAGCGGCTCGTCGACGGCAATAGTGTCCCTCTCTCTGCAACAGCTAGGTTGGTATATTTCTGGTACCCTGGGTTTTGACAGGGTGGTCACGTATGCACCTTAACGAAAGATAAAGGCAAAGCTGGAGTCGGTAAACAAATATATAAATGACATTGGCAAAAAGGCTCGCCTATGTGTTGCATAATATAAGGATTATTCTCAAAATGGTAGTCTTTCTAGTTATTGTGCAAACTAATCTTTTTACTCTTCGTGAATGCTAGATACGCCCCGAAGCGCAGAAACATGGCGTAGGACCGAGCAGAGAGGCGGTATGGCAGTTTTTTGTAACTAAGTGTGCAAACAACCTACACATCGTGTTGGCCATGTCGCCCGTCGGCGATACACTGAAGACGCGGTGCAGGAACTTCCCAGGCTTGGTTAATAACACCAGCATCGACTGGTTTATGGCGTGGCCGCAACAAGCTCTCTTTGCTGTAGCTTCGCGATTTCTTGAAGAAGTAAGTATCTTCTAAAATAGAATCAAAATTTGTGCCTAAGTAGAGTTGCCAGATGAGCTGATGCAGATGAGCGCATACCTCTTGGCAGTAAGTTTGTCTAGCATAAAAAATTTGAAGAAAGTTATTTTTTGCGATTGTCAATGCAAGACCATCAGGTATTAGCATCAGGCTCCGAAAGCCGCTAGATATGTGATGTGTCTTGATAGCTGCATCGGCTTTTTGTCGCAATTGTCTTTTCCTTTGGTTGCAATGTAGTTTTTAATGAGACTGTTTGAAACTGAAAAGAAAACTTAATTTCCAGTGAAAGATTATGGAATTTGTTATGATGAGAAAAGATTGACTTTTGCCTCTTTATATAAATATTAAAAAGGCTCGGAAAAGAGAAAACGTAGAATGTTATACTTTGTGTTTTTTGTCTTTTTACCAAGTTTTTTTCGTTCTCTTGAAAAGCAAAACAAGATACCCGATGAATACAAGGACAATGTCATTGAACACGTGGTCAAAGTTCACGGATCGGTTGGGGTTTACAGCAAAATGTTTCTACAAAAACTTCGAAGAGTCAATTACGTCACTCCAAAGAATTACTTGGACTTCATCAAAACGTATGTTCGACTGCTGGAAGAAAAAGATCAGTTCGTGCTTGAACAGGTTAGTGTTCTATTTAAGAAAGCAATCTTGCCGTTTATGATATAAACCTTTTATCACTTGTTATTGCCCGTACAAAATTTGTTGAGCCAATATTATTGTGTCTCCCTATAAAATGCTACAAGCTATGGAAGCGTAATTGGAAAAGGAATCAGTATAGACAACGAGGTATGGAAATTTGTGACGATTTTTTCTAGAAGATAATCAGTTTTGAAGGTGTTTTGGAAAGATTTCAAGCAACTAGAAGAAGTAATAGAAGATCAAACCAATTTATTAAAGTTTCCGAAGATTTTCTGTACGTTGAATGTTTAGGAGTCTACAGCTGTCTATAAATAGTCAATTCTGTTATAGTGTCGACGTTTAGATGGAGGTCTGTCAAAACTGTTAGCTGCAAGTGAGCAGTTGGTGGAGTTAAACGAAAAATTGGAGATTCAAAAGGTAGCTGTGACGGAGAAAACTGAGGCCTGTGAGAAACTTTTGGAGGAGATCACACAGAAGACGAACCAGGCTAACGAGAAGAAGGAAATGGCTGTAGGCAAACGATCAGAGATTGCTGAAGAGAAAATAAAAATATCAGAAGAAAAGGTTTCTAACTATCACATGCCTGTTCACGATTAAACATTATCAACTATTTTGTTTTCAAGAATTCATTTAAACTTTACATGGTGAAACTTCATGATAAAATCGATATGTAAAGGCAATGCTTTTCAATCTCAACTTGAAAGCAAAGCAGCAAAAAGTATATTAAATTGAACAAAATAACAGGGCCTAATATGTTGCGAAAGGAGATTTTATTGCATTGATTACAGATAAACAAAATTATCAGTTTTTCTTGTCCGTATCCCTTATTAATTTCGCTAATCTTTTTCTGGCTAGCATTATTTTTTACAGTTGAAGCAATGTCAACATTGTTTACTATCACATATGCCTCTCCCACAAAGGCTCTTGCGTCAATCGACTTTTCAAACTTGCCTTTGTCTTTTAGGCCGAAGCCGAAGATGCCCTTGCGGAGGCCTTGCCCGCGCTTGAAGAGGCCCGTCTTGCATTGCAGGAGCTTGACCGATCAGACGTCACTGAAATCAGGTTTCTTTTTGTAGCATTATATGAATGTTTCAAATTAAGCAGTGTTATATTCAGCACGCTCTTCAGTTCAATTTTTAGCTGATCTTCAGAATGAGTCTCGTAAACCAAAGATAAAAAGGAATTTTTGTTAATAAAAAGGGGAGTAGATCGTAAGCAAAACTATTTTCTTAGAGTTCAGTTTTCTCTAGTAACACGACACCTTATAGGCAAATTAAAGTTTATCTTTCTTAAATTGAAAACTATTGTCTTCATTGTTGCCCCCCTCTTGCTTTTCTTTATTGTTGCCTCCATTTCTCTTGTAATACCTCAATATTTCACGCTTAAAAGTATAAATACAGAATCAAATGCAGAGATACTCTTGTCTTTAGTAAGCAAGCTCCAATCAGCATAAGCATCACTTAGATCTGTTTTCCATTAGCATACAGCCTAAATGAAATCCTATCTAATCCACAAATGATTCATGATTAAAACCAGGGGTACTGTTAACCAATTCAATAGTCCGGACCCTACAATTTCATTATTCTTTATAATATTCATCTGCACTATGGACTTTGTTATAAACACAAGACTAATCTTTTGTGTTCGTTGCTAAACTAGCAATATATCGTATTTGGTATTTACTTTCAGAACGTTTTCAAAGCCACCCAAACCAGTGCAGCTAACACTGGAGTGCATTGTCATACTGCGAGGCATCAAGGATGTATCATGGAAGACTGCCAAAGCAATGATGTCCGAATCTGGTTTTCTGAAATCTCTTCAAGACCTCGATGTCGATGGCATTTCCTCTGGTCAGGTATGTTACCGAGTTATAAAGTTTAAGCAAGGAATAATGCATTACTCATTGCTGAAGAACGTGAAGATAATGAAAAAATCAAAAACTACTTGTTGGTGCCGTTTGATTCATTGGCATACAGAGATGGAATTTTAGCAGACCGTATATCAGCGGATGTACCAAGCAAAATTGATTTTCGTACAGCGGCGAGTTTCGTCGTACCCCTCTGTAGCCAATGACAGAATAGACAGGGATTTTTTTTAAATCCCTTACCAAGAGACGCATCATATTTTCAGATATGTTCTACAACATTGAGTTTCCAGTTCTTGAGTTTCCATGCACCCAAAAAATTAGCAAACTTTGTATAAACTTTTTTCTATCTGCTTTGGAGATCAATTGAATTGAAGCATCTTTGGAATCGATTTTCAGGTAAGAAATGTGAAGGGATTGCTAAGAGAAATGGATACTCCGATCGATCAAATGAAAGAAATAAGCAAAGCTGGCGCTGGTTTACTGAAATTCGTATGGGCAATTATGGGATATTGTGATGTTGCAAAGACCATCAAACCGAAGAGAGAAAAGGTTAAGTTCTTATCCTTAGTCTTATTACTGAACACTTTTACACTTTCCACTACTTTGCAAAAGAGAATTGTTACCTATTACCAAGATTACAACAAGTAAGAAAAATGTACTAGCAAAACATTTCAGAACTGTGTACTTGATGACGTGGAAGAGTATTGTTATGACAATGCTGTAAGCAACATGTCGAGAAGAACTATGCCAAGGGGTTAAAAGCAAGTAGTAGCCAATTAGAAAAAGAACTGGAAAATATACAGCGCCTCTTGCAGACTTTTGTAGACCATACGGACCTAAGAAGTCTAAGCCCAAGATCTTCATTTGAAATCTGTTTCTTTTTACTTTGAATGGTGAAGTAGGGAAGAAAATCATATTCTTAAATATTCACCCTGGATTATATTAGACATAAATTGCAAAGTCTGCTAAGACATATTGCATCTTTTGACCTCTTTGATCGACTTCACAGGTTGCACGGCTTGAGAGAAATTTCATGCAGAGCAAAAGAGACCTTGAAAGAATAGAAAAAGAAGTTGCTGCTATCGAGGCTCTGTTGAAGTCCCTCGGGGATAAGTATGAAGAAGCAATGAAAGAGAGGCAGAGTCTGCAGGAAGAGGCCAACATTATGGAACGGAGGCTGATTGCAGCTGACAAACTTATATCAGGCCTCGGATCAGAGAAAATCAGGTATGTTTACAGTTCCTTTTATTTTGTTAGCATATGATCTAGTATCATTTTAGACGAATTCGATTAGTAGCAGTGCAACTTTTGTGAAATTTTGTGAAAAATGAATAGCAGTGAATAGGGTGCACCCGCAAAATATTACGAAAAATCTTGAAAATCCCTTGTCAATCGTACCCCCTCCCCCAACAATTCTGTTCAACTTACGGCACTATTTTGGGGGAGTTCAGTTAGTTTCAAGTTTTCATTTTCTATGGAGCCTTGTTTCCAATAAAGAAATTATAATTGCTTAGGTGGACGGAAGACCTTGAAGAGCTCAAAAAGCAACGCAAGCGTTTACTTGGTGACTGTTTACTTGGAGCAGCCTTTCTTAGCTACCTCGGCGCTTTCAGCTGGGATTTCAGAAACGACTTGTTACGCAAGGAATGGGAAGCAGATATATTGGCGAGGGAAATACCAATCAGCCAGCCATTTAAGTTGGATACATTGCTAACGAGCGACGTGGAGATAAGCAAGTGGACATCGGAGGGTCTTCCTCCTGATGAGTTGTCCATCGAAAATGGCATTCTCACAACTCAGGCGAGCAGATACCCTCTTTGTATCGATCCCCAACAGCAGGCATTGAACTGGATTAAGAAGAAAGAAGAAAAGAACAATCTCAAGGTAGTTTATGATTTTCTTGGCAAACTGTTTTATTAAACCCCAAACAGAAGTCTCCATTCAAAGGGTATCCTTTAAGGATGCGAGACGGTGGGATGTAGATGGTAGGCAATGCTTGTGCATTTTTGATACAAATAGTTATTGGTTTGCACACCATGGGAGAAAATTTAGGGAACAGCGAACCTTCAATACAAAGGGTCTGGTAGTTTGGGTGTAGTCAAAAAAGGGACAGGTAGCTCTTTGCGTAGAGAAGAAGCGTGTACATTATACTAAAAGAATTTGTACATTTGAAGTAGCATGCCTAAAATAAAGCTATTAGAAGTACCAGTAATGTTGATACATCTATACAGCTATCAAGGGTTATGCAAAACTCTTCGAATTGTGTTAAACCAATATTGAATTTTGTTTTTTCATAGGTACTTACTTTCAACGATCCAGAGTTCTTGAAGCAGCTTGAACTTGCAATCAAATACGGTTTTCCAGTGCTCTTCAAGGACGTTGATGAATACATCGACCCAGTGATTGACAATGTCCTTGAGAAAAACATCAAAGGTGCGTTGAATTTCTAGTCAAAAATTATACTTAAAATTGTTAACGAAAACCAAGGCCCTAGGACACACTTCCTGTATAAATCAATCATATAAAGTTTAAATAATCAAAATTACAGTTTACCGGTGTATCGTTAAGTAATCGATGCGGTATGGGCAGAGGTGTACACGCTTTTGGTGTTTAGAACAGGACGGTTCTAAGTTGCAACACAGAGCTATTGTTAGCTAGAAATGATTATTTTTACTGCAATCTGAAAGGTCATCGTGGGTAGCAAAATAGTATAGATTTGCTGATAAAAATTTTGAATATTTTTACATTCCATTCCTGTACTTTCAACAGTTGTCTTGCTTATGATTTCAGAAATCTTACGTATGAATACAAGGATCTCTACTTTCATCTCATTATAATTCCACAATTTCCTTGGTTGGCCTTATTAACTAAGCTAAGTTTTGTTGAAATAACTGTTAAGAGGAACATGTTTACTATATAGGTGAAGCTGGACGACAAAGCGTAATTCTTGGTGACAAAGAGATCGACTACGATCCTGCCTTTAGGCTCTACCTGAATACGAAGCTGTCCAATCCAAAGTACACACCGGCCCATTTCGGAAAATGCATGGTTGTCAATTACACGGTTACTCTTAAGGTGAATGAAACACTTTGAATCTAATGGGCATTTTCATACAGGGGGTCATATCTTTGAGCCAAACTTTAACCTATGCAAAATGCTTATCTTTTTAATTCTGCAAAATGCTTATACAAAATTTTTGTCACTGGCGTTATAGTTATCCGTAGTTCATACGTAAAAAATGGCCCGGCTGGCAAAGTTATTTTGTTCTCTGTTTTAGATTTGTAGCATCTGCATGAGCTAAGAGACAAGCTATGTTAGTAAGCTATTCAATTACTTAATGTAGCTGAAAGGCATGAGCTTTCTTTGCTTTCCAGTCTTTAGTAACGAGGCTGATTTACGTTAGCTTCGCATGGCAGTATAAGGTTTCATTGGTGCTCACATAATCATGACTATATTAACCAGCAGAAATTAAGCTTTTGTCATTTTTTATATTCAAGGGCCTTGAAGATCAGTTGTTAAGTGTGATTGTTGGCTTTGAGCGGAAAGAGTTAGAGGAACAAAGAGAGAGGCTCATTCAAGAAACAAGGCAAGACATATACCAAGCATTTTGACTATAGCTCATTAAACTTAAGACTTTTTAGTATGTATTCTCTAAACTCTGGTGGCCTACTTTTCCCTCTAAATTCTGTCCTCTGCACTTTTGCGGCCGTAGTTGTTATTCTCATTTTAATGATATGTTAACAGTTAACAAGTGTCATTTATTTGCTCTAAGCCCTAAAAACAAACTGTAAAAGACTAGAGGTTTGTTGGTCATTAAGATTTAGCTGTTGGATTAAGACAAATTTTGGAGCATCCTTTACGAATAACTGATTAAAAATTTTTTAATGTCGTTTGTGTATGATGACAGAAACGTTTCTTTCTAGTGATAATAAGCGCCTACTGAAAGATCTAGAAGACACGCTTCTCAGAGAATTGGCAACATCAACTGGAAACATGCTTGATAATGCAGAATTGGTGCAAACATTGGAAGACACAAAGGGAAAAGCTACGGAAGTGAGTAAACCTCTTGTCAGTAACAAGAAAACTTTGTTAAAGGCCCTTCACTGCTCAAAATTTAAAAACTAAGTGCTAATCCCGAGGATCAAATGAAGATGTAACTATTTAGCTTTTCCTATTTTAAAATTGATAGGAGAACAGGATTTAGGAAAATATGCTTAGAGAAAGGTGAGCTTGTCACACAGCCAGGGCAGGACTCGGAGTGGCTGTCTGCTTATTCTAAAACGTTTGCAACTTTAATTTTCCAATATTGATTTCGTAAACTGTTGTATTTTTTTTACAACTTTATTTTGCAATTGATTCTAGGTAGCCGAAAAACTCAAGCTTGGAGCAAAAACGGCGAAGGATATTGACAAACTTAGGGATGGATATCGACCAGCAGCGAAACTGGGTGCTGTGCTTTTTTTTGTGCTTGCAGAAATGTCAAATATCAACTCCATGTACCAGTATTCGCTTAATTCATTTTTGGACGTGTTTGGTCTCTCGCTTAGAAAGAGCTTGCCAGATTCCATATTGACAAAACGGCTGAAGAACATAATGGACACGCTAACAGTCAACCTCTATAACTACGCCTGCACTGGTAAGGCTTTGATCATGTATCTAAATTACCTAACAATAACAGTATGGGCGAAGGTGAAGAATCCGGTTCAGATAATCCGATTAACCCCGTGTCATATACGTCGATGAATTTTTTGACTGCATCAACGAATCACAGGTCGCCTAGGGTCAGGGAATGCTCTCCTAAAAATATGACATCTAGCAAAACATGATACCTCTCCGGTGGTACCTCAAGATACTATATATTAGCTCGCGTGCTGTACAATAAAATGTGACGATCTAATTTTGAATTAAAGTAAAATTGTATTAGAAAAAGAAAGCGAATTTATTAACGGTGGTTCGAACATAGCCCGATATCAAAATACTATGTATGCCACCTTTCTGCTTATCCGTACATTCCTAAACAACTGTATTGTTTCTCATCATACGTTTCTAAGCCCAAAATGCTTTTTGTACAGCAAATCTCCTTAAAAGAGGACTTGCCTTTTCGAGTTTTAGACTGTTCCTTTGCCTTCGTTTTAAAGGTGCATCTGAAAATTTCAAGCTCAAAGGCTCTTACATAAGGTTCTGATCTAAAACCTGAACTTTGATGATGAATTTGATTGAAATCGGTTCACGGGCAATGTACTTTAAAATTAATACAATTTCATATGTTATGCCAAGACAGGCTGTGAAACGTGAGGTGCTGATTCAAAGAAAAATGTCATGTAGGCTGTAAAATCTTAGGTTTTTTGTGTGCTGATTTACTGTACCGTGTTGGCTATTTACTCTACATTAGGCTATCGTTGTTTAGAGACCGCAGCAATTGCCCTGTTCACACGATACCTGATTCGTTTTTCTGCTGCCGCGTTAACAGACTCTAGCGAGGGCTTTGACAACGTTTATACTTTTAATTATATGAATTTGGAATGCCATAGCAGCTTCGGTTGAAACAGAAGACTGTATTTCATCTACAACCTCTAATTAAGAGCCTAAGAAAACGGCGTACTTGCAAGACTCGTCTTTAGTACAATTATAGAAATGAAGCTTCTTTAAGATATTCCACAGTCGCGCTAAGTCATTGAAAGACCTCTGATGGCCTATTTGTCTAAACCTGCAGACATCTAGCCGAGCAGATGTGTCTCTGTTATCATTTAATCTTCTTATAAACGTTGATTCAGAAATTAGCCTTACCACCTATAACGTTTTACCAACAACAAGAAGGACAGTTATTTTAGCAGCAAACTTCAGACTAAAGATAACTTAATGATGTGGATTACGATACAGTTAGCTGCTTTGGCTAAACACTATCTTGCAAAGTTGCTATTTATCGATATAATTAAACAGCATTACACCAGCCAATTAAAATAGCACATATCGAGTAGATTTAGAAACTAATTTTGGTCGTAGCCTAATCTGTCTTTTCTCAAGCGTTGATCTGACTCAATGCTACTAGTTGATACGATAAAGCTTTTAATTTGATTAATCTTTCTTAGGTTTGTTCGAGCGACACAAGTTGTTATTCTCGTTCCAAATGACTGTGAAAATAATGGAGGCGGATAACAAGATGAGTCATGATGAGCTGGATTTCTTCATCAAGGGAAACATTGCGCTTGAGAAGGGAGCAAGAAAAAAGCCTCATGCTTGGTTGACCGATCAGGGATGGGAGGATATTCAAAAACTTACTACCGTCGTCCCTGATAAATTCTCTAATCTTGCCGACAGCATAGAGAGAAACGGAAATGTTTGGAAAGAGGTGGGTCTTCCATGTTTCTACCTGCAACGAGGCAGAGCGGGAAGGGGGTAATTACAATGCAACATATGTCTATACTAGAAGAAATAGAAGATTTTCCAGAGTCCTTTCCACAAACCGAACAAGATTTTCTAATTGGCCGCGTACATAGTGTCAGAAACTGAGTTGTTTCTTTCCTGAGAAAAATGCAAGTGGGGTTCTCATATCTATTGACTTCAGTCAATACTTTTGGCGTTTAAGTTTGAATGTTTCTCCAGTCAGTTTGGATATATATATATATATATATATATATTCTATCAATGAGATCGTTTCTTTGTTTCAATGAATTATGGAGAATGAAGAGAGAAAAATATATATATATATATATATATATATATATATTGATTCTGAAGAAGCATATTGCGAAACGTTAATCAAGTTGTTTTTTACTGATCATCTATTTAAATTTTTTTTAATAAACATTACAGTCTAGAGCTTTTGAATACATACATATATATTTATATATAAATACAATTCCTGGATATCTAGGTCATGCCATTTTGCTAGAATCATTTTGATAGTCTCAAAATCACAAATTCATATGCATCACAACAACAGGGAAACATACTGTTTAGAAAACTATTCAGTTAAAAATGCATTGCTAATGATTGCCTGGAAGCAAATTTTAGATTATTACATCATATTTTGTCTCTGTTGCAGTGGAACGATTTGGATGCACCAGAGTCAGCACAGTTCCCTGAAAACTACGAGGAAAGCTTGACGGATTTCCAGAGGCTTCTTCTCTTGAGATGCTTCAGAGTGGATCGCATTTACCGTGCAATAACAAGCTTTGTGATCGGCAGAATGGGCGAAAAGTTTGTGACACCACCGGTTATTAGCTTCGAAGCAATATTTGAGCAATCAACGCCCTTTTCGCCAATCATATTCATTCTGAGCCCCGGTTCGGATCCAGCAAGTGACCTCATGAAATTGGCAGAGAGATCTGGCTTTAGTGGAAACAAGCTAAAGTTTTTAGCCATGGGTCAGGGTCAAGAAAAGGTAGATACTTGAAATGAATTTTGGATTATTGCACGATGCAAGGAGATGCGGCCCAATTAAACAAGGGACATTGTTAGAGAATCTGATAAGGCATACTCTTAATACCTGGCCTTAAAACAGCAGCAAAGTTGTCGGTTTTAAAGTAAAATGGCATTTTTCAAGCAAAAACGGACTTCAGCAACAATGCCATTAGATTTTATTTCCTGCTTGTCAAAGCTATAATTTTATCTTCTTATGCTTGGAAAGTTTTCCGTATCTTGCTCTTTCCATTAATCTGATCTTTTCATGTAGCATGATACTTTCTAGAGTTATGTAAAAATTGACTTATATCCCTGTCATTTCTATGATAGCTTGCTCTGCAACTGCTAGAAACAGCAATAAGCAGAGGACATTGGCTAATGTTGCAGAACTGCCATCTCTTAGTAAAATGGTTGAGGGAGCTGGAAAAGGCCTTGGAGAGGATCAACAAGCCACATCCTGATTTCCGGCTTTGGCTCACAACAGACCCCACTCCACAATTCCCGATCGGAATTCTACAGAGATCTCTCAAGGTAGGAGTCAAATCACGTTATCCAACTATAGGGCGTTCTAGTTTCCTCTTATCTAACGAGCAGGGATAGCTAATCCTCCAATCAAGTCTTGAACAAAAAGCAGTATAAAGATAGCCCTTACTTAACAATTCAAGCAGCCAGTCTGAGCCTTTTATCAAACTCAATTTCAAGCGCACGTCTCCTTCAGGTTGACCATTTCCCTATGGGTGGTCGTGGATTGAAGCTCTCACTGTACAAAACAAATTTTTTGTACTTTTTAGGCATGTAAAAATCACCCAGGTTTAACCCAAAAGGAATAATTATGCATGTCCGTATTAATAGACCAGATTTTTGCAACGAAATTTCTTTCCTCAAGCTACGTTTTACCAACAGGAATATCACTTTTAAGGTTTTGCTTAGTAAAAAGCTAAAACGAAAGGACGACTATGCACCTAGACTTTTTTGATTTCAATCTATATGAAATCGATAAATTTTTTACTTTCAATACATACACTTGAAATGGACACGATCTTTTGAAAATGTCTTCATATAGAGAAGGTCTCAGGTATGATTTATCTGTACCTAGCTCCAACTCGTACAGTTGGCTATATGTAAATGTAAACACAAATTACTTTTTCCTAATGAAGGTTGTTACTGAGCCACCGAATGGGCTGAAGTTGAACCTTAGGAGTACATACCACAGGATAACAAACGCTGTTTTGGCAGAGTGTCCCCATACGGCATACCCTGCACTTGTGTACGTGCTAGCCTTCTTCCATGCTGTTGTACAAGAAAGGCGAAAGTATGGAAAGATAGGCTGGAACATCCCATACGACTTCAACGAGTCAGACTTCCGTGTTTCGATGCAGCTGCTTGGCACATACCTCACAAAAGCATACGACTTGGCTGAAAGCAAAGTACCGTGGGGCAGTCTCAAGTATCTCATTGGAGAGGTATTTTACGTGTTTTCTTTTCAATGTTATAATGTTTGAATCTAGCTGTTTAGACACAGCGAGGTTACTTGCAATATCATTTCTCCCAGATAGTATAAATATGTATTGTCTAAGTACCTCCAGTAAGCTATGCCATTGATCTTTGGTAAAATATTATTGAAATTTCAATCTGTCATGTCACAGGTAAACATATTTTCCAGAATGCGTTGTTTTAAGATACCAGTGCGATAAAAGTGCAATAAGTTTCCAGCTTCAATTTTTGTACATAACTTTTTGATTGACAGGTCATGTATGGTGGTCGTGTCATTGACGACTTTGACAGACGAGTTGTCAACACATATATGGATGAATATATGGGAGACTTCATTTTTGACACGTTCCAGCCGTTCCATTTTTATGTGGATGAATCTGTTGATTATTCTATTCCCAAACCGGGCAATGAAGCGGAAGAGCCAAAGAAAGTCGAAGACAAAAAATCCAAAGGCAACAATTCTAAAAAAGAGGGCATAAGACCCGAATGTAATCGTGATGTTTACATGGACATAATTGAGTCGTTGCCATTGTCAAATACTCCCAACGTGTTCGGTCTACATGCAAACGCCGAGATCGGATACTACACAAGTGCTGCAAAAGACATTTGGGCGCATTTGGTGGAGCTACAGCCGCAGACTGGAATTGACAGTGGAGGGATAAGCAGGGAGGAGTTCATCGGCAAAATCGCGTCCGACATTCAAAGCAAGCTGCCTCAGCAGTATGACGTCCCACAAATCAAGAAGCAAATCTCTGAGATGACACCAACCACCATCGTCTTGCTGCAAGAGCTTGACAGGTTCAATGTGCTCATTTCAAAAATGGCGACAACCTTGATGAATTTGCAGCGGGTACATACATTACTTTATAATAACCTGCAGAGTTCTGTTTTTTAAAACTTCTACATTCAGCGCCAATTTCTACTAGTCTCTAGATCCGGGCTTGTTTTTCTTTAAAAACCTGCTATCTTTATTTTGTCTACAAATCTACAAAGTCGTATTGTTTTAAGGGCCCTGTGTTTTCAGCTAAAAACAAGGTTATGCTCGCATTTATTTCTTCATTGAAATGATTTTTTGCGTCAGCTGAGAAAGTCAGAATATTTCTGTAATGGACGTGAAAATGGTTTAGGGCGATTTCGATTGGTTCTCTTGAATATAATCCATGAATTTAGAGAATAAAAGGGCAAACCTATCATTTAGAGAATAAAAGGGAGAAAACTAAATTTAATTTATGAGCCAGAATATTTGCCAGAATGTGAACATTGCTAAATTAAGTATGCAATTCACTCCAATCAATCTTTTCGTTCAAAGGCCTTGGCTGGGGAAGTTGGCATGGACAACGAGCTAGACGAGGTATCAAGAGCACTATTCAATGGCCAGTTGCCACCAAGTTGGCGCAAATTGGCACCAGCAACGCTGAAGACCCTCGGTAGCTGGATTGAGCATTTCTTACACCGCCATGAACAGTACACCAAATGGGTATGTTTGCACTTTTTGCGAAAAGATAATCTATAAAGAGAGAGTTGTCAAATTGAAAAGACTCGTGTTCACATAGCCCGTGTTCACCCAGCCTGCGTGAAGACTCTAACCTCCTTCGTGAGGGTTAGGGTCTGCACGCAGGATAGTGTTCACCCTACTCCACATTCTTTTTGCTTCTTTTTGCCAAATGCTACCTTTAGCTAAATACTCCGTTAATATTGAATATTATAATGGGTATTTATGGGTATTCATATTACCCTGCCAAGACAATACTACCTTTTTTCGTTTTCAAAATAATGCGTTTGCAATGCGAAAACTGCCTACCTGTCTTTTCAGTTTGCTCTTTTTCAAAATGTGTTTTCAAATTTTCGGGCAAGGTCAATAGATTTTCATCTATGTTCATAAGGAAACGGATTTGTCTGAGGGTGGTGGTAAGGTATTGAGACACACTAGAAAATCTTTCAAGTCGTTTTTCATGTTAAGTTTGTTCATTCTAAAATTTCAAAAGCAAATACCTTATCCTTAAACGTTTTGTTTCAGAATGTATATGTTTATAAAAAATGCGCCAAGTTGAGTTGGCTACGCAAAACTTAAGCATCCATTTTCATTTTTCTAACTTAGTCTTGTTTTGATATTTCTAAGTTAGAGAAGGGCATCATCAGTGGTTTTCGATTGTCAACCAATAGCTGTGACAATATTTAACCATTTATGATGAATAGAATTAAGGTTATCTCCTCCAAAATCACCTGCAACATCCTTTGAATATCTTGCAACATCTTGACAACTTACCATTCTGTTTGTTACTGAAAACGAAGCCAAACATCTTTAGCAAAGTTGTCATTCGTTTAGAGATATAAAAAACTAGTCACAATATGATGATTTTGTTGATATTTCTGAACG
The DNA here is from genome assembly GCF_013076305.1 of Rhopilema esculentum. Next base: position 8,788,999 of record NW_027019317.1, read on the forward strand.
ACCAGTTCGACTCTCCTACTAACAGATATACCGAAAGTCAGCCTTGTCGGAATTATACGGAATTACATCACCGGAATACTGGGATTTTTTACTTGCTTTTTAAAATTGATGAGCGCGAGCAAAAAAGCTCCGTGAATTCATAATTATTAATGGACCCATTTCCCTCTGTCATAGAACACTTCAGATTAAGTGAAAAAGTCATTTCTCAATAAAATAATCATCTCAACACACCCAAAGTACTTCTTTTATTTTCAAAACATGAATGAAAATGGACTCAGTAGTTTATTACTTCACGTTGCTCGGTTTAAAGCTTTTCTCCATTGTTATACGACGGGAGGAGATACTTGTCAGGAATAGGGCGGTTGTCACTTAAGATGATAAATTGATTCAAATGTCAGAATTTTACTTCACAAAACGCCCTTTTCATTAGAATACGTTCCTCATCAACCTCTTAATATGTGTCTATTGATATTCAATTTGAAGTATTTAATTTGAAATATTTAACTCATAAAAGATGTTTTAGTAGATTAAATTGTCAAAAGAATTTGAGGATTGTAAAGTATGTTCGCTTGTATACACATTTTCCCTTCCTAAAAACTGCATTTTATCGATTTGCGTATTAAGCCAACCAAATAGTTCTAAATTGCAATCAATTTTTTTATTTTAATATTCAATTCTGAATTTCATTGTGAGAAGTCTTATTAAAAATCATTCATTCAATTTTGTCCAGGTTAACGACGGCGAGCCTCCAGTCATCTGGCTCTCTGGGCTTCATATCCCCGAATCGTATCTAACCGCTCTGGTCCAAGCCGCTTGCCGCAAAAACGCCTGGCCGCTTGATCGCTCGACATTATACACGTGCGTTACGAAATACCAAACAACCGACGAAGTTACGGAGCATGCGCACACCGGATGTTTTATTCGAGGGCTCTACTTAGAAGGAGCGTCTTGGGATCTTAATTCCTCGTGCCTGGGTGTGCCGAGGCCAAAACAGCTGGTCGAAGAGCTTCCGATTTTAAAAGTCATTCCAATTGAGGCTCATAAGCTCAAGTTACAGGTAAGATAACTTCGTTTTGTAGGTCTCCAGTGATATCTAATGAAAGAGGCAACTATGAAAATTAGGTATCAAGCTTGTAATCCTTATTCTCAAAGTAACCTTCCAGCAGAAGGTTTTATTTTGGTGTTTTGTTCTCCAGTTCTATTTCCTGTTTATGATTACAGTAAGCAATAGCCTTCTGGCGGGAAACATTCAGAATTAACTTGTTTAGCGCCCGGAAGCCGTGACCCTTAAGCTCTCCATCTTTGGTCTTCAACGCATGATATTTTCCTCTCTTCAGTGACGCTCTGGCCTCCTTTCAGTAGACCCTATACATGTATTTAACCAATCTTTTGCCTCCATTTGGAGCATCTCTCACCCCATAGTAGTCTAGTCTGCTTTTAAGACAGTTCAAACATTCTGTATTAGGAATAACTCAATTTGAATTAATTCTTTTAGTTATTTTCTAATCTATAAAAGCATATCAAAAACATTAAAGTGAATGAGTTTGGTAAACACCCGCGCACGTCACATTGCGCCACTTTAAAACAAAACTCAAAACAAATCTGATTCAAAAAACGCCTACTTAAATTCAGGTGTCCTTGAAGGTGGCTTGGATGGACGAAACTCTAATTCATATTGATGACAACCTTCAGCGACAATTATTAGCTGTAATCCCACTTCAATACTATTATTCTAGCTGCTAATTTCTATCCTTTTTAAGTCATATCTTCTGTAATTTCCCTAATCAACCACTGTACGCGGCATTTGCAAAAGTTATTACACTGTCTGTATGCAATAACTTTTTTAGTGAGACCAATAACTTTCAATTAGCGGGTGATAGTTTAGTTACCAATATGAAAAAAAAAGATTTACATTGAAATGTTTTTTAAAGGGTATTATCATTGACTTTGGAAAACCAAAAGATATTTTTAGCATTGACGCAATGAACTCTGGGAAGAACACCATGGAAACAGTCTGTTTGCTTGGTTACTGCTTTCGTGACATAGGTTCGGTGCTTTTTAGTAGTCAAGGTGCTGTCACGGGTGAACTCAGCTGAAAGCTAGACGCAACACTGGAGGTCATATGTTTGTTCATTTAATCGTGTATCTAGTTCTATTCTATTTAGAGCTTTTACGATGGATATCTTTTTCAACTTCGTGGCTACCCTAAGCACCTCTAATAGCTATAAATAATTGTCTCACGATCTCGAATCAAATTGAAAATCTCCTTAAGTTATTCATTCTTTGGATTAAGACTCTAATTCATGTTAAATGTGTAGATTTGTTAAAAGAAAGGTATTTGCCACACCAAAACAAGATGGACCTCCGCCCGTTGATAACAACCTCTGCCGAACTGTATCATGCCATTCGCTGCCGCTTGTTGATAACTCTTTGGCATTCTATTGGATATTGCTAAGATGACATAGGGATCCTCAAAGAAACGCTTTTAATCAACGACAGTACATAGGTCTGTCACAGCTGTAGCTCAAATTTCATAAATGTTTTTTAACAAAATCCTTTTCTTCCATCCAACAGAACACGTTTAGGACACCAGTATATGTGACTTCAGAAAGACGGAACGCAATGGGTGTCGGTCTGGTTTTCGAAGCAGATCTTGCGACACACGAGCATGTTTCTCATTGGGTTTTGAAAGGTGTTTGCCTGACCTTGAACTCTGATTAGAACGGGTTGTCCTAACTTGCTGTACATAGTTGCATTTGTAAACTGCATTTCAGGATTTAAACAGATTGGTAACATTGTAAATACAAAGCAAATTTGAACTTTTACCTCCAAAAAGCGAAACGTTTTCATTTCATCTAAATATAATCAGACGTCTTAATATCATCTTTTCTTAATGACATCGACATCAAAATAATATATATTTAATTGGAGAAGAAAAATAAACCGATGGCAATAAAATTACAAAAAAATTGATTGTAAAAGTCAAATTTGTTTCCTCTACTTTAATGATTGTTTTTAACTGTTATCTATTTTTTGTTCAGGTAATGTTTTGTATCTCTTTGCTATCTTCTCTGAAGATTTAAAAATGTTTCGAATATTCGCTATTCCTTGCCAAATTACCCTTGCTGCGAGCTTGCTGCGTTCAACATTATGCAACATACTGCATATCTGCATTGCTGCGCACTACCTTTTTATTGTGTCGTTGTCTCTTTAGGGGTGGCCAGAAGCTTCCTAGACGTGGCCAAAGCTTGGCAATGAATCGATAAAATTTATGAATGGCGAGCTTTGTTTCGGAAAAATGAGACCATGTTGACAAAAGGAAAGCTGTTTTATTTCAGAAACATTTTTTCAAAAACTTTGATATAAAAACATTTTTATGAAAAATTGATGTTTCGCTTAGGGGCAGGTTAAGCGAATGATGAATGGCATCCCTCAAGCAACATTTTTTGTCTTATTCTTGTTTATTCTAGTAAAAATATTTTAAATTACCAGGAATTTGGTATACGTAAAAAAATTTGGATCCGTTCACTCTTATAATTTTCCGTAATAAGTCAATGCAACATAGTTGCAAGATTCTTTACAAAATATACTTATTGGCATTGAAAGGAATATTGTTGAGTGCTTTCTTAGCAAACGAGGGAAATTGTAGCGAGTAATGGTTTAATTACACAGGAAGCAATTACTTTCAAGAATCGGGGTCTGAAACTGTCACAGTCTCCTAATCATTGACGGCAATGGAAACTTATTTACATAAGCAAAGAAAACATTAACAAAGAAACTATGATAAAATAGTGACAGGTAAAACCCAGTAAAACCCGCATTTGTTAACTTTGACGAAATTCGAGCATTTAATAGACCGCCTTGTTTTGGAATGATAATGATTAAAAGCAATCTCAGTTACTTTCAGGTAACTTTTTTTCAAATCTCCTGGAAACTATATAGCGAGATTAAAAATCTTTATTCAGAATTTATTTAGAAAGAAATCGTAACACAGATATGTTTTTTTAATATTTTTTCTGAGTCTGTTTTTAATTCAAGAGCACAGTGTCTATTTCATACAATCACTTTAATGGAACAAATGCCTCAAGATAAATTTTTTCACACATTGAGTGAAAATTCATTATTCTGACACATTTTCAAAATTTTCTTATGTCAAAATAGAATAGTACCAACTTTGATGTTTCTTGAAGTTAGATCAAGGGTGTTTTCTTTCTGAAATTTCCCTTTGATTAAACGTCTTGTAGTCTGTTAGGGAGTAGTCTTTAATCTGACGTTTATCTGACAGGAATACTTCGTAACTTGACAGATGACAATTTTCAAATTATGGAATGCAAGTAAGAACACGCTTCGGTTGTGAATTTTTTTCGAAACTCTACTAGACAAGAATTTAAATTGTCCACTAACTCAAGTGAGAGATGAATAACTAACTCATTAGTATTTTAAACTTCTTTGAATTAATAGTTCACAAATTTATAATTCTCATAAATAATGAAAGAATTTCGTATCAAGTTTATCTGATTGATCACCCATGGGCTTGGCCACGTCTTATTATATTAAATGTAGGCATATAAAAATTCTACGAAATGATGAAAATGATCAAAGATCAGACAAAAAGATCAAAGTAATCGAAGATGAGACAATATGATCAAAGTGATCAAAGGTTACACGCAACAATTAATGTGATCAAATGTAATCAAAGGAATGACCAAAGTTGTAGAAAGATAAGAGAAAGTGATTGGTGATCAAAGATTGTACGAATTGATGAAAATGATCAAAGTAATCGAAGATGAGACAATATGATCAAAGCGATCAAAGGTCACACGCAACGATTAATGTGATCAAATGTAATCAAAGGAATGACCAAAGTTGTAAAAAGATAAGAGAAAGTGATTGGTGATCAAAGATTGTACGAATTGATGAAAATGATCAAAGTAATCGAAGATGAGACAATATGATCAAAGTGATCAAAGGTTACACGCAACAATTAATGTGATCAAATGTAATCAAAGGAATGACCAAAGTTGTAAAAAGATAAGAGAAAGTGATTGGTGATCAAAGATTGTACGAATTGATGAAAATGATCAAAGTAATCGAAGATGAGACAATATGATCAAAGCGATCAAAGGTCACACGCAACGATTAATGTGATCAAATGTAATCAAAGGAATGACCAAAGTTATAAAAAGATAAGAGAAAGTGATTGGTGATCAAAGATTGTACGAATTGATGAAAATGATCAAAGATGAGACAAGATAAGTCACTGGCATCTTTGTTTTAACTCAATTAGTGATAAAGACAGTTTTCTTCAAACTGATGAAAGAAAAACCTTTTCCAGTTGATAAGATGTGAGATATTATAAATGACTTCTTTTTACACATTTTCAAGTTCTAATTTGAGCAAGTTGAAAGGAGACTGTCTTTTTAAGAAAATCTCACATAGATTTTGACCCTTCAACTTAAGCAAGTTGAAAGAAGATTGTCTTTTTAAGAAAATCTCACATAAAGGTTACACCCTTTAAACAAACGAAAATTATTGTTCTTTCCTGCAAAAATATATAAATATTTTGACTACCCGGCTGCCTAAAAAACCAATACTCGTTTCCATTAAAAATTGTAAAGTAAAAACCATAGCAACGAAAATACTTCACATTTCGTGAATTCAATCTCAAAGATTCATTCTCTAAAAATTTAAATCAAATCACTTCAATGAAGAGAGAATCCCATTCTAAATATTGTTATTGAACTCTAAGAGATGTCCACCCACCATCTCTATGAAGCATCTACCATATCTCTATCGCTAAAAGCTGCTATAATGGACAACATCAGGAACCAACATCAAAACTATTGACAAAATGAGAGCCTTATCAAATTCTATTCGAACATCGCGACAGTTTTCATGTTGTCCATGTTAAATGCCTGGACGCGGAAATGAGCTTATCTAATTCTCAAAGATCATTTCCCATTAATGAGATTGATTTTGCTGTGACGTAGCAGACCACCTACCGGCAAAGACTGACAAATGGTTGCATATAAGCGCGTTTATACGCAAGCGCTGCACTGAATAGTAGAAGCAAGAAGCACGAGGTCCAACCTGAAACTTCAATCGAAGACTTAACATCAAATTTTGTTTTTGGTGAGTTGTTCATAGCTTTTTCAGGTATTTCTTAGAACATGCCTTTCATTATGTTCCTCTGTAATAAAATAGTTTCTGTCACTTTTGCAATGGTCGATTTGGTATCTAAAGCCGGCGACAGAATACTTTGATTTTGAGGTCTAAAAGTCGAAGTCAGTAAATCTAAGTATGCGTGGCAAATTAATTTGCTTTTTCTTGATGTCATAGAAAAGAGGGCGGTCTATTTAGTTTCACATTTTTTCAAGAGTTGTCTTTATGCATAACGGCCATTACTGCAATTCACTCATTACCGATAACAATTTACAGAGTTTTTAATGCAAGCTAATTCGTATCTCAAGATGTCGGATATCCCATCCACAGCCAAGCAACAATATTTTAGCCCAGGGGTTAGTATTCACGTGAATTCTTTATGAAAGTAGCAGTTCGTCCTCTGAAAAAAATGATTTCTTAGTAAACAGTTTCTTTATAATTTACTTTCGCTAGATAACATTTTGAATGAGGAATCTTTATTTTGTCTCGGACTCATGCCTTGAAAAGTTGGTACGAGCTAACAGAATTCAGAAAACACAACGGTTCCACGGCTATGAGCCCGCAGGAAGGTTATCTCACGATGCAGTCGTTTTGGGCAAGGCCAATGCGTACCTTGACAATAATATATAAAGTGAGAGAAATGTACCGCTGTGCTTGAATTTTACTTTTTTCCTGACAAAGCGTAAAGAGCAAGCAATAGAGGATTTTACCAGAATTCTATATGTAACTTTCATTTAAAACTCAAAAAGTAAATTTTGAGGAATGCCAATAGGACAAAAATTAATCCGGAGGTAGGTTGATGTGTTTTCTGAACTCTGCCAGCTCACAGGAACATCATTTTTCTAGTAACTAACGGTCCCCTGTACACTTTTTTGAGAGGATCTCGGCCTGTTCTGTTAACGAGAAGATCCACAGCTAGACTATCAAATTGAAAAGAAGGTCTTCTGTCTTTCAGATTTATGTAATTGTGCATAAGGAAAAAGGAGGCCCATGTGTTAGAGAGAAATAGCTATTTTCAATAACCCCTCTTTTCTTGGATACTTGGAAATTTCCTCCGATGGGGGGAGGCTAGGTGCTTCCGACGGAGGGGCTGTAGCCTCCTAGCCCTCCCCTGGCGCCACCACTGGCTAAAAGAAATGTTTTTCTCGTCTAATTGCAGTCTTTTATCACTTTTAATTGTATATCTACGTATATCTACGTCTATCTACACATGATCAAAAGCAAACGAAAAGCTTGATAAATATAATGAAAAATGCAAATAACGTTTTCTGTGCAAAAAGGGTAGATAGAAGCCAATTTCGCTAAGCTTTCACTTCTTTGGGGTTACATCACCCAGCCCTGGATAGAAACCACGTCGCCCTAATACGATACTTAAAAGGAACATTTCCTCGACGCCTTACTTGTTTTGACCCTTGGCGCTCTGGAACCCAGGGTAATAAAACATTAGCATAATTAAAGTGAGGATGGTGCAATGTCCCATACAAGTGGTCTTCAATCATTCACTATTGACAATGGAGCTGAAATCGTTACACTACACCCACTCATCGCGGTTTAAAACTTCAAAGTTAACGTATACAACTCGTGTTACGTCCAAGTTACAATCGGTAGGCGTGCAATAATGTGCAGAGAGAGTACAATAGGAGTACAATGCACAGGCTACTACCTTCAGTTTACAATCTAACTCTCCTTCAAAAGACTCGTTCAGTCATTGTTTGCTTTCACCTGGGACCCAGAATTCTCAGAGTTCTAAGAGATATAATTGCGCTGTAATAGATCAAAGATCAAAACGTTTTGCGTTGAGGTCCACGTTGCGTTCTAGGCATCACTGTCGATTGAGCCTGTCAGTGAACTGGGAAGCGTCTATCAAAATGAGAATTTCATTAAGGTACTTGATTGATTTTCTTTAAGATATTTGATTTGTGTGACTTATTCCTTGCCAATAAAATAACTGTCTATATTTGCTACACTATCCTTCTTTTGATAAAAATGTATTTCAAAACTTTTTGTTCCTGTAAAACTCTCAATTTTTTCATCTGTAATGTATTTGCGCATACAGAAACAGCCATGTGCCAAATTTTGTAAGTGCAATTAGGGAGGGGAATCTTCAGAAAAAGTTGTTGTCTTTGCTTCAACATTTGATGATCGATAGAATGACTCAGCTCGCGCGTCAATTGATTATATCCATTGTTTTCGCAAAGAAGCACTACAAAAGATATAGATTATTCGGATCTAGCCGATTTATATCCTATTTCTTTAAGTATCACATATTCCGGAACATGTAGGAGGAGATTTCATTTCTTCGGATAACTGTTTTTTAGACCCAAGGCGATGAATCTTAGGATCAGGAAATCAAATAACTTGACCGAAATTTGCATATTCTAAAAGCTGATGTTCAATGCCAAGGGTCTATCAGTCTGATATCGCTTTGATGAATTACGTGCGCTGAAATACTAAGGCTGAATTAAGAAGGCTGAATTACGCGGCTGAATTACGCGGGCTGAATTACGCCGCTGAATTACGCGGGCTGAATTACGTGGGCTGAAATAAGTGGCTGCATTTTTGTAACATTCAATTAAACCGTTAGGCTGCTTCGACATATAAAGTTTTTGATCCATAATTATGCAGCTAGAAATCACATCGAACAACGAAGCTCTAAACAGAAGCAATGAACAGAAAACTTGCATTGTTAAAGTTTCTAAAATCAAAATGCCTTAGAGTTGACCAAGAAAACATCAATTATCCTCTTTTCCTATTTCACAAATCGCAATAAAACATGCAATCCTTTTTACATAGGACTCGAATAAGCTTGAAATCGATTAAGAATCACCCCAAAACAGAGAAACAGAGAATTTTTACTGGGTGAGATTAAATGTAAAACGGCATTTTTCGAACTGTGACGCAACTGAGGGCAAAAACAGAGAGTATAGCAGTAACTTCAAATTGAGACTGCATAACCATAATGAAGCAAAGCAAATAGAAAATATACTTACGTACACAAAAGACAACAGAAACCAGATCGAATGAATTTTAAAACAATTTTCAGCAAAGGAGCACTTATGGAATTCTCGCTGGGCCAGCTGGCGAGGGGATTTTACGGCCATATCAGAAATTTCTCTGCAAGTTCCTTTTTAGAAGGTCACCAGCATTAAAAATTATATTCTAAAACATATTTTCAAACTAACAGGCAAAATCGTACTTTTGTTTTGCTAAATTGTACAAGCACCCGTTAACGAGAAGGAGGCAATTTATAATATTGGAGTCAAATTTTTCGCATGAACAATTCTAAAGTTAGAAAATTTCAACTTACATGTGTAAAGGTTGGTTGAGGTTGTCATGCCTAAAATACGAGCGTTGAAAATTAAACAGTGTTTGGATGCGCATCAAAGCTCTTATCAGATCTGCTTGCTATAAAAAAGCTTACTAACAAAAAGGTTCTTGATTACAAAAACATCATTAAAGAGAAAATTTCGATACATACAAGGCAAGGAGAGACCTGCAATTCATTAACATGCATCAAGATTGAGATCTATAATTTTAAAATTAACGCGTTTAAAATTGGATAAATCGATATGTCAATTATAAATCATGGTTTTTCCAAAAGCAGCGCCAAGGGGTATAGGGGAGATGGTGGGTAGTTACCCTCCACTTTTTTCAATACATGGTCCACATATTTCTTCTATAAATGGATTAAAAAGCACTAGGTAAAGGTAGATCATATTTCCTAAGAAAAATTAACCTGGCACAAAGCACAGAAACGAGGCAAAAGGGACATGGTCTCACTGGCAACGGCCATTACCCTCCCACTCTGCAGTAGCTGGGGCCGCCACTGGCTTTATCTTATATTAACAAAAATAAAAGAAAAATGGAGTCAATAAAATTCAACCGTAAGCTTTGCTTGGATCATTAAAATAAGAGTGTGTTTGTACATTCAATGCCTGCCAAAAGACTTGGAACACCCACCAATTTATGCTGCATTTGATATCTTTCATTCCTTTCATGAAAAAAAAATTGCTACTTTCGCCCTTTTCCCCCTAAAACAATTTTGATGATTTAGAGCAATATCATAGAAGAAGCGCAAAAGAAAGTGCTTCCTAAAATCCTAACCCGTTTGATAGTAAACCAACATTGTTCCGTGGGGGAGAGGGGGATGATTGGTTTTGACCTTGGAAATTGATGTCAGTGTTCCAAGATTTTTGGCAGGCATTGTATGTTTAATCTCACTGCTATCTTCGCGAATTTTGCTTACCAGTAAGCAGTGAGAGACATCGAGAAGAAGTTAGTGACATTTAAGAGCTGATGATATTTTTACAAAGAGAAATGTTACCTTCAGTGCAGGTTTTTTTCGGTGGATGACCAAGGATCTTTCTAGACTTCAGACTAGATCGTTCTAGAAAATATAACGTGGTATTTGCCAAATTTAGTAATCCAAATGACCTAGCCATGGCTTACAGGCTCGCTTTCTGAATGAAAGCGAGCTGGTTGTGATCCTATCTTCTTCTATTGTAAAATGAATGAACCAAGTATAATGCAAATAAGAGAAGTGCGATATTTCATGGGTCCTTGCAGTAAGAAATCAGCCATACAAATGGCAGATTTATCAATGCAGATTACAATAGCTTGACTTCCGCAAGGTATCATGTAGAAGCATTGCCAAGCGGTTTGTCAATCAAAAAAAGAACACAAATAATAAACTAACAAAATAAAGCACAGAAAATTAATGTCAAGTTTCATGTTGAGACTGAAGTTGCGATTTGTGCAAACAGCTAGACAAAGCATTGTAAAAGATTGAAAAGTTAACATCCCTTTCCTGAATGTATATAAAAATAAACTCTTTTTTTTAAGAAGACACTTGAGGCTCGATTTGCCCAAAAAATAAGAACAAGGCTAGAACATGCTCAGCTTCAGATGAGAAATTTAAGAAAAAACAATTCGCATTTTGAAATTCGCAAGCACTCAACTACTGTACCGACCGACATTCTCTTGACAAAAAAACTTTGATGAGTTTGTCCAACAACACTAGCAGTCATTGCTTTATTTTTAAATTTTACCAAGCAAAACGTCTTAGAAACTATATACGTATGTAACTTTTCAAATATATGCAAAAAATCACTCTCAAAATAAGAACAATTTTAAGAACATTTGAGCCTAAAGTTATCAAAAAGTTAGGAACATCGAGGCTCAACAAAAATTATCTGGTTCTTAAATAAAAAAAATGTCTATAAAGAAAAACTGAAAATAAAAGCAGCAAATTATCACGGGTAAGGCTAAATACCAATGTCTTTTGCCAAGATACCTCGAAGGGGAGTTGGCCTTTCGTGTGCACATACATCGTATTAAGAGGCATAGCCAGCCAATAGGCCTAGCCAGCTGATTGTGCAAGATGGATTCAAACCTTTAGAAACAAACAACCGATTTTATTGACAGCTTCCCTTGACAACGACCTCCATCATCGGGTTCCCATGAAATCGTGTACCTGTGATAGAACTTTGTACAGGGTACCAGACAGGGAAAAACCATTGGCCTATGATCGTGAATGAACTTTCTTGGACAAATAGAGTTCCTAAGTTCCTTGTTCATAATTTTATGAACAGAACCGAAATAAGAGTAATCCGTTATCAAACCATATCTTACGCAGTTTTTGAAATATTCAACCCATTCTGTCCTTTCAGAGGTATTACAAATTGTTCTGATAGGGTTATGAAGTCAAAGCAAGAAATTTTAAGATTAGACTTTTTAACGTCACATTTGAGAACGCTTTAAGGAGACACCTAAAAGGAGGCAAACTACATTGATGAGGTATGTATGAGGCTGCTTATTATCGACGAGCCTTTTGTCTAATATCAACATAAATTGGCATACAAGGCCTTGGTTCTTGTAGGTTTATATACCAGTTACCTAACAAAAACGTACGCAGTTCATCAAATTGTAATAACGATGTTATTCATTCTGTCCTTCTGTCGGTAGAATGTCTGTTGGGAAGGCTGAAGGTTACCGCAAAATGGTTTAGTGCTTGTCTGCTTATCAAAGAAGCATTGCAGTTCCTATGGCAGCCGGCGAGTTTTAATCAAAAAATAAAAAATGCCAAAAGAGCCGTTGCGAACCGTTATGTTGTTGCTTTAAATAAAATGACACAGATTATTGCATTATGGCCAGTTTGAGAAAATGTTTTATTAAGGAAAGAATGTTAGAGTCTGCAATTAAATGGTGGTTGAAGAAAAGTATCGTCTGTGTTTGTAGAACTGAGATTAACGAATGATAAACAACCATCGTTGAACAATAAAACCTCTTAACACGAATGAGCGCAAGATGCAAGACTGAAAGCACATGAGGTTTTTTAGGTGTTACATGTAGTATACCGGAGGCGTGAGATCAAGGATAACGCAACGCACATATTATTGATGATAATGATGACAAGTTCGGTACTCATTTGACAATGATGACTGGGATTGTGTGAGAAGGAAGAACCGCAGGATAGGCTGTCCGCCGGATTCTGTAAATCTTGCAATGAGTATATAGAACATAAATACAATATAGTATGATTGAGATTCCCTGCTTTCTACATTGTTGCAAGAAAGTTGCAAGTTACAAGCAAGTTGCAGGTTACAAGCAAACTCACTTTTGATCAAGACCACTTTCGTATGGAAAGAGCTTTTTTAAAGTTCTGAAAACTTTTGCCAACAGCTCTCTGAGGAGAAGTAGAAAAAGGCAAGAAAATTAACAAGTATATAAATGCTTATCGATCTGAGCCAATAAGCTAATGAAGGATACAAAGTTAGAAAGGAATGAAGCAAGAAACAAGTAAATATGCAAAGGAGAAAATGTAAATCAATCAAAGTAAAGAGGTAAGACGAAGGGAATTTATTCACCTAAAGAAAGATGACCAATTTAAAAAACTCAACTAAGCTTTTTCGGAAGGTATTTAAGTTTTAAATAACAGGAGAAACGTTTAACACACCTGACAACTTTCTCAAAACCTTCACCAGAAAATAAAGGGAAAAAAGAAGGGTTTGGGCATGGCATCTTGATTTCTTTTGTTTACGAGTGTCCCCATCAAGATCCACTGAAATATGATTACCGTGCTTTCTGGGTTCCGTATTTTCTTGGCACTTCTATTTAACAGATCTTTTAATCAAAACGAAGCAACATGCCTACTACAGGTCAATTGATGCACTTATTTTCATTACCATGGACAAATGAAGCTAAGTACATTTTCTGTGTCTGACGTTTTCTGCACAAGCAAGCCTCAAGTGAAAAACAGTTGACAATGTTTTCAACTCAAACATCTCGGCTCGTCTCACAACAAAGCACAAGGTCCTCTTCACTTGTAATCCACAATATCAGAAAGTAACGAGATTATAAAAGAATTCGAAATAGTATATTAATATTAATCAGAAACACAAAAGGATGAGAAATAAGAGACTGAATGTGACCTTGAATAACAGATACAGTTAGATCTCAAAGCACAATATTCTTTTATTATCTTCTTTACATTTATTCAATTGCAAGAATTAAAATCACAGAATTGGAAATCAAGTTCACAAAACATTTTGCTTAACCTAGCGTTCCTCAATAAAATCTAGAGATCGGATATCAATTAGATCTTAACGATGTTCAAAAAACGTCAGTTTCCTGTCTTCTGTTATGAAATTAGGCCCTTACCAGGCCGCATTCAGTTGGTTATTGATCTTACGGCCTAACGGTCGCAACGCACAATGACTTTTCAAGTTATAACCATTGACTTAGCATTAACTAAATTAATATCCTATGATTCTTTAGTTTTATAAACTTTGTAAGACTTGGTGCATAACAGCTTCAATACAAGCGATAAAGCAAATTAAATCTTCATCTGAGACAGACTGTGTCTAAAAGTAGGAGTTTAGGGTTTCCACAGTTTCAAATAACTTGGTGACAATGCAAATGATCATGATCTAGGTGAGAGCCAGTTTATCGAGCATAGGAAAACGTGATTATTGTTGAGGAGATGAACAAGAGAAAGTCTTTAAGTGAGAAAGGTCCTAGGTCTTGGAGTTAAACAACAACAAGAATAGAACAAAATCAACAATAAAGATCTCACTGTTGCATTACACCTTTACTACATATTTTGAGAAATGCTAAGATTAAGCTCATTGCACGAAGTCATTATTACAGGGGGATGTGATGGTCAGGGCTCAAAAGAGCTGAATATACGTTGAGCTTTCTTACGTTGCGTGTGCCAGTGCTCTGGCCTGTAAACAAAAATACAAGATGGGGTGCTTCCATATGATCATGCTAAATAAAGAAGACGTTCTTTGGACAATGTTTTATCAGATTAATATTTTGTATGGACATCGTCATTATAGCGTTGTCAGATCTAGATGAAATACACGAGTAAGCCCAAGGTAAGGCAGAAATGATACAAAAACAAACTTTTATATAATCGAACATTTATGTAAAAGAACAAACTCTATGAAAGAGCTAAAAAGAAACATCTTCTAGAAGCTTGAACCTAAAGTATCGCCGAATCACCTCATTTCAAAATTGTTGGTGTGGTCAATAATAAAACTATCCATAATTTGCCCTTTGAAAAGGTTTTGTGTATTTCTCTTTGAAGACCAGCAGTTCTTACTGAGCAAAGGAATAAACTCTGGAGGAAAAAACCCTGCACAAGAGAAGCAAAATACAAGATAAGAAATGAGATGTGTGAGAAGGAAGAACCGCAGGATAGGCTGTCCGCCGGATTTTGTGAATCTTGCAATGAGTGTTGTTATGAAAGATATACAGGAACAAAGCAATACGACGACGAGAATCCAATGTCATGAAATAAAATTTTCAAAATAAATTAAATTTGAGGAATATACTAATATTTCGCCCCGGCATACAGGGCTTCATAAGAAATGAGAGTCTGCGAATATTGCATAAAGACTTGTGATTCATTGAAGCGCGGATCATTTTGCATTGATCTGTTGCTGTCAGTTTTTTAGTCGATAAAAGCATGAAAATTATTTTCATGGAGAATTATCTGCTCTCATTTAGTAACATTTCAAAAGTTTGTCTTATGTAAATTTTTCTCTTGACCTTATGTCAAGAGGGCATATCGGAGGACGAAGAGGTGGGGTGGGCGGAATGGAACATTGTTAGCTTTATCCAGGCAGGTGACGGGTGAGTGCATTGCGAGGAAGATGGTTGAACGACTAAATGCATCAACTTTATACCAGTGACTTAGATATTATATAGATTTTTAATACAAAGCGTACTAGGCCAGAACGTAACTCAGGGCCACTCCTACAGATAGTTTTATTAAGCGATGTTAAAAAGTTCGAAATCAAAAAGGAGTCTCCCCGTTAACCATCTCTTTGAAAACTTTGTCTATAACACAGTGTACTCCAAAGCAAATAATTGAGTTAAGATCATTTGAATCTGGTAGAGACTCAAGGTTAGGACTTGTCGCCGCTTCTGAATCGCTTCATTCATATCTTGGTAATATCACCTGGCCTCAAATTGGCTCCTTTATCGATTCATAGATTTCTGGAAAAACTCATTACAATTGGTTAGTTTCTATTAATCGTATCAAGAAGAGGCGTAATTTTTCGAAAAATCTAATTACTTAAGCATGGTTATCATCTGTTTGAACAGCGTGGCAAATAATGAAGTAACTAATTTTTCCTCCATCCATAGAACGAACTGAATAAAATCATCGTTGATTTCAACATTGTTGAAAAGCTCCTTCACAGCTGGTAGGAGATAACCCTTTTTTGATCTGTTAAAATCTACCGAATCAAAGTTCTTCTCCTTTTAAAACACCTTTCCAGTGATTAAAAAGGCGCTTTAAGAAAAGCTGTTAATCCAGATAGGTAATCGCAATAACAAGTTGGAATACATAATTTCAAACTGCTGACTGATTCTAAGTAGCAAATGATCAGTTTCCAAGGGTCTCGGTAGCTTTATTGTAAGCATGGCATCTAGCAAATCGTGTTTCATTTGATTATGCCCACGCCCTTTCCAGTATCTTTCCAAATGTGCAATAGGCCTAATTAGCATTGCGCAGATGCTCTCAAGTATACTGTGCATTGTTCAAATACCTCATTTCATGAAATGCTGGATGAGAGGCAAAACATCAAATAGAAAATGCTCACTCTCTACACTCTCTACAGACTAGATTTGTTTTCTGTGTACAAAATACGTTAATAGCGTGTCAAAGGTAATTGTAAGCAAAAGCGAAAGTATTTATTGAGCAGTGTTAGCCAACCTAGGACCAGACGTAGGGACTTATTCCATCCACGGTCCTTACAGTCTCTAGAATATCTGCATCTCTTCATCAGATGTCAAGTGCTCTAACGTCAAAGGTTTAATAAAATAAAGTCATTCTGAAGAGTATCCTTAAGATTCATTGGGATTCCTTTATTCTACAAGCAGTCCAGCGTCTGAACGGTCCTGATTGAATTATGATAACAATCATCAAATGAAACGAAGATTTGGTTTTGGGGAAAGAAAATTAACCTGATTTGATTACGTGATGAAGACAGATCTCTGCATTTCAATTCGCAATCTTTGGCCACGATAAGCCCTGAACTGTTCTTTTACGTTTTGTTTAACTCCCGCTAACATTAATCCAATCGTTGTCCAATACCGAGATGCAATGGGAGCATGGGAATTGCGAAGGATATCCTACATAAGCCTTGCAGCATGCTTCAGGTTGGAAACAAAGTAAGAAAGTAGTGTAATCTTATTTTTTCTTGACTAACAGTGAAAGTATTTCTCAAAAAGAAAAGTCAAAGAAGCTTTGCGTATTTTGCAGATAAATATTGTCAAGCAGGTCTGTGTAGTCCAGATCTCTTAATTCCCACGAAGTTGGTTCATGCATCTAACACAAAACTATAAAATCAAACCTGTCCTCGTTTAGAAGCTGCACTGCTTCTCTAATTTACTTATAACATCAAGCAATTTGCGTTGTTTTTCGAACATTTTCCCGAGTACTACTTCTCTCGCCCTAATCAGAATGTCGATAGTTGACGCAAATATCATACACACTAACAAATGTGCTTCCTAACATTAACCAATGTTATTCCCAGGGGAAAGGAGATGGCTGAATTTGCCCTTGAAAAATAGAAGTAAAATTTCTGACAGGGAGCGTACTTTTCTCAATGTAGATATTCCGGTACGAATATGAGTTTCTGATAGAGAACGTACCTTTTTCAATGTAGCTTTTCCGGTACGAATATGAACTTCTGACAGGAAACGTACCTTTTTCAATGTAGCTTTTCCGGTACGAATATGAACTTCTGACAGGAAGCGTATATTTTTCAATGTAGATTTTCCGGGACGGATATGAGGTTCTGACAGGAATCGTACATTTTTCAATGTAGATTTTCCCGGACGAATATGAGTTTCTGATAGGGAACGTACTTTTCTCAATGTAGATTTTCCGGTACGAATATGAACTTCTGACAGGAAACATAAATTTTTCAATGTAGATTTTCCGGGACGGATATGAGGTTCTGACAGGAAACGTACATTTTTCAATGTAGATTTTCCGGGACGAATATGAGTTTCTGATAGGGAACGTACTTTTCTCAATGTAGATTTTCCGGTACGAATATGAACTTCTGACAGGAAACGTATATTTTTCAATGTAGATTTTCCGGGACGGATATAAGGTTCTGACAGGAAACGTACATTTTTCAATGTAGATTTTCCGGTACGAATATGAACTTCTGACAGGAAACGTACTTTTTTCAATGTAGATTTTCCGGTACAAATATGAACTTCTGACAGGAAACGTACTTTTTTCAATGTATATCTTCCGGTACGAATATGAACTTCTGACAGGAAACGTACTTTTTTCAATGTAGATTTTCCGGGACGAATATGAGTTTCTGATAGGGAACGTACTTTTCTCAATGTAGATTTTCCGGTACGAATATGAACTTCTGACAGGAAACGTATATTTTTCAATGTAGATTTTCCGGGACGGATATGAGGTTCTGACAGGAAACGTACTTTTCTCAATGTAGATTTTCCGGGACGGATATGAGGTTCTGACAGGAAACGTACATTTTTCAATGTAGCTTTTCCGGTACGAATATGAACTTCTGACAGGAAACGTACTTTTTTCAATGTAGATTTTCCGGTACGAATATGAACTTCTGACAGGAAACTTACCTTTTTCAACGAGATTTTCCGGTACGAATATGAGTTTCTGACAGGAAACGTACTTTTCTCAATGTAGATTTTGCGGTACGAAAATGAACTTCTGGCAGGAAACTTACCTTTTCAATGTAGATTTTGCGGTACGAATATGAACTTCTGACAGGAAACGTACTTTTTTCAATGTAGATTTTCTGGTACGAATATGAGTTTCTGACAGGAAACTTACCTTTTTCGATGTAGATTTTCCGGTACGAATATGAAGTTCTGACAGGGAACGTACTTTTTTCAATGTAGATTTTCCGGTACGAATATGAGTTTCTGACAGGAAACGTACTTTTTTCAATGTAGCTTTTCCGGTACGAATATGAACTTCTGGCAGGAAACTTACCTTTTTCAATGTAGATTTTCCGGTACGAATATGAACTTCTGACAGGAAACGTATATTTTTCAATGTAGATTTTCCGGGACGGATATGAGGTTCTGACAGGAAACGTACATTTTTCAATGTAGATTTTCCGGGACGAATATGAGTTTCTGATAGGGAACGTACTTTTCTCAATGTAGATTTTCCGGGACGGATATGAGGTTCTGACAGGAAACGTACATTTTTCAATGTAGATTTTCCGGGACGAATATGAGTTTCTGATAGGGAACGTACTTTTCTCAATGTAGATTTTCCGGGACGGATATGAGGTTCTGACAGGAAACGTACATTTTTCAATGTAGATTTTCCGGGACGAATATGAGTTTCTGATAGGGAACGTACTTTTCTCAATGTAGATTTTCCGGGCAGATATGAGGTTCTGACAGGAAACGTACATTTTTCAATGTAGCTTTTCCGGTACGAATATGAACTTCTGACAGGAAACGTACTTTTTTCAATGTAGATTTTCCGGGACGAATATGAGTTTCTGATAGGGAACGTACTTTTTTCAATGTAGATTTTTCGGGACGAATATGAACTTCTGACAGGAAACGTACTTTTCTCAATGTAGGTTTTCCGGTACGAATATGAGTTTCTGACATGGGACGTACTTTTCTCAATGTAGATTTTCCGGTACGAAAATGAGTTTCTGATAGGGAACGTACTTTTTTCAATGTAGCTTTTCCGGTACGAATATGAACTTCTGACAGGAAACGTACTTTTTTCAATGTAGATTTTCCGGTACGAATATGAGTTTCTGACATGGGACGTACTTTTCTCAATGTAGATTTTCCGGGACGAATATGAGTTT
The DNA here is from genome assembly GCF_013076305.1 of Rhopilema esculentum. The sequence continues at coordinate 8,808,522 of NW_027019317.1, forward strand.
CTGATAGGGAACGTACTTTTTTCAATGTAGATTTTTCGGGACGAATATGAACTTCTGACAGGAAACGTACTTTTCTCAATGTAGGTTTTCCGGTACGAATATGAGTTTCTGACATGGGACGTACTTTTCTCAATGTAGATTTTCCGGTACGAAAATGAGTTTCTGATAGGGAACGTACTTTTTTCAATGTAGCTTTTCCGGTACGAATATGAACTTCTGACAGGAAACGTACTTTTTTCAATGTAGATTTTCCGGTACGAATATGAGTTTCTGACATGGGACGTACTTTTCTCAATGTAGATTTTCCGGGACGAATATGAGTTTCTGATAGGGAACGTACTTTTTTCAATGTAGATTTTTCGGGACGAATATGAACTTCTGACAGGAAACGTACTTTTCTCAATGTAGATTTTCCGGGACGGATATGAGGTTCTGACAGGAAACGTACTTTTCTCAATGTAGGTTTTCCGGTACGAATATGAGTTTCTGACATGGGACGTACTTTTCTCAATGTAGATTTTCCGGTACGAAAATGAGTTTCTGACATGGGACGAACTTTTCTCAATGTAGATTTTCCGGTACGAAATATGAAACTCTTATTCTTTTAGAAACCAGCTGAGCATTTCTCAAGTTTTGTAATTAAGCTGCAACGTCATAGCAACATCTTTATTGTTGCCGTTGTTCTATTCCTGTTGTTGATAAATTATGATAATGGCGACTAGGCCACGCAGTTATGCCTAAACCTTATTATGCTTGCTCTTCATTAAACTGTTAAATTGGTTTTTGTTCTCTTTCAACTGCTTCTTACATTAGGGCCTACTTCTTACTTCATACAGTGGGACAATTGAGAGGGTGCAGCTCTAAAAACCGAAAAACCGAATCTTGTCAGCAAATGGTCTATTCTTTCAAAACGGTCATTGCTTCAGTAGTGACATTTGTAGTTAATCGCCAATCTTTATGCTGTTTATAGAGCTTGTTGCACGACAAGAAGATAGATGTGCTTCAAAGTTTCCATAATGACAAAATTTGCAAAGTTAAAAAAGCTTTGAAAAAAGTGACAAATTGAGCATAATTATCATCAAAAGATTTTGCACGCTTGTAATAATTTAAAATCATGATAAAAGTTGAGATATTTCGAGTTGGCAAAATTTAGGTAGATATTTCTCATTGAATTATCAACTGAAAAAAGAATTCAGTTCCATTGAAATACTGGTAATCAGTTGAAAACGGAGGTTAAGTATGAAGAATTTATGGTAAACAGTTTATGATGTAGAAATATTTCTGAAATACTGGTATTCAGCTGACAAAATAGACATTTTGCTGAGTACTGGGAGTCAGTTGATAACACAGACGTTTTCCTGAAATACTGGAAATCAATTGTTAACATTTGTAATCATTTTGATGATGTAACCTGGAGTCAGATAGCCACTTTAGAACAATTTTTAATCACTTTGATGATGTAGCCTGGAGAAATAAATGCCCCGGCAACATTCCAACGATTGGCTAATCGCATTGCACACAATATCCGTGATATATTTTACGATATTTTACGGTGTCTAGGTCGTTCATTGCTGTAAAGTATAAGACTGAAATCAGTACAGAATCCCTTTCCTGACCAATAAGATTTGGCAACCAAGCACAGGCTGGCAATTGGCTTTCCTCACAGGCATTTCCGCTCTCTATCATACAGAGTTTATTGGTACTATTATCACGGTTGCTTTTTATAGAGATGTTCTAATGAGCGCCAGCCATAGCGGCAATAATAATTGCATAATTATTAGAACGTCTTTGTAAGGGCTGCTCTTTTGAACGGATGAGAAGATATTCAAGAATGGAAAGAAAAGGACCGTTATGCGCTCTTATCTGTTCGTTCTCTCGACGTTTGATAAGTTCCGTTATAATAATCCCACAAGATATCACGACACAATAGACCATGGAACAAAGAAAGCAATGATCAGTATACTATGTCACTAAGACAACTTAAACCAATCTCCGGGATTCGGGGTTTTTGCATCCCATCCCAAAGACAGTATCTTTAATTGTCCCATTGAAATCCCATCGTACTTCTTCGCCGTTACTGACTTCGAGGGCGTTTGTGTCCAAAACTGCTTCCAGTTCGCAACCGCTTTTGCATGTTTCGTCGTAGACAGTGTTAAGAATGTCTCTGAACTCATTTATAAACCATTTCAAATGCTTGACTCCACCGGATTAAAAGAAGAGTCAATGAACCACATTTTGTTTGATTTTGAAAAGAGCCCGCCTTTATCGCAAACGAAAAGATACGGTTCAAAGGTGGAGCAATCGAATCTGATGTAGACAGCGATATGTATCTTCTGATACCCACAGTGATCATGGTGATATATTTAATGGTTGCTAAACAGAGAACGATAACGCCTTTTGATAATCTATACAGTGGCCGAAATTGAGTTTTTTACAGTGGGGCAAGAATCGTGAATTTTCTGAGTTTCTTCTCATCTCTTCTATTTCTAGCTGAAAATCTTTACTAATATCAAAAGTCAGAAGATATGAACGTAAAATACCAGTATTGCAGAATCGTTGCATTTTTTTCATCTCAATCTTTAATACACCTACAAAAGACTTTCCAACGGTTTCACTCTAATAACTGGATGCAAATTTTACCGGCTTTGCAAGTATAGATTTCTCAGAAGAAGTGAACAGTGCCAATTCAACAAGTGAAATTTTTTTCTAGGTGATAAATAAAGAAAAGCAAGACCAACTGCATGCCAGTGGCCGTAATCGTTTGGGTGAGTTTTTTGAGACGCCCTGTCAACGTCTATGGTCAACTGTATCAGTATAGTGAGAATAATCTTAAGATGGAATCCACCTCCGCAGGGACAGATAAGAAATGTCATGAAAGGAATAAGTGAAGGTCATTCCACCAAACCAAGAGTGCGGCAGTTTAATAGGTTTCAAATGACTGCACTGGTTACACAAAGAGGCTTTACATCAAAGCTATTGATCCGTGATAACTTCACAGTATAATACTGTCCCGAATAGTTCTGAAGGAACACTCGCTCTTGTAAATTGTATGCAGCGCATCTTTGTCTGATCAAGTAATCAAAATTTGATATTTACGCCAGGTGGAGAGAACTCTGAGAAGAACAGCATCGTTTTAGCTGTAAAAAGCCAAATAGTTGAAGCAAGCAAAAAGGTGAGCGTCTATTAAACCTGGATACTCTTTTTGGTCCCCTGTCATGCACACAAGAACATAACCATGCTACATAGATTAGGAAACAGGTGTGAGAGATTAATTTCAGGTATGCTAGAATAGAAAAAGATACGTCACAACTGACGAAGAAGTCAATTATGAAAGAAAGACTTGCACTGTCATTCTCAGATCCTGAAATCTTAGGTTCACAAACCTGATATCTGGGTTTAGAAAATTTGGAAGAGACAGAATAGTTTCCTTGCCAATGTCACTTAATGCTTTGCAAGTTCAAAAACCACTCCAAGAGATACTACTGTGTTCCATCTACCTTTTATAAAAATCACACTTCTATTTTAAACAAGACAGCCTCAGAGATACATAAATGAATAATTCATGAAGATTTCAACAAACCGCTACAAGATTTCTTCATAATCATCGTTCAGGGACTGAGGAATTACGTCGAGAATCTAATTTGTTTTAGTGTATCGGTGTCACGAATTGCTTATAAAAAAGTTCGATAGATCACTCCACATAAAAATATACAATTAAGTGCAAAATTTCTTATAAACCCTGAGCATTGGTCATGATGAAATCGCCAAAGCTAACGCTATTGCGGTACAATATAATGCTATAATAACGATGAATTCTCTTGACGAATAAGTAAAAATGTTTCATGATGTGTACATAAGAATACAAGTCGTTATTAATTTAATCAATTTTTTTCCTGGTACAATTTACTTACATTCATCGTTATTTTACTATTATTGTTTATCGATGTATCGATGTCATGAATGGACAAATTCCTTCGGTATATTCCGAGGGGTAGACGCTAATACCCTCTATGTACGGCCATGTTTGTTGCACTGTCAGCTTTCTTATGGCTGTATCAAAGCCAATATAGGTGGCGTTTAGAATAAATGGGTGTAAAGCCGTTCATTAATCTTTATTAATCTCATAATCCAATGAAGTTAGGCTGTCATTCAGATCTGACAGAGGAATTCAAGTATTTCAATAAAAGAATCATGCTGATAACAAACATTTCAATCTTTGTAAACCTGTTATTTTTATTTGTTTTTTTCTAAAGACCTGGACTTTAAAATATTTTCAAAAAATTGATCTCCTATTTTATCATTAGTCTTTGGTTCTTAGTTTTGTAGATCAATTTTTCTAAGTGACATGAATAATGTTCTTTCATGTACAGTTTCTTTAGGCTATTGTAAGCAAACCTAGCTATGTCTCTGTGAGCCTTTTCGATGGCTTCAAACTCATGACTTCAGGTAATAAGAAAATCGTACCACGCCCAAATGCAATAGGGGGATAGTGTGGCAAAAAACATGCTGCAAAACTGCAGAAGCACACACTCTGTGTTGTGGCAAAAATTGTGGTTTTTCTCACTTACTGCATCACGTTTATAACTGCTGCCATATTGCTGGAAATTTTTACACTTATACTCTTGCCACTGAGACAGAGACTCGCTGCTCACGGGCTTTTCTCGTTCGGTTTTATCCCAATCAGGTATGCAACAACGTATAACCCTTTGAGAACGAGAAACTCTTATAAAAACGACTGAAAGCCCTTTCAAGGTGTTAAAGTTGAATCATTTCGTTAATGGAAGGTAAGTCGAATTCCTGACAGGGAGAAGATATGCTTGTTCAAATGACCAAGTCTCTCGCCACTGATAAAATTATTCCAGCCTCAGCATTACTAAAGATGATCGAAATAGTTTATATGTCTGTGATGCATTTCTGGCTAGCTTTTCGGTTATAGAATTACTATATCAGTATCAAGTTGGGAACATGTATTAACTTTTAATTGACAACAAGTTATAATCTATAATGGGATGTCATTTTAAACGCTCAGAAAGATTTCCCAAAAGGGTTTTTCAATGTAATGGTTTTTAAAAATTTGTGAAACAATTGTCTAGAACTGTAACAGTGGTTTTATTTTATCAGATCACCAGGAATTCCGTTGTTTCTGATAATACGAACGACCTAAAGCTAGATCTATCCTTCATTTTGTGACAGACTACAGACACTACTTTATTAACGGTTAAATAGAAGAGAAATTTATAAAAAGACTCCACATTGGCCACCAATGCCCACTACTCGTGTTGACTTAGTCAACTGGATTCTAAAACAAATCAACTATCAGAAGTAAAATCTTTATCACAGTATTCGCAGGTTTATAGCATTTTAAATAGAAAAATAGGTAACGCCGAGGAGCAAAAGTCATAACTAAATTTGAATAACGCCTATGCTAAATGCCAAAATGAACTAAAAACGAAATATTGCTGTAAGTTTGGCCTCTGCTTTACACAGAATCCAAAAGAATTACCATTGCAGACAGAAGACTCACAGCTACCACACTCATGCCACTATCTGCTTCATTGTTTACTGAAAAAGGATATTAACGTGTAGGCCTTTTGGCTTGAACAGTTTCTTTGACTCTGACTTTCTGACAAGCGCCAGGATATAAAGTCTTTATAAATAGCAATGAATTATGCACGAAAAATAAGAACAAAGCTTTAAAGCGAACTTATTTTGAATTATAGTTAGAAGTAGTATAAATGTGGGCTTTTTTGATAAGAAGTATCTTTATTACAGTTCTTGAGGATAGAAGAAATGGCCTTCAAAGTTGCAGTTTTAGTTGTCTTGTTCATTATCACAACTGGCCTGCGAAGAACTACGTGCAAAAGCTTGCAGAAGGTAAGTACACATCTAGATATGAGAGCTAAATTTGTCAATGCTGACGCACTATGTACTGGGTTGGGGGTAAAAAAATGGTACAGATAACGACCCATTCTTAAGGGATCAAAACATTTTGAACCCCCTCCAAAACGCAAGTTAAACTATTAATTTTTATCTCTTTGAAAATGTCCACGCGGCTAATAGCAATTCAAGCACCATATTTTCGGACTCAACCTAAAGTTTATAATACTTTCAAAAACCCTTTTGCGGAAGGAATTGTCTGCTTTACTGGTAAATTCCTAATGCATATTATCCCATGAATATAAACACGTAAATTATTCTTTGGCCTATCATATATATGCACTTAGTGAGCAAAAGTATCGCACAGGCTGAGACAGAAACGGCGGCACTGCAGCAAAAGTTTTGTAGCTAACCAAATTCAAACGTCCACAGTAAATCACAAAATATGTAAAATGACCCTTTAGTTGGAAAATGGTGGAAAATTTATCAAAATTTGATACTGAAAAAAGCAAATGCAAAAAATTCTTGATTTATGTCTCTTTCTGAACAATAGCAATATTTGCAAAAACACAAAAATTGAGCCATGATGGATACATACAGGAACCTGTGCGATACTTTTGCTAAGTTCGTGTATCTGTATATTAAGTTACTGTTTTGTCAGCACTATTGGTACTGGTATAGTAAGGAGATTATATTTTTCGTTGAAAAGCCTTGCATTGTATAATACATTTTATGACTGAATATTGAAGATAAACAAATATTTCTATTTACCGATCTGTTGAACAGTGCTTGATGCTGTAAAGACAGAGTTGTACTCGCTTTCGTGTTCAGTACAAGACAGCTTTGAGCTGTCACTATAGCGTGTACGGTTCCGTAGATACGATGATAATGCAACTTTTGTAGCAGGTAGATTAAGTGTTTGCCAAATAAGTTGCAAAAAGATGGGAAATTTTGATGCTCATTCTAAAATATTGTTTTTGCTTTTGCTTTCACACGAACACAAAATGGAAACAGCAAAGAAAAGTACATGTAACTTTAGGCTAGAAACATAGAAAAAAGTTTTCCAACTGTTAAAAAACTCTTTAGATATTCTCAGAAAATTGTCACACTTTGAGACAAAAAAGCACTTATTTATCTTCGAATAATCGGAAAATCTTCACTCGCCTACTTAACTTAACATATATTGATAGTTATGCTATATTACTGCCATTGTCAGTCTGTTGTCGTGAAGCTAAACCCCTGGATTTACTTTCTGGGCTATTATAGTTTTCTCTCATGAGAAACTTTCAAGAAACTTTGAGTACTCAATTCTTTATAAAGCATTAAGAAGTTTTTAGTACATAAAAATTAGCATGTTCCTTATAAGACTGAAGGTTCACCCCTTCTTACGTTTGGTCTTATTCTCTTTTCCCTCTTTTCACACGCATCTCAATATTTTGGCATGAAAAGGGACATTTTGAAGTTTCTCTTCTATTTTCAACGTAAGTTCAAATATGCAGCACAAGTACCAAGGTGCTTCTTTGAAGAAAACTATCAGAACACAAATTAAAAAAGGTCATTATTAGCATGTCTTCTTCGAAACGTATAAAAACCAAGTTGACGTCATCAATATTATATTAATAAATGGCTTATAATTCACCATTTGATTAAAATATAGATATATGGACGAGGTCGTCTATAAGGTCTACAAGAACAATCAATTCACAGGCCCTACTGATCACTGGATTGGAAATTAGTGAATTTTTAGCATGCTTTCCAACTCCAAACCGTTAATCTACATTATTTGGCATAAGATCATCGCAGCTTGGTTTGAAATTGTAATTGTTGATCAGCCTTAACCTAAGAAAAGGCGATCCTATTAAAAGGTTCCTATTAGATTTGGGAATTTAGAAAACAACAAAGTTGTAGAGCTCCTTGGCTATGAAAATACCGAGACAGTGAAAGGGAAAGGTTGAACAAGAACAGCGATGGCTAAACTGCAGTTGAGTCATCCGTTTTTCAAGTCACAAAATGAATTTTAGACACTACTACTGACATTCACTACTGACATTATGAAAAATTTGCGAGTTATCGCTTGTATTTTATTAAATGTAATGGGTATAGTTAATAGTATAATAAGTCAATGAATAATCATAAAGTATAAAAAGATGTTTCGGGCCTTCAACAATTTGAGAAATTTAGAGGAGCAGCAGAAAGAGAGATTACGCCTCAAATTTAAATATTTCAGGATTTGTCAAGAAAATGCAGCAAAATACCACTGCCACCATTTGACCTCCCTTGTTGCATGATTCATTTTAAAGAGCAAAATCTGACAGTTGCAAAAGTCTTAGTTTCCTAGCGAAACAACCTAGATCCTGGAGTGAATAAAAACAACTTTTTTCTTCAACGTTGTAATCTGAAGCGACGTTTGTGATTAAATAGGATACCGCAAGTCTGACAACTATTCTGACACTTTGACTGGTTCAGACAAAATTTTTATTCTTTTTTCTGTTTGTTGGTTGAATGCTTTATTTTGTATAATCAGATGACCTCATTGTCGATTATGGCTCCTAGTGCTTCATAATTAAATATACCTAGAAATAAGTTATGGTCTAAATCTAGGGTAAATCTCCAGATTTCATAGCCTACAACGCCATTTCCCAAATTTCAACTATATTCTTCGAATGATTTTGAGAATCGAAAGAAGTGGACCTCCGCCACTATTGCGATGTCACCTCCTGGCCATTTTCACGTAACACTTAGACTAGCAAATAATTATAAACCCAACCAATTTATTCAAACTATCAGCGTATCACGCAAGCTTCTTGACCCGAGCAAACAAACTGACACAAGTACCACCCTCTCTGACTTTAAGAATATGCAATGCATGTGTACATACTCCACATCTGTTGAACAAATTTAAGGAATTTCTTTGTCAAGAGCACTTTTGTACTAGAAGTATTCGCGAGAAGACAGCTAGCCCTTTTCGATAAAGCAAATAAGGCGATATCTCTCTGTATCTTATCTCATCATTAAATTATCAATCGTGTCTCCACCCTGATGATCAAACATCGGTCAATTTATTAAGCGCTATCAAACTCTTGACTGACATAAAAATTTCCCAAGTCCATCTGCATTAAAATACAATCTGATAGCAACAATGCTGAGGGCGTATTTTTCGATTGTGCTAAGAGCCTTCCATTTTAAGTATCTTTCCTTAAAATTATTCAGAAGAGCAACAATTTGTAGGCGTGGTTTGATGGAATAGCCATAGACACGTTATCCATGTTGAGTGGAAAAACGCCAAAGGCCAATCCAGATTGATTTCTAAATCATTTTAAGCACAAAAGAAACATGCAGCTTAGAAGAAATGGGAGGGCTTTCGCCGTCTATAGGACCTTTAAGGGCTCAAAAGAACATTTGGAATTTGTTAATATGCAGCTAATTATGATACCACACCGGCTATATGTAGCTGGGATAAAATGTTTTTGCCTCTTTTGCTTTCAAAATAATTTCTAATACCGGGTCAGTCTGAATTAAAAAATGAAAAGATAATTTTAGAAGTTAGAATATTTATTTCTCATCTTAACTTGCATGTATGGAAACTTGCAGATACAGACGATAAAAGGGTTTTTAGATATGGAATATGGATGGAACACCAACATCGCCTCAAAATGTTTCTGCAGTTCTCTAGATTAAATTGAATTTTTAGTTTATGGTGAAAAGACTGCGAATATTTTTCTGGCAATCAAAAGTGCGTTACCGACATCACAATTGCGTGAAAACGATAATCTGCTTATTATTATCTGCACAGAATAATCTAAAGAAGAGACGATAAAGCCTAATCGCGTTTCTTACTATGATTGATAAATTAGCAAATGAGTTTATTTATAGCTGGAATGATATTTCTACGAGCAAATTAATGAGACCTTAACGAAATTGTAGTCTCTTTATATCTTTATTATACATTAACATTAACATCTTTATTATAGTAAAAATATGCCAAAGAAAGGGATTCCGAAATATCAATGATAGTCGAACTAAACACAGATGCAAAACAGAACGCGGATGCAAAAGGGAAATTAAACTTTAGAAGTGCTGTTGAGAACATTTTGGGCGCTGATGAAGTGATGATAAATGCAACTAAAAGAAAGATAAAATAGCCAATTCATTAAAACAATACACTACATGAAAATATCAAAGGTGACCTCCTATGACAGATAATGGTTTTTTGCTAAAGACTAACCCCACCTTTAAAAAGTATGTGTATAGAAATATGTCGCTTTTTAACAATTTTCTGCACCTTGTTAGTTGAAGAACTTTTGTAGTCATGAGCAACCTATGTAACAGGCCTCTCTATTCTTGGGGTGAGCTCATTGTGGTAGTAAACGTAGCCACATGAAATATCCTGGATAAAACAATGGTGGTCCACCGAGATCCGGATGATGAAACTAAGGATGCTGTGCTTGTACAGTTTTTGGTGCTGTTCTGAGTGCAAGCAAAGGGATCCCAGCACTTCTGTTTTGCATAACGCATTTCAAAGAAATTCTTTGCATCGATCCTGTAACCGACAAACAACTAAAACAGCTTCGATCAAAAGACTGCTGTGCAATGATGATCCTCTTCCCTCTCTCTTGCGCTCTCCATTTTGTCCATCATATATGTCTGAGTATTTCCATTAGAAATTACTTAATCTTTTTTTTATATTCCACGAAAACAAGACTGTGTATGAAAGATGGGCTCCCCCATCCATGCCCCCCAGAAATTTTCTTTGCCCCTTGTTTGCCCCCCAGTTTTTTCAAAAGTTTCTATCAACAAATCAATGTTTTCTTCCAAAGCTGTTCAATCGCTTTTTGACTTTCTTAGAGTTGATCTCTCTATTTTGCTCAATGCGATCTTTATTGCATTGACAAGCTAAGAGCATTTTGACTTGTAACCGAGGATAATATTAATGAAATGTTGGCTCCTTTCTGTAGTTACCAAGAAAAAATCATTCTTGACAAGCATTTAAATTCTATATTTATTATATGTTATCAGGAAGATACACTTTCTTGGGGTGGGGTGCGCAGGGTAAGCCCAAACCAAGATTCTCCGCATACCATTTAAATACCTTTTTGCTCTGAAACCCAGTTTTGGGACAAGCCAATACCATCCCAGTATACCTTGGCAATCTATTATTGCTTTTCGAAACCCTACGAATTTTAAATCCTGTGTAAAAGAATGATTTGCTTGATCTCATGGAAATTGGATAGAAGACATAACAAATATGGAAAAATTTTTCCAATCAACTTTACAAAGCTATTAGCCTTTTATTTTTTAAGTATATTTCTTCTGTTGAAATTCTAACGTTTGTGCATTATTGTTAAACAGTTAGAACTCAGTGGAGTAACGGCCCAAAGTTACCTTTAGTTAAACAACGAAGGGTCTCGAAACTTTAGGTACCCCTAGCAACAATTTATTTTCGTAATTTTTCCTGCGGAACGCAGCTGCTCATTACGCTACTAATAAAACTATTATAACAGCCTTGATAGAGCTGTACCAAGGACATGCTTATCTATAGGGCGCTTAAAATTATTGCCTTGTAGCTAATTATGAGCCACAACGCCACTGCTTTACGTTCTAGTAGTTCACAAAGTAATAACTAGCTAGCGTTGGTCCCTATAACAGAAAGCTTGCCCCCGGCTAGCCCCCCCAGGATTTTTAAGGCTAGATTTGCCACTGCCCAGGAAATCTCTGTTTAAAGTTATTCGGAAAACTCTGATTAAGTGCTTTGAATGATGTTGCTAGAAAAAAGACTGACGAAAAGGACGTTCATGAGAATTTAGAAACTTGCTAGAAGGAACCGAAAGTAAAATATCTTTAAAATCACTCCTCAGAGCAAAGTTTCGTCTATTACGAAAAACTGTAACGTGTCGTTTACTAAAGACTTTTTGAAGGATTCCTTTTATTTATTATAAAAGATTCAATAATTAATAAATGCTGATTTCAAAATGTACAGCAAAGGGAATTTGAAACGATTCGACAACTTCAACGTTTTGTAAAACGAAGCCTGTGATTTCTGAGACTCGCCACTAATCAATTTTGCTTAGCCAGTTAGCAAGATTCCTGATTTTTTAGAAAGTTTTAATCAACATAATAAAGGCCACTGATCATGTTAGGCATGATAAACATATTGCAGGGCCTATTTTAGTGTGGTTTTTCCCACATTTTGTGGTCTTGGAAATCCAAAATGTTGTCTTGGAAATTCAAAATTGTGGAATGGGGTTTTTCATGTTAGCTATGATGAGTCCATGGTAATTCGAATAGCCCTTGCAAGGACCGTAGCAGCTAAGCTACATTCTGCAGACGTTCAACGTTTGATCAGCACATACAACAAAATAAAAACAAATGACCGTGCCTCCCTGTCTCCGCAAACGATGTTCAGTTATCTGTATGTGTCTAAAAACATGCCAAGCGTATCAGAATTTGACCCTACTTCAGCTGCTTTGTTTTGGATAAACAAAAAGCAACGACGGGAACATTCGTATCGAAAGCAAAGGAGCAAGAATGGTTCCCGGTAGCATTCCCGGAAGTTTTTCCGGAAGCAGATGATGCTTACAAAGAGAGAAGGATCAGAAAAAAATATGAAAGGCAAACCTGATGTCAATTTCTGAAATCTGAAATAATTGAAACTGACCAGTTTACTCTAAGGCCCCTAATAAATGGACTCCCCCCATTATTAATTTTTCAAAAATCTAATAGCCCCCTGCTCTCATTGGAGCCCCCTGCTTTTCAAACAAATTTTTTGGCTCAGCGTGTCCTTGAATATCAAAATAAGTATGAATTTTAGAGCTTCTAGCAATGTAAACCCTTAACAACTGTTACTGTCGGAGTCCATGAAGAAAAGGCTATAATAGAAACATATTTGTAATCGTGTTATGTTGAATATATTTGTTTTTGACGAATAAAGAAAAACGCTTTCTACGGCAACGGTCGATATTTTGAAATTCCATGCTTCATATACAGCCTACTTTTCTTAAAGTGTGGTCTTGGAAAATTTCCATAAAATAGGCCCTGACATATTGTTAAATGACCGAAACTCACGCTACCGGAAGCTCGACCTTCAGATTTTTAAAATTGGATTTTACCTTTGGAAAAGCATGTAAAATTGAATACACAAAACAGAAATATCGATGTGACCTGACCTTGGAATAAAAAAGCTTTGGCATTTTGAAACATACTATAAACTTTAAAATGACTTTGAAAAAAGGTAACGTGAAATATCTAAAAACTTATCAACACTTATCAAAGTATAAACGCTCGACAATGACTTTGGCAACAATTCATATTCAGCTGATGACACTATATATACTAACATATATTTTATATTCTCATATACACAGTTACATCTGATTCATGCATAGGAACATTTTTTTATAACATTGCGCGTGAAACTCGGACTTGCCTATCCTGTGGCTATCATTTTCTATACACCAGAGCGTGTACAGCTTGCCTACTCGTCACGGAGCACTATTTAACTTATTGAACGATAATGGGAACAACGAAATTCCGAATATATAAATCTACGTTTGACCCACTATCCCTGCTTTATTATGCACTTGCGTCTAACAACGAATCAGTATTGTAGCATGTAGCAACATCAATCTTAGAAGCGCAGTAAAGCAAAATGCTGACACTGTCTTTTATTTTAGGCTTGTCAAACACAAGTTGACTGCGATAGAGCGTATCCTATATGTGACGGAGGGTTTTGCAGGGCAATTCGAAGCATCACTGAGATTGGAAAGTTTCTACTGGCACCTGTGAGTTTTCTACTAAAATTAATACATACATTTTGCCAGCTAAATTCTTATCACTATATTGCCATTTATGTACAAAAATCTATCTAATAGTTTATTAAAATAATTTTTCCCACTCTGATTTTAAATTTTTGAACTTTGAGTAGTTTTTTTGTGAGGCAGCTTTTAGTTTGGGCGACTGTCACACCACATTTAGTCCCTTAGCATTGTCGATCAAGCAACCTTAATCAGACATGAAATTTTTCTCTTGTTTGATAAACGTTTGCTTCCTCTAGTGCAACAATTTCAAAGCCCCATGTCAGAATGATGGTGAATGCTCGTGCTCGTCGATACAAATGATATGCGAATCAAACGAATGTGTAGTGCGGAGAAACACGAACACTTCAGAACGAAAAAAATAACGAAATGGCAGAGTATACACACGGATTTTCCAAGACTTCAACTAAACGTGGCCACAGTTTCGTGTTATCGAATATTGGCAAAAAATTTAATTTACGTTGAAACAATGAAAGATTGACGATAAAAACAAGGGGGTTGATGTTCATCATACAGATCAACACAAGCATCATGCACATTGCAATATACTCTTCATGACTGATGTTTTGGCAAAAACAGAGTTACCATGGATTGCAGAGTTAATTGTTCTAAGTGGGGACCTATTAAGCCAATAAACATTTTGTTGGCCAAACCTGTATCGTGTCCTTGGAACATAGCGGTTAAGTGATCACACTATAAAAATAAACTTGCATAACAATTGATCTTGAACCAAAAAATCTAGACAAATAGTATATAAATCCTTCAACTGTGCAAAACAGTCAGATCTGTTGCAAATTAGCTAAGATATGAGCAGCGAAAGACAATGGGATTAAAAAGCATAACTAATGTTTAGGCCTGGTTTATCGACTTCAAAATTACGAACGGATTATAATAAATTGAATGAGACAGTACATGTGCTCGTTTAATTATGCCTCAACTATTTTGTGACTGACTCAACTATTTATTTCGCATGTAAGACTATTTGATAATGGTCTCTCTGATCGTAAGACTAAAACGCAAAAATACCAAAAATGAAGCACAAAGTACATATTTTGTTAACATCTTATTTTGCAGAAACTAAGGCAATAAGCACTTATATTGCTCCAAGCAGACTCACTGCCCTACCCATAGCAAAAACGAAAACTATTCTCCGTAGCCCCATTGTGAAAGGATCCATGCCTGGATCAGTTGTCCTTATTTGTAATAGATATTGATGTAGGTCTTAATACTTTCATTTACAGGTTTTATTGTTACTCGTGAATTTTGTCCATAAACAATGAGCTCCTTCACAGAAGCAGTGAACAAGGGGACAGTTTGTTCAGGGAACTGTTCACAGTTTGTTTATACTTTTGCAAATATCAGTTGAAAAGAAAAACAAAACATATTGCAAAGTGTTGGTTTTTGGTTGGAATATTACGATAACAGCTTCCATACTAGGCAAGGACACCTTGCTGAAGCATACATCGTTCTACGATTGAGAAAATTTATGGGCAGTTGATAGCGTCCTTTGTATAGAGAAAATGATTTTGGCTTGCAAGGATGTTTTAAGAATCAAGCTCTTTTTGAATCGAACGATTTTTTAAGAGTACCATTTTGGAACCTTTCTGGGCGTTATTTGAGGGTTTTCCCAAATTGTTTCAAGTGGGATCTATTCTCTAACCTGTTTGAGAACAGAAAGAAGTTCTATTGGCAAGAGTTGGTCGCTTCCGATGAACTTAAAAGCCTAAATCTACCAGTGTTGCATGGTCACAATAGAAGCTGGTCATTTGTATGCCCCACCACGAATATTTTTGGTACTACAAATGGTACCAAAAATGAACCTGATTGTGTGTAGCTATGAACAGCCAACTTAAATTCTACATTTTTACTATTCAGACGAGGCCATTTAAGTGCTATATCCTCAATAATGACAAATAGTTATTAATGTATCAATGAAATTGTTGCATCAAAAAATATGGAGACCGAATGAGAACCAATCAAAGGGCCAATCAAAACCTCCCTTAGTATACAGGTGTCAGTTTCTAAAGATGAGCGTATAGACAATGGCAATCGAAATATTGTTTCGCTGTGGAGGAGCCTGTAATTTGTATCTTACAATATTACGGTTTATTTTCAGACCATTTACTTAACATTCACAAGCATAATTTGTAAATACGTTGTAAAAAATTATGTAAGAATTGCCTTTGTCATTATATTTATCGCTGTATATCCAAGTAGAAAACGAGTAGAAAAGCACGTGGCTCCGAATCATGAGATGATAATCAGATCCTATGTATTCAGGGCCAGTTTTAAAGCTAACCAGGCAACTATAGATAGAAACTAACCCTACAAGGTACATATCTTGCTGTTGAAGGCAACGAGTCTATATGAAAGAATATCATCAATGAGGATATACGATCTTCATGTAAATTGGCAAGTGACCAATTTTGATTGCTGGCCATCTTCAGAACATAAACAGGTGCTTATTATGATCACGTACAGTATGGGAAATTTAAGCCAATCACATAAGCTCATCGATATGCTCTTAAGAAACACGTCAGCAAGCTGTTCTCGGCCATGCGTCTCCTTTTATATCGACTCATTGCCTTGCACAAAGCCAACAGACGTTCTAGATAGCTAGCCCATGAGTTACATCCTTTACTATCAGTTTACAATATCTAAGTCTGTTTCACTAAGTCTTTAAAACAACTATACCCTTGCATGTTTGCCAACTACGAGAGTTTTATGGTGTAAATATCGTTCAAAATTCTTCACATAGTAGATTTAAATAACAGTCCCTTGTAAGCTACTCGGTGTAGAGTAGTGATGATTAGGCCTATATCCACAATTGAACTAGTATACTATGTGTTTTATGCTCTTCAATGATATCACTGTTTAAGTCATTAGGTTGGGTGTGTAAAACCGATACCCACAAACTCTGTCGATAACGCACTGCTGAAGGATATTATTACAGCGGACTGTTTGCGTATTGTTTGTCACTCGCCCATTTGATTAAGTTAAGGTGAAAGTAAAACGGTTGGGATACGATCTTAATGTTATTTATGGTTTCGTATACAAACTTATTTTATCGTGCTTATGCTGCAAAGTAGATTTCTTAATGTCACTGTGAAATGAAGCAGAATTTGATGAAACACAGACAAGATTTCTTGTGTTTTCTGGCCTTGATGACCTATTCGTTTGGTAATGTAGCGGAATGATAGCATTTTAAGGGGGTTCTGCTTCTGAGATGGTTCAGTAGAATATGATTAATAAACTACAGAACACAACGAACGGCAAATGGATCCAAGTTGGGCCTGGGATACGACTGAAGTCTAGCATCCCAGCATCCCTTGCTAGCCCGCTATTGGTTTCGCGCGCCAAAAAATGCAGCTTGTTGACAACTGGATATGCCTCCTTTATTTCTTTTCAGAGAGATGTTAAGCTTATTGGTTTACGAGAGGATGAAGAATCTTCTTGCCTTGTGTTTTTAGCAAAATTTTATAGTGCAGTATAGAGAATGCCAATACAACATAGCATTTGATAATGAGAAACCTGTTGTATCTTTTGGTCTTTATTTTTATGTATTAGTTCATACCTGTCATATTTTCAGAAAAGGAATCTGCAAATGCTTTGAGAGAGCTTGCGCAAGCTCAAGAACAAACTGATTTTAACATTGGGAAACAGTCTTACCTGGCTAAAGTCAACCATCTCCATTTGGCTTTTGATCAATCGAGGTCTCTCTCTTCTTCTTTATGTATAATTTCATGGTCATAGTCCTGCACACACGTTAGCCCATTCACATATTCAAAACTTTTACCTGAAAAACAAAAAAGATAGAAAATCATGCTTAATCATAAGGAGGGTTGAGCAGTGGTACCGTTGAGGGGACGCAGGGTGTGTTGGTGGGGCTCACCCCACTTAACAAGCCAGTAGAAGTTTGCTTGGAAAAATTACTTACTTGGCAATGTGAATTAACCCATTGACTTTACATGAATGTGAAATTTCTATTAGCCTTTAGAAAAGATGAATAGTTTGAATAATTTGATATACACAACAGAGAATCTTTAACATGAATGCAATATACACGGTGTGGAAAAGGGTGTGAACTTGGGTGGGGCTTCTAGCCGTTCGCATAGCTCCCTTCTTAACTTTTTAGGACGGCACTCCTGGGATTAAGTGGCACTACATTGGGAGTCAAGGCTCCAAGCTATCACAGATTAGGAGACTATATACTAATTTGATATCGACATTTGCCCACTTACGCGGTAAATCCATTTGTCCGGGGTGCTTGGAAAATATAACTGATATCTTCATAAAACGACATTCAAATTACCGCTAAATGCAGAAATTTGAAGAAATAAGTTTCAAATAAGCTTGCAACCCTTAGTACCCTACGACTAAATAGTTCTCTTTAAAAAGAAATTCCCTTTGGTTTGCCACTGTTTCCCATTTGGCAAAAGTGCAAAATGGAAATTATGAGCTTGATACAAAAGACCATTATACGAAAAGTGAGAAGAATGTTTTCAAAAGGTCTTGTTAGGAAGAAATATTTCAAGAATTTCAAAAACACTGGGCTTTGAAATCATGGTTTATGTTGGAACTATTCCGAAAGTGTGTTTAATTTGATTGTAACATGAAAGATTGCTACAAAGTCATTTAGTTACAAACCCGTTATATGAAATTGGCATTGATAAAATGCCGTCTGCTATGTCTGCAGCTTTATCAGTTGAACACCATATCTCTAAATGCAACACCGTTTACGTTGAGATAAGTGCATTTGCCAATCATCATTAATCTTATCTTCCTAACGCAGACACCGTACTGATGAAAGATTCAAAACAAGCAACTGTATGAAGCAAAATGAGGGGATTTTAAACAACCTGGTAATGGAAACCACGTAACATGTGTTCACGAGTTAAACCTCAAAAAAACCTCCAAACCAATAAATTTCAAGATTTAGGCTTGTCAGATATGGAAAAGTAATTCATCAAAAAAAATCGTAAAGAGATGAAAACTCTTTGTGAATCTAAGCAGTTGGGTACATGGCTTAGGGAAAAAGTAAGGGAAGATGTGACTTGGCAATTTCACCACGGAAGTAAATTGACGATTATTTATGGGAGAGTAAAGGCTACGAAATTTGCAACTGTGGTTTGACAACATTCCCCATGCATTTAGGCCCCTGAGTTTCACCCACAATCTTCAGCTCCTGTTGATGAATGCTGCGCATTGATCGCTTTGGCACAACAGTCAAATTAAATCACGAGGCAAACAATTTTATGGGTTATTTTGTTGTGCTTGTAGTTGTTTGGTGGGTGTGTTGGGTGGAGAGGGAATGAAGGAGCTGACGCTTTTCTTTATATAGAATTGAGGCAATTATCCAGAGAAAAGCAAAATGATGACGTCACCAAACTATACTTTCTAATTTTTTAAAA
This sequence comes from Rhopilema esculentum, assembly GCF_013076305.1. The sequence continues at coordinate 8,827,621 of NW_027019317.1, forward strand.
GTATTAAAAACCTAATCTAGAAGAGTATTGTGAAAACAGTTAAAATATCTAAATGATTTTGCATGTTTAGAGGCATTTTACAGTAATTTTTGAGATTTTGAAATATAATTTTAAATTCTGGAAAATCATTTTTATGACGTCATCATTATCTTGAACAAAAAGCGGACAAATAAGTTGAAGTAAACACTGAAATCATATACAAATTCAAAGCAAAACACAACAATGTTTGATCATTTTACAGTATAGAGGAAAATTAGGAATACATATCAAAATCATATACAAATTCAAATCATAACACAACAATGTTTGATCATTTTACAGTATAGAGGAAAATTAGGAATACATATCAAAATCATATACAAATTCAAATCATAACACAACAATGTTTGATCATTTTACAGTATAGAGGAAAATTAGGAATACATATCAAAATCATATACAAATTCAAATCATAACACAACAATGTTTGATCATTTTACAGTATAGAGGAAAATTAGGAATACATATCAAAATCATATACAAATTCAAATCATAACACAACAATGTTTGATCATTTTACAGTATAGAGGAAAATTAGGAATACATATCAAAATCATATTCAAATTCAAAGCATAACACAACGATGTTTGATCATTTTACGGTCTAGAGGAAAATTAGGAATACATATCAAAATCATATACAAATTCAAAGCATAACACAACGATGTTTGATCATTTTACAGTATAGAGGAAAATTAGGAATACATATCAAAATCATATACAAATTCAAATCATAACACAACAATGTTTGATCATTTTACAGTATAGAGGAAAATTAGGAATACATATCAAAATCATATACAAATTCAAATCATAACACAACAATGTTTGATCATTTTACAGTATAGAGGAAAATTAGGAATACATATCAAAATCATATTCAAATTCAAAGCATAACACAACGATGTTTGATCATTTTACGGTCTAGAGGAACATTAAGAATACATATCTGAGATATATAAGTTATCGTGGAGATGCTTTCACTGCTACATTATATCAAACATTGCGATTATGAAAAAAGTGGTGAAAATAGGGGCTTATTTTGGGCCTGTAATTCTCGGGCAAATAAATTTGGTAACAACAAAATGAATATGAACGATATGGAGTAAACAAAGAAAAGTGATCCAAATTATTTTTGAGGTCATCGAGATATGCCATGACGAACAAGTATACAGTGTTCTGGATGAAATTTTCGATAAATCTACTCTGATCTCTAAAACCAAACAAACCGCCGCTCAATAGAATGCAATAACAACATTGCAAATACTCTGGAATAATGTTTAAAAAATGTTTTATGACTTCTTCAAAGGTTTTGGAAACAAGCTAAGCTAAAAGTTTCTACATCGGCTCTAAATGCATTATCTTGATTAATTTATAGGCATAAACATGGCATGTTTTGTAATAATCAACGAAATTACCAAAAAGATTCCGCCCTGCATGATAATCATCTTAAGATTTATAATTCTAAACTTTAATCCAAAGGAATCGGGTGGAATGATGGCACGAGTTTCAGTATGTATAATCCAATTAAGGAAATACAAAATCGAGGTAAAACATAAACAATTCAAATTTAAAATTAGGTTGCGACTGTAAAGATTGAAAGAAAGCGTGGCTTGATCTACACAAAGTTTTGATATAGCATTTAGTACTAGTGCCTATTATTCTCCTAATGGTATCATTACGGTAACTTGTTCTTGACAAAAGGACTTTCTTGGATTGTGAATAAAAAAGATAGCTTCTTAAGCTGGGAAGAAAATAAATAGATAAATAAATAAATAAAGAAATGAATAAAAATTTAATAATAATGCACTGTTTACACAGAAAAGACCAACATTGTGAAAAGAGAAAGAATCAAGAAGACCTGGCCGACTCCTTATCTGTTTCCTTTGAATAAGCAATTGTAACGAATAGTTAAGATAATTATCTTATTATACGAATTATACGAATAGTAAAGAGGACTATTTAAAAATCTATAATATTTGCATTACTAATTAACCTGTGATGATCTTTCATACGTAGTGGGCATTGCTACAATGAACGAAGGTGTGAGCCTACAAATACATATGGAGATCAAAGATTGTAATGACATCATAGTTATTCCCGTCCAGAGATCATTTGTCGCAACTTTCACCTTTCATGCGTTTGATTAAAAAAACTTGCTGTATCTGAACCGAATGAAAAGGTGCATGCTTTTGTTAAAGAAAAGAGATGCAATCAGAAATAGCTGGTTCAAAAAGAGATGCAGGAAGAAATGGCTAAATTCATTTGTACACAATTCAAACTAGGAGTGCTGCAAGAAATCGCTGGAACGGGGCTATAGCCTCTATAAGGCTACATAAAGCCTTCAGATCGAGGCCATCGGTAACGGAATGTCTGTAGCTGCTTAAAAGCCATCGTGCATATGCATAACAATGTAAAATAAACATTAAGGCGGCAAAATGATGCTTAAGTTACATTTATTGTAATGTCTTGCCTTCAGATTAACAAATACATTTGTTTTAAACATGTCATTCATAAGTGACTGATCAATATAGATAGTCTTTCTTTCTAGCCCTGTAAAATTAGTGTTACAATGATTGACAGTCTAAACTTCATGATTTATTGAAAAAGTAATATCACTTGTCAAATAATCTTTTTTAGTCATATCATTCATTTAATTCTTCATACATTCTTTTCATAGGCTACGAAAACTATTTTAAACATAATCGGCAAAGAACAAGACAAATATTTCGCATTTCTACAAGTTACGTGCAAACTTCAAAAGAAATAGCTGGTGTTATTTGCCTGTCGGAGCATTGAAAGGCTGGTTGAATTACTTAATGTCTGTTAGTCATTACCAATGAGACGTTTTTCCTAAACAATCTGTCTGAATCATTTTCTACTGACAATGATTTAAACTCTTTAATCGGTTTAGTTTAAACATATGAAAAGTAAACAATTGCTATTGCCAAGGCCTTTACGAAGGACAAGAAAATTATTTGAAGATCACATAACATTTCATTACGAAAAAGTTCATCTCCAGCGTCCCTTGCCATTCATATGATAAAAAACATCTCAGTTTAAGTAACTTAATCCTAAAACAACTTAATTTAACCTTTGATAAGAGTAAGAAAAATACTAAGTTTAGACTAAATTTTTATTTCAAGAAATAAACAAGAATAAAGAAAATACTTAAAATACTACCACTTCAAAATAGATTAGTTTACTGGATCGTAGATAGCATTTGAAAACTTACTTCATGGACAAATTTCGCTAAGGGGCCAGCTGGTTTATCGAAATGAATTGATGAAATTAAAAACTACAGATGGGGCACGGAAGCGCAGATAATCAGATGATATGGCTCTATCTTGAAAAAAACATCACCGGGGACGAGGAAGAGGAGAAAAAAGGTCCAAATCGATGCTACTATCTTTTTCTATAATGAAAATTTTTTTAGAAAATGTAACTTACTAAAAATACAAGCTTGATGAGAAATCATGCTCTCTGAGTGAATTCATTAAAGTGATAGATAAAATGAAATAAAATATAAAAAAAAGATAAAAAGTGAGACATCGGATAAAATTCTAAATAAGCTTTTAAATTTCGCCAATATTCTTACAAAATCTTTTCTGAAAAAAGGGTGCGTTTGTGTTTGTGTCACCTTTTAAGAATGTCAGTTCTTGTCTTCGGATTTATCTAATTTTTGTTCCGATTGTATTGTGAAAACTATGGTAAGTGATGTGTTTATTAAAGTGCCAAAAATCAATTTTCAAAATGTAGACTCATAAACGCAGGCTCTTAAAGGCATTGAGTCATGATAAAGTGGATTGGGTATACCCTAAGTGCCAAAATCCGCTGAGTCATGATTTTCATGACTGCGATGCAAGTGGTTTACCTTGAACTGGTCACATGAACTCACCTCGTACTGATTGACAAAACAATTTTCATCAATAGCAAATTGTTAACAATGGATGCCAATATCACGTGAAACAGCAACGATCACGCCGAAACCAAATGACCCCCTATAGAGAAGGCCTATTTACCATGACTCAGTGCCTTTAAAAGTGGAGTTTTTGCTTTGCATTGCTTAGTATAGACGTTGCTTTTTCAATTTCCAGATCACGGTTAAAGAATTCTTTGGGTAGAAAATTTCCTCTGCTGTTTGGAAATGTCCGTAATTGGGAATTGTTCATTAGTAGAAGTTCACTCTTACTCAAAGGAAAAATTCGTAAGCATCATAACATGGGTAGCTAAGAATGTTACTGTTTTTGGCTATTGTTTTCATCTCGGATTCGAATTGTTCAAAATAACTTGAAAAGCTTTGCTCTTAAGTATAAGGAAACTTTAGCATGGACACCGAATTTCAAGTAATTTGAAAGCAAATTTTGTTAAACAAAGAATTATGTAAGAATTGTTTTAATTTTTTTCGCAGAAATAAACTTCTGGGAAATGTTACTTAATTGTTCAGTCTACTTTTACATGTAATTTATACCAGAGATAAATGTTATTTATAAAGATTTCTTTAAAAAAGAGTAAAAAAGAATAATTAATCGTCAGACACATGTCTGTACTGAATGTAGAATAGACAAAATCGAGTTTATTTACGAAAATCGTTTATTAATTTGAAAAAGGGCTTTAAAAGATCATTTAGTTTCCGAAAACTTTAATTGCTATGATAAAAAAGTTAACGTTTGAGGAAAATTTAAATGTACAGATATTGAAAATAGATCCCTTTTCGTTTTTTTCTTGTGCTAATAAAAAATAGTTTTCATTTTGAATAGGTAGACATAAAATGTATATTCATAGAGCCCTTATGCCTGTCTACTATATAATTCTATATCTTAACAAGTTTACTTGGTCAGAACCAATACCTGTTATCATTCAAGTATAGACTGCGCAACAAGCTTTTGATTTCCGTGAAATATAGTGAAAAGGTTTGCTTTTAAAACGGATTTTTAAGCCTAGAGGTAACTGATATCTGTAACAGTGGTTTCGCTATCTCTCCGAATTTGATTTTAGTAACAGTTTCTGTGGCACCGCAACTTTAGATCAAAAGCGAAAAAAACCATTGCTATTTTGTTTTCATACCTTTAAAATACTGTAAAAAGAAGTTTGTCAAATAACAAGCTTATCCCTGAAATTAACAGACAACAATCAAACGCCTCTTGCTAATCCATGGTATTACATAACCTGTCGGAAAGAAGAAGATTCTCAGTTCCTATAAACTTTCTTCTAAGAAACGACTTCCAGGATGACCTCAACGAAATACTTCGCCTCGCTAGTATAGCTACTTAGATGGCTCCCATTAATGAAATAGGTTTTAAGACTGAGTGGATCAAGTACAAGTGAAAATCTGATCCAAAATCTCAAAAGAATGAGACACGCTTAACTAGATTATAACGAGATTCATGATGATGATGGCAAATTCAGGCTCAAGTTATTGATCCAATCTACACAATTTCATATGAAGCAAGAATTTAGGGGCGCAGTCCAAAAGAACTTTTTCGAAGCTAGAATTATCTCAGCTGGCAACTTCTTAAAGCTGGAGTTTTGCAGCATTGACTCAAGCAGCAAGGTACAACAGCTCAGTTGGAGCGATTTCAAATCGCGCCCTGGAAGCCTGGTCCGCCCAGATGAATAAAGAATGGACAATTGGAGAGGATCAATGAAAGACGGGACTTAAGAGAGTAACGGTGGCTTTATTTGTAAATAAAATCGCATAACGGGTACATCATTGAAATAACTGCACGAGGGATAATAAGGATAACCAAAGCATTTGATCAAGGGTGTATGTTTGCACTCACAGTTATAGACAATGTCATATTCGGAGTCAGCTCGCTCAACCGCTGCGCAGCATTACAAGTGATCGGTCCATTGAGCTACGGAGCACAACGAAAATAGCAGAGTGTATGAATCACTTGGCATTTGGAGTCGAGTGCATTGGCGTACCTTGATATATAATGATGTTCATTGCTCTTCGGCGGTGCATTGCTTGATAGTCCAGGAGAGAGAGAGAGTGGCTTAGCTTACAACTAAGACTGCGGTTTTTAAGCTAGAGTCCAAGAAATCAGCTGTACTGACAGGAGTAATCGATTGAGAATATCATCAAGAGAAATATAATCAAAAGCATCAACTCTATTTTGATAGAGAAAAAATTCAGGAATTTTTGGCTCCTGCAAAGTTTCAAATTTCAAGAATGGATAAGAGGGTCGAAGCGTTGGTTTGCATGACGATTCTTGCCGCGGTGTTCAAAATCAATTGTGCCAAAAAGGAAGAGGCAACAAACGGAATCAGATACAAGCTGGTGAGTTGTTTATTGCATTCGCTGAATTTCTCATGCTTCTTTTTAGAATTTTGCATTCCTTGAATTCACAACTCTTGATCGTGTTATGGGAACCTTCTTTGTTGGGTAGTGTTAAGAGTTTAGAATAATAAAATATATATTTGCTCAAGAATATAATTTTCGCAACAACGAGAAGTACTAATTTGGCGCCAATAACAGATTTATTCGGTATAATAACGACATTTTAAAGTTTTTGCATATTAGCAGCTGCACATTACAAGGCATGAAAAGTCAAAGGCTAGTAATTGTCGAATTTAATACTTTAAACGTGCCGTTTTTAAACACAAAGTTTTGAACGTTTATGACGGTTAGCAGTAGATTTAAGAAAACTTGAATTTGATAATCTAAAGGAAAATGAAAAAGAAAAACTGAAAGAGATGGCTGAATCGCTACAAATTTTGTAGATAAGAGAAATTGAGACCCTTGTTTTATGTTAAAAATTTTAGAGAGTTCACTGACTCGAAGTGTTGCAAAGGCATTTTGTTTCAGTAAAGGGAATGAGTCTCTTTCATAATCATACTTAATCATCTTCTTGGGCTTTTTTTTAGGATTTATATATATCATTATGAAAACTGTAAAAAATGTATATTTATCAAGATGTAAAAATGTCTAGCGTAAACTGTCGCGCACACTTTTCAAAATAGAAAGGACAAGGTTGATTGAATAAAAGGAGAATGATTTATTTTTGATGAATTGCGAAAAAAGTAGGGATTAAAAGAAGACTAAAAAGGAAAGACAAAAGGAAGCAGAAGAAAATCTGAGTGAAACCCGTCAGATTAATAAATTACATATATAAAGTCTTGGCAAGTATTAATAATTTCTCTCTCCGCTTATAAACTTTAAATGATTTAGGGAAATGAAGGAAAAAGGTTCCTCGTATGTTTAATGGGAACACACATTGATTGTATGCAAGTAAGGAGCTTGAAATAGATTCGTAAATGAGAGAAGAGATGAGCAAATTAATGAAAAGAATGGGTTGGTGTTGGAAGATGTTCAAGATTCTTGAAAAGAAATAGAGCACATTCAAGAGGAAATGAATATTTAAGCCGTGTTTACTGTTAGAAGTGATTACTTCCTGTTTAATATTTAACAACCCTTTGAGATCGTGTAAGTCCTAATATATAAAGAAAATACTGAATGATAATGCTGTCAGCGGCTTTCGTGGTTAATTCAAGTGAGTAGTTTTTCAGTACATCTTTGTCAATGCGAATGTAAGATGTTAATAGAATCCAAAAAAGTCAACACAAAACTTTAAAAGCAGAAGAATGCAGTTGATTTGCCGTTTGAAGAAAAGGATTGTCTCGTGAAAGTGTGGGTGTTATCTTTTGTTTCATTTTCTTCATATCACACAATTTCAATGAACATAGGAAGAAGTTAATGGAAAACGAGAACATGTTGTTTAGCTTGAAGAGATTTTCAGGTAGTGCGAATGCTTCAGGGAGACTTTTTGTACGAATGTATGGTATAAAATTAATGCGTAGGAATTTTCATTAGCAACGTCATTCTAAAAAAAAGGAACAGGTTTTTGTCAGGTTCTTTGAAGGACAATGGGCTTCTGGCTTTAGAAATCAGATGTAATCCATTATAAATAATTCTGATGGAATTTTCACAAACTTTCTTAATGTGTAAATATAACTTTTTGGGATCTTTGAAAGTTGATTTTTGCATCGACATGTGTTGTACAGTGACAAACCTCTATGTTCTCTTTCTACCATTCGAGCAGGGGAGAAAATGACCTTATTATACAAGAGGAAAATTTATGAACATCTTACGTCATGTTAAGAAATTGAAAAGTTTCAAAGGTAATTAATATATATACAGCAAAAATCGCTTCAATGTTATAAACAGTACGCGAAAATATTATTTTGCAACTATTACTTTGGACAGAATTCTGTTGCGTTTTGACATAAATGAAATTATGTAATGGCAAGTGGTGCTGTAGAATAACACGGATACCTTACATTCAAGAAGCTACTCAAACGACAGTTGTTCGCTGATTTATATGGGACTAAGATTCGAGTAGATGTTTTGTTACGAGTTAAATGATCGATGCAAAATCAATCAGAAAATTCCACAGATCTTCATAAATCGCTTTGAGGTGTTCAATCCGCCATCAAACCTTGAGCTTTAAGGAGCCTCTGAAAGAATTCTAACTGATAAAGGCTTTCAAAAACCGATCAAGATTTTTGGATGAGATGACTACATTATTGCTTTGCAGGACCTTTGAGCTCTAGTACAGAGGAGCCATGACGAGGCTTAAAATTCCCTGATAAACATATTTATCATGAGAGTAGATGTAAATGAATTCCTGGGATATTGTCAGGGATTTACAGATGAAAGTTAAAGAGTCCTACATACGTAATCATGTGCTGTCTAACGTAATACAGAGTATAGAGAGACCATTCAGGGATCACCCTTGCTTGTCTTTAAAAACCGAGATAAGTTTTCTTTCAAGATTTGAAAACAAACCGTCGGGACTCCAGCGTGATTGTGGTGAAATTCATGAACTTTCAAGGAAAATTGGCACAAACGCAGCCAGGTGCGACAGTTTGCAACATTGAGTATCCTGTTTCCGCCTGTCTGCAGGATTAATCTAAGTCTCCATGTATAAGCTTTAGGACTGTCATGACATCACAGTCAACATAAACGCACTAAGCTAGAACAATCTCTGGTCAAAACTAAAAGAATATCTACCTATTAATTTGCTGTATAATTATTATAATATCACGGGTTTAATTTTACTTTATAAACTTGCTTACACTATATAACGACGGTTCATTGCAATTATGTTGCTAGATAGATTTGAAGTTGTTCAAAATAAAGAAAGACCCTTAAGAGGTCAAAATATAGGTAACCACAAACTACTTTACAAGCATCATTCAAATACAACAAAACGAAATGCAGGCTAATTATCATATAACACAAGAAGAGTGGAAATTCAGAAAAAGCAAAAGCGTGAATAAAGGTTCATTACCAAGGACCATTTTCCTTCATAAAACTTCCCAGGCTTATCACTATTGCCAGCATTTAGGAATGTGTCGAGATTGCCAGTAATTTTGTAAAGGTTGATTGAAGGAGAGATCCTCTCCAGAGAAAGAGTATTTTATCATATCAACTCGTTATCAATACTTCTGATGATATTTCAATTTACGCCAACATTGATATTGAAAGAGAGTATTATTTAAGAGATAGCACGGTTATCAATATTTGGTAAAATGCCCTCTTCAAAACTGATGGTATCGTTTTTTATCAGGCATATAAACGAAATTTTGAATTACATTCTGTTCTCTGACCTGGCATGCCTTGAAACTATACAGCCATATCATAACGCAATAAAGCCCTCCCTTGAAGGCTTTTGCGCAACCGGCATGCTTTGCGACTATATTTTCAAAACCGGCCTAATACCGTACTTTATGAAATTGCCGAATACAATCAACGTCTCCTCGCGTAAAAAACAGCTACCGCAAAGCTCGTTCTCAAATTTATAACAAAGACTTTCATCCGATAATTTAAGACTCCAGAAGTGTGTGGAGGTCAATCGTTCGCGTTGATTTGACCATTTAGCTTGCTACCTGTTATTCCTGACAGCATTTCTTAAGGAACATCTCCACTTTTTTATCTACCAAGACAAGCCGTTTCACTTGATCCGTAAAACAAATTGTAACGTTCCAAGCAGTTTAGAAAGATGCATTGATACAGTATACAAAGAGCCTTTTTAGAACTTACTTTGGTAAAGAAAGAGCTTAAGGAAAGAGCGTGGGTCTATGCTTCCGAAAAGCAAACAAGTTTACTTACAGGATTAAATGGGCGTAATCCAAACGTCTTAAAGAGAATGATAAGTCCTTTCAAGTTATCTCAGATATATGAAATACTTGCAAATAGCTCCTTAGGACATCCAGTTGCTTTGTCTTGCTTCTCTATTTTGAGTTTTTCTCGAATACTAGAACATCTAATAAATAACCCCTTGGATATAGGCCTTAGTTCCCAAGTGCTTTTGGCTCAGATGTACTCCTTAATAACTTTCAGATCCAAAACTGATCCAGCAAACAATATGTAGATAAAGATTTCAAAGAAAACAAAAGTTCATGTCATGAATGCCACGCTCATGTTTAAAGCACTCCTGTCACCGAATTGTCAACACCAAGGATATCCTTTCCGGTATACCAAAGATAATGGCACAGTTCTATTATATTTGGGTATAGTAACCAATGTAGTTTAAGCATTCTTCTGGGCAGTCGAGTATCTCTCACATCAGCTGTAAAAGGGGACAGATACAAGGTGGAGGTCGTCAATTAATTGTTGGTAATTTCCTCAACTACTGTCATTGTTATGCTTACATGATGTTGATTTTGTTAATGTTATAAATGCCTTGAGCGCGCACTGCCTGCATCTTAGTAATGAATTATCGAACTCCTTGCTGCTCTCTTGTAACGCAACATGGGCTTTGGGTAAGGGACCAAACTTTTATTTTTATTGAAATAGACAGAGGTCAATTATTTTTAATGAAATAAATGATTTTATATCTTAAATAGGCAAAGAACTTGATAAAAAAGTCACTAGGACTTAACAGGAGCGTCACCCCCCTTTCTAGTACGTCAAAATGTATTGGCATATGAATTTTCATATCTGTAAAAAAATCTAGGCAAGTGACGTCACGTTACAAGGCATTGTCTTTCAGTATTAGTACCGGGTCTAGTATCCCCCAGTTCTCAAAATTGACACTGTACCCTTTAGGCATTATCGGACTATAATTTGATAAACGTTTGCTACGAAATACCAGAAAACAGCTGTAGATGGGCTGTTAAGATGTGTCAATTCGGCTAGGAACACTGCTGACCGTTCGCCGTTTAAAAGGACATCATGTCCCTCAAAAATAAGATTGGGAATCAGAAACCGCAAGATGACGAAACCGGCGTCCGCGCATTAACTGCAAGGCGCAGAGGTTACAGCTTTGTATTACGGAGATCTGACAAAGACTAATTAATGGATTCATCGGGCTGTAACCCATTGAAGGCCTACCGTGCTTAGATTAGTATCAGTGAATAAGGAAATTGGAATCAAAGGGACAATTCAGTACACACCGTTACAGCTTTGACAGTAGGATCAAATGGGCAGAGGAAACCTAATAAACAAAATCAATTAGCGAAATCTTCTTATTACGAATAAATCCCCGTTTAAGCCCCCTTAAGTAGAGTGGATTTCAATACTGCCAATAGATATAGGGCATCAAATCGAGATCTTAAGGGGATTTGTTACAGTAACACAAAGGTAAGAGACGGATTCGTTAACGTAGAAATAAAGAGGGTTTTACAGAGAACGTCCGATGGCTACGGGAACAGATAAGTAAATCTTAGAGCAAAACAATAATTCCTCAGGGTCGTTTGCTGTGTTTTTAAGCACAGATGCCCGATGATCAGAGTGTTTCGAGATAAAGAAATTTGTGAAAAGTCCACAGGATATAAGAAATTTTTGGCTAACCAAGACATATTTAGGCAAATTGTATCGGTAGCGAAATGAAACACGAATCACACAATTAGTTGACAATAAATTTACTACAAATAAATAGTTGAAAAAACAAACAAATTTCAAACACTAATCTTATAATTCTTGGACCGAATTCAGTTGTGAAGAAACATGTGATCTCAACATGCAACAAAATACTCTCTTTTTTATAAAAACAAAATTATAAGAACACTATTGGTTAAAATTGGTTAAAAGTTAGGAACAAATTAAGAACAAGCTGAGGCTGAGCTACTGTAAAATGCAACTTTGAACAATGTTTCATCTCAAAAATGTTTTTTGCCATATAGGGTTGCTTTTTGGTAAATTTTTAAACTTGTTGGCAAAGGATCTAATTTTTTTGGCAAATGTGGCCTGAACACCTCGGTAGAGTGCAATAGCTAGTAAATGCATTGCTCACATCCTATTAATTTAAGAACAATCCAGCCTCAGATTTTCGTTAAAATTAAGAACAGCCAGCCTGAACTTCAATTTACTTGAGCAAATAATTGAGCTGAATAAGACTCTTGAATACGTTCTCTACACACTACACCAAAAGAGCATCGTCAATCTACAATAATCAAATGATCTATTTTTCAAAACACTTTAGAAAGAGTCTCTAAAGGAACCTTCTTCTGGTATTTTTTCTTGTTGGTCACTGCTCTTCATTGAAAGCCTACGCTAAGCGCACATGGCTCCAAATTAATGTTTCCTTCTACACCCAGCCTTAGACAGCGTAGCAATGTCAAAAGCTATAAAAGTTGTGTTGCTCCAAATGAGTGTTTATCAATCAACCATGGTAACAATTAACACGGTATTGCCGCGTGAGAATATTTGCGTACTAATCCACGCTCAGACAAATAGAAAAGTAAATGTATTAAATAATTCAATGGCAGCAAGGACCACCTCTATGATATGATTCCTCCACCCTGCACTTCCTCCACTCTGCACTTCCTTGAAGTTATCAAGACTATTGGCCCCGAGGACAAAGCAGCCTTCGCTTTTTTCGCTTTAACACCTGAGCGCATTATAAACTATTAGAACATCTAGGTAAAAAGAACATTGCCCAAAATATCTTTATAATACCCAAAATAGTTGACTTCCAAAATCAAAGAAAGAAAGCTTCAGTATAGCTGACTTCCATAACCAGCGAAGAAAATCTAAGTCCAACCAAGAAATCTTAATGAAAAATCTTGTCTTAAAGAAAAAATAGCTTAAACAATGAAACAAAAATATGCCTGAAGTTTTTAACAGGTAGACAAAAATAAACCTTTCTCTTTAAAGGCTTATATCTTTAATAATAAAATAAAATAAAAGTGTTTACGTTATAACCAAGTGAGTGTAGGTGAGGATCTAAAAATGAGCACTGGTGCACAAGGTAAGCACAAAACATTACCCCTATAAATAACAACGCATAGATAATGGTCTCTAAATAGTTCATTCAAACTGTAAATGCTTATTTTATCAACGGGTACGATAACATAACTTAGTCAAGGTTAAAGATAAACATGTTTAACTAGCGGATCAATGTTTTGAATAAAAATATGGCATTTATCACCCATAATCTATTATAGAAAAACTTTATCGCACACTATATATATCTACCACGTGGCATGAGAATAATACTATTTTTAATCAATATTGAATTCTCGACCACCGCAAAACGACTTCTATTTGTAATTCAATGCATTGACCATTCAATTTTTGTTTCTTTGTAAAGAGAAAAACGCATCTACATCTGGGTTCGAGTAAAACCCATTCAAAACTCATTTCCAAAACTTCCCGTGGATCAGTTTCATTTCTAAAACATTTAGTAGAACCCCTTCATGCAGGAGGTGTTACCGTAAAACGTTGCACCCTTAGCAACAGTGTTCGCGCACCATTGAGAATTGCCCCTCAAAATGTTGTTAGAATCTTCAACGCATCACTCAGTTCATGGCTAACATGCCTTTTTTATGCTCAGATAGATTTGTGCAGCCTCACCATAAGCATCCTCGAGATGAAATGAGTAAATACAGACTGATCCAATCAGCCAATATACGTGTAGGACAGTTCTTCTTGTCAGTAAACATACCAAGACTGATAAATCGTTATCTGAGGCATCGGTATGGAGTCACTTCTGGGTGGTTTTATAGATTGCAATGGAACAGATTTCATCAGCAGGGTATCAATAATCCTAATAGGACTAATAACTATTGCTGGCGTGATTTGTTCGCTTGTTAAGTAGGTTTTATCGAATAGGGCATGTCGGTTGCTGCAACTAGGCATTCTTGAAGATGCAGTTTTACCACTCCCACAAATCTATAAACAACTTGCAATAGATGGGGCTTTTGAGCAGTGAAGATTCGTTAATAGAACAAAGATTTCAGAGCTTTGTTCTAACTTTAGGATGGAAGACTTGTAGTTATAGTCAAAACTAGCACAATGAGTCACCATCTCTCCCTTCCAAAACAAATATCGACACTTTAGTGCCACTTGCTAGCATTTTGAACTTTAGTGATGCTTTGGAAGAAAGCATACTCCTGGCCTTTTAGTCTTGACCTGATATTTCTAGAAATTCTTTAACTTCTAAAAGATTGTGCTGAACACAGGCCGAGAACAACTAGTATTTATTTGGATTAACCAAAGAAAAATTTTTGACGTCACCATCTGTAGCAACGTCAATCTTTAAATGAGCGTATTAGCAATAGTTTTCTTGTTTCCACGCCCTCTTCGTTCTTTTCTGAATGCGCTATAGCTTATTTTTATCTTGCAACAAATCGAAACAATGAAACTGCTATTTCCATCGCAGTTTTGGTACTGTCTGATTACTGACATTTTCGTGAGATAAGATGAACAGGAAATGCATGTTAATTGTTGCTTGAAACCAAGAATATGGTCTGACGTCACCACTCAATTTCAGTGCAGAGAGGACCAGACGCTATCTAATAATTAATATGACAGAGTGAAGCACTTCCAATAAAACAATATCCTATAGGTATACGTTACTGAGGATAGGCTCAATCCAGTTTCATTAACAATGGAGAGTTTATGGTGGACTCAAGGGCCATTTTCGAAATATACTGCATTTACAAAAGCGATATAGTTGGGAAAGATTTTGCCAAAACGTTGTGACATAGTTCATTCGTCTATCAAAGGTAGATCCAATTGTCTTGCATAAGAGATTTTAAACCAACAGACAGTTTCAATTTTATCACGAGGCTTTCATCCTGAAGCGAACTCTGTACTGATAACAGCCTTTGAATATTGACTAAGAGCAAAATGTTGGAGACATTGATATAACAATACATCTATTGAGCTAATATCTTCGATTGTGTAGAATTCATGTACGGATTTTGTCGAAAGACAGTAAAAATACGAATCAAGCTGCAATTTAACGAGATTTTTGCTACTGGATATAAAAATCAAAACTTTGTAATATTTTTTGGAACGAACAAAGTAAATTTTTAGTTGCAAAGATATCTTTATGGAAATCAATTCAAAGAACGACTTAACTTTGAAGAAGCTGACCGACACAAGGTTATCAGAGAGTTTTGAAAGGCTGTTTTATCTTAACGAATGATACTGGCAACTTTTTTTAACAGAAAGGCTTATCTAAGTGTGTGGTTGTCTGTTAACTAGAACATGGAGCCAATGTCGAAGTGAAACATTCGATATACAAACTGTAATTTGCGCAAGATTAAAAAGAGCCACAGCGATACCCAAACGAAAATGAGAAATTTCAGATATCATTTTGCCTTTGGTACTCTCAAGGCTGTCAACCTTGAACCGGGGAAAGAGTTTTCTCCATTTCTAATAGAACAGAACATTTATTCATTTGTCTCAGCTGGTGCAACTGGCAATTGTTAATGTATGTTATAATGTATGTATGTTAATGTATCAAAGAAAAAAGCTAGTATCTTTCTTATGGTTTCTGTACCCGAAAGTCCTAATCAAACTGAATCTACAAATCTTTCGTAAAAAGCAATTTATGATGGCTGAAGGTGCCAGCATAAACAGCTTTTTGTTGTTGTTAAATAACAATAACAATATACGTATGAAAAGTGGAGTACCTGGATGCAATCCTTGTAGTACTTCTTTGTAGATATAATCTAATCTACTGCCACCGTTTTACTTTGTCAATTAATAGCATGATTTGTTTTCAGTGCAGCAATGTTGGTGAGAAAATTATGTACAACAGAACAACTCATCAAACAAGTTTTTGGTCTTTTTGAGAAATTTTCCTAGATTTATTAAAGGCATCCGCATATTGAGAAATAAAGTCCTCGTGAAATCATCTTATAGGAGAATGCACGCTTTGTAGCAACATGAAGATAACGTAATAACAACTGCAAGGACATTCTTGATTTGTCAATCTCTGCTGCCTCAAGCTCAGTGTTATGCATAAATTGATGTTTATCCTTCGAAAGTTTCTAAAGCCTTACCTGAGAGCTATTTTCCACCATTTGGATTTCCTGACGCTCTCTTTTTGACCTTTTTAAACACCTTCAAATCTAGAAAATTTGAAGAGAAAACAATTCTTTAATGCCAAAGATTACGTACCCCTCGTCAAAAATACAAGCCCAGCTACATACATGCATTCACCCTCTGAAGACCCAATGTAAACAGACCAAAAATAGTAGAACAGTTTGGATGTCTTAAGAATGTGGAAATATGCCAGAGTGAAGAGAAAAGGGCTGCATTCAATTACGCTGACCTTGACCAGCGTGCTCAGGTTTGTTTAAACTACCGAACGATGTTGGGGATTGATTTAATTGAACTGAGCAGAAGTAATGAATACTGATTCCCCACATAGTTACGTGAAGTGATTGCAAAACCTTCCAAATTCTGATAAGGCTTTGCTCTAGCACAAATATCTCATTATCTCCATTTAACTGCCAAAGGGAGCGCAGCCTGTGACCCGTCATCAACCATTTCCCATGAAAAACCTTTGAAAGAGGTTTCACTTCTTATCTAATTTTATACAGTGACCTAAAATCTAATAAGTTTGTGTTCTGAAACCGTTATGTTTTCAAGAGAGCATGGGCGGAATCCAAATTGACTCACTACGTTAATTGGTTCTTAGAAAAGAGGAACATTGAAACCTTTGAGCTAAGACTTTGAAGCATGGATAATGTTAACAATTTATAGAAGCTAGAAGCATTTGATTCAAATTTCATTAATAGAGAAATTCATTTTAAAAAACATCCTCGATTGAGTTAAGTCTAGATCTTAGCAAGGTTTTTAACCACCCAAGATCTGAAAGTCTGATAATCTGCTTCAAAAACAAACAAATTTGTTATCAATACGTTTAATATCTTTTTTAGATTTTTGGGAGATTTGCTGGAAAATGCTTAACGAAATTTTATCAAAAGAGTTGAAAACGCTATTTTGTCATATGTAGGTCACGTGAAGCATGTGTTGTGTAGAAGAGAGAACTTCGACAACTAGCCTGTTCTTTTTCAGCTAGCTTGTAATTGTTGAAAGGTCCTATCAAGAAAGATAGTAACATTCTGAATAATAATTCCCTAAAACGAATAATTTTTATTGCTGGCTATAGAAATATTATTCTGGCATTCGAAAAAGCAGGCTAGGCAGTATTGGCAAACGGATAGAAATTGTAGATATATACAAAGCAATAAGAGGAACAGTAGCACGGTAAGGTAAATCCGGTTATTGAGAATCGTACTCAATACAACGTACGTCTTTCCAAAAATGTACCAGTTTTCTTATCTAGATTAGTAGCATATTTGGAAACTCAGAACAAAGCGTTCCTTAAGGGAGAATATTCCATTAAAGGACAATGAGGGTTCGCTTTGCGCCATAACATCATATACAGCTGAAATTTACCACAACCACCACAAAACATCGAACGAGTAAAGGAGTAATGGTCTTTCTATTAACCCTAATAAAGCAATGACGTTTCACTTGAACCGAAAGGATTAAGAAATGAGGCAGATCAAGGCTTCCAAAAGAGGCGGAGTTTTGGCGCATCAAACTCTTTTTCTAGTATTGTATTTTGAATATCTGGAAAGACCAGCCGCCGGTTTGATGTCGTTGTAGTTGGACAGCAGTAAAGACATTCATAAAATTGTTGTGGTCAAAGGAAGGAAATGCAGAAATGGCATTTTTATAACCTTTTCTTTATTTTGTTGGGAATCATTTGCCTCGAGACAAATTAATACCACCAACATATCAATCGCATGATGCAAGTTTGACAGTAGTTTGACAGTAGCTTGACAGTCAATAAGAATTTGAAAGTATGAAAGTGCTTTGAAAAGATTCTCCATGTTCATAGCCAGGTGCACTACACCACCTTTGTGCAGACCGAAGCTTCTTCAATAACCAATATTTTGGAGAAAAAACAATTTTCAAATGTTATCTCTAAAAAATCTTTGAAGGTTGAGGTTGCAATTTTAAGGGAAACGACCTTCTTCAAGTACATGCCACAACCCTAAGGATTGACAATAAACAAAGGGGGCGTGTCTTTTGGGGAAACCTGAATACCTCTTTAAGAGGGAAAAAGTTTTCATGGGAAGGGAATTGCAACTTTTAGATTTTATTGGAAATTCTTCACAGTTTGTGCAGTATTCTCACACTGTGAGACAATTGTCCGATGATACTGGACTCATCGATGAAGTGAGGAAAAATGAGTATTGTACGTAGAACGTTATTAACTGACGTCTTGGTGACTAGAAGTCTCATTACTGACTGTTAACAATATCTACTGTCAGAATTATATATTTGGGGTTGAGTACTGACGTTGACGCGAAATAGGAACAATATTCAAAAGAAAAGGTGAATTCATACGAAAAGAAAGTTTTGCAGCCAGAAGTACTGTAAAATTAGTGCGTAGGACTCCTGACCCTATTAACTGTCGACTGAAGAGATCCTTTTTCTCTTTACAATAATCTGTTCTATTATCTATGACTGAAACAATTTTTTAAGTTTGGCCATTACTGCCAAAACATGACATCATGTTGGAAATACATGTTCCCGTGCCAGGCAAAGATCTTAAAAAGCGAGCTAGACAAACTTTAAGATATAAATCTGGTTAGAGTAGTATTTAATAAAAAGAGAATTGAGAAACACAGAGCCTGTGCAAGTGAAACTTTCCTGTCAGTTTATTACCACAAGGAGCTAAAATCCTTATCTTGTTGAGAAGATCAAATGATGAAAGAGATAAAGGTGATTTGGAGATTTCTTAATGGCAGCATTCAAGCAGGAGACGAGAAGCACAGGGCTGATGATGATAGAATAAACAGTATTAAGTGGGCTAGTGCGACTACAATGAGAAAATGAATTAAAAACCAAATCAAGTCTGCAGCAACAGAAATCAGCAATGTTGTGTCATAAAAGATTTATTTCCCAATTAAATAATTATCGATTATCTGTTCTGTTTCGTGAGAGAATGAAATATAAATTACAAATAAGACCAATTTGCCCATAAAGAGTGGCGGCAAAGTTACCATTATTCAAGTAACCTTTTTTGCAAATATCTAATTAGTGGGCGAGCGATTTGGTTGCGTATCTACCGATAAAGACGAACGCTCAGCACAACACGCTTCAGTTGAAGGGGACATCGTGAGCAGTGCTGACCAAGCAGCATCAGTCAGTATTCGCAGCATTAACGTGTTTGGCAGCGTATCTCAAACTGGTAGCATCAAGCGAAATAAATATCTTACCGACATGTTGTTTGCTGTTCTTTCAAGTCTTCTGACTCTGGTCACAAGTGTGGCAGCGTTTCCTTGGAAAAAAGACATTTTAGTAAGTCAATATAGAGCAAATACAAGTTATGTCATTTGAAAAGTGAGCGGTAGAATTTATATCAAGACTGGTTTAGATATTTTAAAAAGTTTATAATACATAAGCGCTATTCGACAACATCAAGATCTAGATCGCACTGTTTTTTACAGTGACATTTATTTCGCTATAGATAAATCAAGTCAGGTCTTTTGGTTGCTACAAAGGATTTTACAAGACTTTTTTATATATGTAGTATATATAGCACCTTGAGGAAAATCTGCATATTGAATTTCTTGTGTAATTTTGTTTCCGCATCATTTAAGTACTATCAACAAAGCATTTTTCTACTAAACAGTTCATCAGTCAAAAAGTTGATAATCAGAATCCTGAATATTTGGAACAATTTATGGTCTTTTCTAAGCCACAAAAGGCTAAAGATTCTATCAACCTTCATGTTCAATCTATTTGCTTGGTTCTGTTTAGTACTTACTTAGAAACTATCAATATGTCTTACTAAAGGCTCTGATAAACGCTCAGATAAGCGAGCATAAAATTTCCAAAAAGCCGCTTCGGATCCATCAGAACGTAAAACATTGAATATCGAGCGCTCCTCTGCTAAACGTCGTGTGTATACAAACCAACATAACCGTGAATTCAAGTGTGACGAGATCCTGTCCTTGCATGGTAGGATCAGAATCATGTCATATTTCAACCGATAGCAATTTAAAATATGTTATTTTCTGGTTAGAAAGGTCAAGAGTGTTGCTTTTGATTGTGTAAAAATGGACACGATAGATTGTACAATCGTGCATGCTAGTTTGCGCACGAAATCTGCGCCAGCCACTCACTAATTTAGTATTTTGCTTTAATCGTGTGATTAAAAACAAACGGGGTAGACTTTAACTACCCTACGAGCTTTTAGATTTCAGTAGGATTTAAGGTTTTATCTCGATTTAGCGGCGGTTATACACAGAAATATGAACCGGTTCGTTATGTTTACATTCCTTCTGGTACCAGCGCACACTTGGGACGCCACAGTTTTAATGTTGAGATTTAAAAAACATGCATTTCCCTGTGTGTCAAGAAAATATTAACCCAACTTGACAGTTGGAAGCCGTCCAGAATGGAATGTTAAGTTCGGGATCGTTTGTATAGCTATTTGTCACGCCCTTTAAGAAAAATTATGTGATCCCAACACTTGAAATTTGAGGCATGTTTCTGGTAGAGTTTTTATCATAACTAAAAGAAGTTTGTGGTGATTTATGTGCATTGGTTTTTATAGATAAAATTTTAAAATGTTGAATAATGTCGAAAAATTGCTTTAAATTGAATTTTTGCAAATAAAATACTTGTGCAACAAGATTGACTTAAACTCAGAAACAATTTAAGATTAAAATTCTGATGCAAGAAAATGATACCAACAAATTTGCTTGTATAATAATTGTGAACAGACCATCAAAGTACTTCAATGCATTCAACACAACTTAGATTGTTTTGATGAAAGGGGTGAAATAAGAATGGGAAATGGGTAGTGGAAAGATCTGGTCTGGCAGGTAAAGGAGCATGCCCAAGCAACACATTTAAACTAAAATGGTGGTTAAATCAGTTTGATCAGACTTCTGAAGAATTGTAAAGAAGAAAGAAATATTTCAAAGTAAAACCACTTTGCACAAGCAGCATTGGTTCAAACCCTTTGTTTGATGCCTACAAAAAAGACTAGCAAACCAGTCCAGAACTTCTTCAGGCCAGCCAAAAAATAATTCAACCTGAAGTAGGATTGTTACCATAGGGGGGGGGGCAGTTGGTAGGGTTACCAAGGTTATGAAAAGAAAACAATTTAAAACCACCAGGCTAAACAGAAAGGGCTGCTCTAGCCTGAGATAATACACTTGGGGCAGAGGAGGTGGGGGGGGAGTGCAGGGCCTATTATCAGGCTTGGGCAGCTCCCAATTTAAGCTTAGTTTTCACTAAACTGCAAAATGCTAGAGAAAAGTAGAACTTTTCACAAATGCTTTTACATTACTTTTCAGAGTTCATTCTGCTTCACAAGTGAAAGCTGTCCTGATATGAAGTATTGTCATCATCACCAGTGCAGGTTTCCGGTGACATTTGAAGAGTTTAGAACTGTTATGAAGATTCATTACAGTAGACAAAGGCAAATTTCATCAAAGGTACAGAAAATATCAACAGTACATAAGCTTCAGCATTTGCAAGATATGTGATACTTGTATAACAAACTGAGGATATAATTGTATGATTATTATGTTTAAATTTTAAGCCAAAATAGAGCTGCTTCTGACTCAATAGGGTATTTCTAACAAATAATACAGTATAAATGATTTAAATCAGACTTTTTAAACAAATCAAATAAATTTGTATCAATTTTTATCTACATTGACATGATATGATATGAGCTGAATGTATAGAGAACAAAAATATAAATATGTTTAAAGAGAACTGAAGCTCTCTATTTATGTTTAAGTAATGTTTTCCTTGCAGGGAATGCCATGTTCAAGTCATATGGACTGCAGTGCCAATGAATATCTTTGTGACACAGAGCAAGGAATATGTAGGCTTGCTGGAAAAGTTTTTCAAAAATTAAATAGGGTAAGTTTACTTGATAAATTCATTCATCTGCACCATTTTGGGGCAAAGAGGATTCTGCATCAAGTACAATAGCCACATAAATTGTTGTTCGGTTGGGGACTAGCAGGAGGGGTAAGCTAAAGGGTGCAGAGGCCATACCCCCCATTTTTGATAGTAAGTTATTCTGATAATCATCCTCTTTTTCAATTCTAATCAATAACATCAGGCTGTTTTAAAGGGACAGGAATCACACAGCCCTCTTTATTTCAAGTTATATGTTGTGTTAATCTTTTTCGTTTTCTACTCTCTTGTGGAACCTTTAAAACTTTCAAGTTTAATGCGCAGCATCTGAACAGACATGTTTGAAACTTGTAAATAAATGACGAAAACGGCAAACACTGAAAACAGAGAAATAAATCAATTAAAAGAAATAATAATGAGCCTGAAATTATACAGCAATGCTACTGACCACTAGAAACCCGAGTGTATGTATCAACATCATCTGAAAAGCATATAAGTTTACCATGTTACGGATGTAGAAGGCATCCGGAACCATTTTCAAAACGTGTAAAAAGGAATTCAAGTCATTCGCGCCATCGCGGCTGTGAAAAAATGATGTAAAAGAGGCTAGACCCAGGCCCCTCTATATGTAATATAGTAAATGGCAAACGATGTTATTACATTTAAAACAAACAAATTTGTTAGCAATGGGGGTTGCTTCGGGGTACTAGGGGGCACGCCCCTAAGTTCTTGATAGAAAGGTATGGGTAAATAAGGGGTAGGTGTATTCTTGAATTACATTTCCCATATTTAGCTATGTAATACTGCGAAAATTAAACATATTTATATCCATTTCAGTGCAAAGATTTAAAAAAATCTTGCCATTCTGATGCTGACTGTTCGTGCCTTGGACATGAAATGAAATGCGAGGCAGAGCCAAGTGGAACTGAAAGCGAGTGTGTTATCGTTCGTCGCCTTCAATCGTCAGCAGCTAAGCTATTTAGCAAAACAAAAAGAAAAACATCGCGCAACAACCGAACGGCGGACGAAAATAAAACCGAAAAATCGTGAGGCGATATTTATCGTCCTTATATCATGTACTTACATATATAAATATATACATAAAGATATTTATTCGTCTAAATTATTCTTTTATGACCTTGTAAGATTTATGTCACCCTTCTAAACTGAGTATTGTGGATATATGAAATAGTGGAAATAGCAAATGAAGTTATGATAATATACCTCTCATCGCTTTAAGATGTTGTTGAATAAAGGAAACTCTAAATTCATATTGGTGGAGAAGCCTCCTAATGAAATCTAGCGAAAGATTTACCCGGTAATACCCTCAGTCTACTTTAGATCCCTTCCCCCCTCACGTACCCCCAAGCGAGTAGTATATTAAGACCAGCATTTTGGAAGGGAACATAGCATGAAGATCATATCCTTGAAATAGGTTGCTCAAAACTCCCTGTAACAAAGAAACCATTTGGCATATAAGAATTGCAAGATTATCATATCTTTATCCTAGTATGCCGAATCCGGGAATATTTGTTTTTATTAGAACCCCAACTATCTCTAAAGACAAATCCCTGTATAAGGATCTCATGATTTTCTCCGTCCAAAACGCGTATCCCTTTATTCATCCTTCTTTATAGCAAAAGAGAATGAAAAAAGAATGAATTTGGCCTGCAAAAATCCAAACTATTGCTTGAAGTTGATGTTCCTCTTATTTCTTGATTCTAAGATGCACAATTCCTGACACCTGAATGTCAACCAAACTTTTTATTCGCCATAATTAATTTGAGGTTGAAAGAAGTACAATTTGTTCGTATTATTTATTCTAAATTTAACTTCATTTTAAAATGTTAAACGGCAATCACTTTGTTTGTGTAAGTATGTTGCAAGTGTTGTTGCTATGGTTGAGGGGATCATATTCCCTCTTTAGAAATAAAAAAAATCATTCAGAATTGCTTTATTCAATCAGATGTAGAAAAGCACGGGCATTAACGTGTGCCCTATAGAATCTCAATTCGTTTACTTATATGTCTTCAAAGTGTAACGCCTCTTCTTGTACAAAAGCTCCTGCTACGTGAAAATGTTACAAGAACAAAATATCATGATAGCATAACATAACATAACATAACATAACACAACACAACACAACACAACACAACACAACACAACACAACACAACACAACACAACACAACGCAACGCAACGCAATGCAACGCAACACAACACAACACAACACAACACAACACAACACAACACAACACAACACAACATAACATAACATAACATAACATAACATAACATAACATAACATAACATAACATAACATAACATAACATAACATAACATAACATAACATAACATAACATAACATAACACGTAAGCTATTGGGCAGCTTGAAGTCCATTTATATTCCATCTGTTAAAAATTACACAGCGGTCTGACTAGCAAGAACTATGCATTAACAGGTGTTCAACATGGCTCCATCCCTGGGTCCTTTTTGTTCAAACTTCTCTAAAATGACCTCTTTTTGACATAGTACGCTAATCAGCTTATAATTTTGCTGAATGCTACACGTCTATGCATATGTTAAAATTTTTAGAAAAGTACCCATTTCTATTGAATTGGACAAAAAACGAGAAACTAATCTGCAAGTCTAGGCAAGACTGTGAACACAAAGAAAATAGTGATTTTCTTATTAAAAAAAATTGACAATTTTTTCAAAAGCAAATAAAGAAACACTTTGTGTGAAAATTTGAACTCAAAGTGAAAACTTAATGCCTAAATTTATAATTTATCTGTTTGAAGTATCAAATATTATCAAAACTTGCAAAAACTTGTCTCCTGTACATGTAATACCTCTTGCAGCGTGTCAGTTACAGAACGTTATTCATTTGAATATGCTGTTAAAGAAGAACAAATGATGATATTAACTGCGTTTATAATCGTAAGTTGGGGGTGTTTTTGCATAGCATTTAGCTATTTTCTAATAAGGGAGCCTCCAAGATAATGCCAAAATTGACCATAGATTTGGCAACTTAGACGAAACCTGGCTATCAGTAAAAGATTCAACACGGCACGCTTTCAAAACATGTAAACATGTAGTATGCAATCGATATAATTCTCAACAATGTGCCGGAGAATGACAACAAACCATTTATCAAACAAGCCATCACTGGTCAAAACCAATCACTTATTAGAAATTTTGAATACTCTCCAAGTTTGCCTCAAATTCTGTCAGGATAAATCAATATGTTTAAAGACTTAACAACCTTTTTATAACGAAAAAACTTTTCACAACCTCACACGTCTTAAGTTTAATCAAAAAACTCTCTAGTTACTCCAAGGTTGCTTTGCAAAATACATCAAGGCTCATACTATCTATTCTAAAAAATGTTTCTAGAAAAAGAATAGTTTCATCTTTGAAAATTTAAAGTAGTCTTCATTTCCATGTGTATGGTGACAATCCCATTGGCTTGAAAAAGTAGAGCTTCTGCCTTACAGATATGAACTTTGTGAAGAATGCATTTAAAGCTTGGAAATGTGTTTGCGTAGCCAGCATGTGTAGCCAATAAAATAGCATCTTCTCTACCTGAGACCCTCTGTAGTCTGTCGTTTAAGTAGCAGAAGGTTGTTCACATAATTCTAAAAACGCTTTTACATATAGCAATAAACATTTGGAAGAACCAGAAATGACGAATGTGTTTTTATTCTTAGCAGCATAAATATTGGTGCAATCAATTCAAGTTGAAATTTGGGGTGAAGAAATGCATGGACGCCAAATGGATCAAGATGCTGCAATAGCATGTAATGTTGATGGCAAGGAACTAACAACAAAACTAACAACAAGAAGATGGAAACAAAACCTTACCTAACATCATTAAACTATAATACGTGAAGTCTGTGCCGTATCAGGGGGAACGTTTTTTAAAGGGATCATCTGGGCAAAACGACCATGAGTCTTTCAGACAAACACCTTCACCTTCAATAATGCCTTTAGGAGAAATTGTGGCGCACATATGGGGGTTTAGGGTGTCACACCCTCCAAGATTAACTCACTCACAGGATGATTTCTAGGGAATTGTCTTTGTCATTTTCGTAACATCTGCAAGGCTGCTGGTGAAAGAATACCCTGGGTACCAGACTCACTATATAAAATAATAGAGAGTCTGGTCTAGTGCGCCCCATTCTCGTTCTGGTGAACTTACTTGAAAGAACTGAAGTCTATTTAACAGACTAGGCCTGTGAAAAAAGACTGTCAGATAAATAATAAAGAAACTCAGTAGTCAGAGGAGTTTTGGGAAATCTTAAAGCAAATGTGTTTTATTTAGTTCTTTAAAGTCGACATTTTTGATACAGTGGTAATAAACTTTTCTGCCTCAAGATAACAATCAAATCAGGTTTAAAACGCCATTTGGCAGCAAAAAACATGTGCGAAGCATGAAATTGAAGTTAGCACAATGCAGTTATTAAATGTTAATCATTATCAAATTGTTAATCATAGTCTTTTGTAATTTTCCTCATAAATTGTGTGTACTTTCAACGTCTACTTCCTAACTGTGAAGGCAGCGCGCTTGGACACCGCGGCGGTTAGAATCATCACGTTGGAAGGTCACCACAGCAAATATGGGCAATATGACAAGCTAAGCCCCGTATGCCGGGCGAAATATTAGCTATAACTGATTTACTTATGTTTGTTGTTGTTTGTTCTCGGCGCCTTGCGGTGTTTCTGATCTACTGCATTTCACTACAAGGCCTAATTTCTTTGCAACGAGAGGCACAGCCTAGAATATCAGAGACTTTCCAAAGCCAGTTGGCAATATGGCGAAGGTGTCTCTTCTCTCTACAAACAAGGCTTTCAATGTTGCTCTGTGATCAGTTCCACAATATGCGGAAAATATTATTTGAGTACAGTTTTAACAGCATCTTCAAACTCGATCGCTAGCATTTATTTATGTTCTGTTCTGTTCAATGTTTTATACCAGAGCTAAGTTTATTGTTTCGCTGTGACCTTTGAACGTACAGAAATCTGTACACTCGCTCCTGATTGGTTAATATCAGCACACCAGAACGAGAATGGGGCGCACTAGACCAGACTCTCTATTTTATTTCATATATAGTGAGTCTGGTACCCAGGGTAGTGAAAGAAGGACAACAACACAAAAATATGAGCATTTAAAATACTTCATAATTTAGAATTCTTGGGAGTTTAAAGGTGGCAAAAATTTTGAAACACTGCTAAAGCTTCATCTGTAAGTGTGTCTTTGCACTGAAATGCTACATCTAGCTTCACTTTTCTGTTCATTGTTGACCTATACGTTGTTGTGACTCATACCATAGATCGAACGAACGAAACTCACAATGCCATATTTTAAAATCATCACAGGGTTTCAAAAAGGTCTGACAAAAATTTTAGTCACTTCATTTAGGGAATAGAAGCAACTTTAAAATTTATACAATTTATAATCTCGAAATCAATCGACGCCATTCGACTCGCTTGACAAGGTGGCCAAACGACTCGATTTTTCACTTGATTTCTTGTTCAGTAAAATATCGAGTGAAAAATCGAGTAGTTTGGCCTGGGCTTTAGAACAAATTGGCTGAAAGCTTTTATCAGTTGAAAAATTTGGGAACATAGCAGAGTGCTGGGCTCCTCGGTACCCAACCCACACGTGAACACTTAGAGCATGAACTGCTTTATGCAATTCATCAGTGACATGGCGTATTAGGAGAAATATTTTACTTTCGAGAATGACTTGCAATATACATTTGATACGTTTTCATATGTATATAGAATTTAATAATAGTAAATTTCATCGTGATAACTTTTCAAATCAATTCAAGCAAAGTCATTAGAAAGTTACCATAAGAAGTCATAATGAGAAAAAATTTGTTTAGAATCGTAAATTGCAGTCTGGTTTGATTTTTTGAAATTTTTTGATGCCCTTTTTTGTCAGCTTATGGCATCCATATACCTCAACGGAACGTAAAACAGGAAGCAACTGTGCAGCGGCTCCAAGAATATCATCATCCATGGCTTCGCATTTACAGACCCTCAGTTCTCGTAAATTCTTTAGAGTACTAAGCATTGCTTCCAAACCAGACTTGATAATCTTTGAGCAGGAACTCAAAAGCAGTATTTCCAAATGTGTCAAATTCTTTGCTATTTTTAGGGCCATTTCGTTGCTGATAGAATTTGATGACACGAAGACTAACTCGACCAACTTCTTACAATCTTTCGAGCAGACGTCGAGAAACTCTCCAGTCAGCTTTGAGACATTCAAACAGTATTCCCCAAGGTAAACAGCACGGATATCTGGAGAGTTCTCGAGAATCTTGGAGACACCTTTATCGGTGATGGAGGTATCAATCAGCTTCAGTCTTACAAGCGAACTTTTCTTCTTCGTGAAACCTTCAGCTAATCGGTCAGTGACACTATAAAGACGTCCCAACTGTAATTTTCTAAGATTTGGACACTTCCGTACAATTTTTATCAGGCCATCGTCTGTCACTTGATGGCACTCTGTAATAGCAAGGTGACTCAAATTTGCACAATTTTCAGCAATAGCAGCCATACATTCGTCAGTTAAGTACCAACACCAGTTCAAACTAAGCTTGCGAATAGTTGTGAATTTTCTTGAAATTTCAGTGATTGTTCCATCACGTACCACTGGATCAGTTTCATTAAAAGGAATAACGTCATTTAGAATAAGTGTTTCGAGCACATTGCAGTGCTTCATGATTGCTTCTAAATTGCGATAACAGTTTCCCTTACTTGGCAGTTTAACTGCTGTGATAGTTGGTACATTTTCCAGCAGCTCCGAGAATCCGACATCTGTTGCCCCCGTCATAAAAAAGTTAACTTTCGTAACAGCTTTACAACAGGCCGCTATAAGTGCTATCCCGTAGTCTCCAATGCCGACACAGCCTTGTATGTCGATGATTTCAACCATGGGACAATTATTTGCAATCAACTGTCCAGCAAAGTTCGTTAGCTTTCGGCAGTAGCGAAACTGTAGATATCTAACACGACGTCCCCAACGAGCCAACCAATCACCAATTACGTCATCTGTAACAACAGAAGCAAGATGGGTGTCATGCTTTATTCGGATTTCAGTCCACAAAGAGAAGTCTTGAAGCAAATCACGCCATTTTCTGCACACAAGCCGCTTATCAAAATTCTCCTTTAAGTGTAAATAAGAAAAAATTTCCAACCACAAGCGATCTGGCAACACGTCCATGGGAAGTCTGTACGAAGATTGTTTATCTAAGCACGATAGAGCCAAGATTGAATACCCGTCAGTCCAGAAAAAAACATGTACGAAAACTTGCAATCTTGAGAGCAATTAACTGCTAAAACAATTGTTAAAACGTTTGGATGGAAAGGCACAGAAATAAAGTAAGTTTTAGGGTTTAGGTTCTAACTGGAATAACAATGTTTATTTGATGACGTCAACAAATTAATTTGACGTAACTTACACTACATAGAACCACCTTGCAAAAAATATAGGTTTAAAATTGAATTTCATAAAGGCCTAGTTTTCCAAATAGTGAATGTACACTAACTAAGAATAACATACAGAATTTTAAAGCATTGCAGATCATTCACTGCAGAAAAACGTTTGCACTTTTTTCAAGGAACCAAAATTTAATCAGCAATCAGTACAGTAAATAGTATTATCATTTTTTACTTATTGGAGCAGTGAATTTCAGATTTTGGGTCCATGGTTCAAATAAGGTCTTTCGTAGCAATACGAATAAGATTATCAAGAATTATATAACCTTCAAGTGCAAAGATCCTTACCCATGCAATTCAATGGTAACTTTATTCGAATTAGCAAGAGAATAATCCAAATAGGTTTGCGTTGATTTTCTAACTTATCTTGATTTTAATTTCCAGATAACATCCATCGCAATGGCAAAAATGAAATCACATAGCATAGAATATAATCAATCACAATTTTTTTAAATGGAATTCCATAAAGTTATCTTTGTCTTTGAAATGCAGTATTTTACTGCTGGGTAATTCATTTTTTCTGAGCAAGCCTTTCACGGTTTACTTTATAACTGACAAAATCACAAGAAAAATTCAAGTTTCACGTTAATAATACAGGTTTTCTCCTTTCTTGAATAATAGAACGAGCAAGCAAATTTTTGGCCGTACAGAATGAAAAATAGCTTTGAAAAAAGCAAGCATTATAAGACTAAAAAAGACATACTAAGCTAGGAAACATATATACCCACTTTTGGATTGAAATAGGCCAATTAGAAACGCTACCATATGACTGAAAGTGCTTCACATAAGGATAGCGGATCAGGTTTTCAGGAAGTACCCTTACCCTCTAGTTTGGCTCTATTTTGCCTCACAGCCATATAATGTAAAATGAATAAAATGAGGATTATTGAAATTTTTAGATACGCTTGTTGCGGTGCAAATTTAACATTGCAGTTACATAGTCTCTGTTCAGATCGATTAAACGTAAACGTGAACTTATAAAGGAAGGATAGAGACACTATATTATCGCAGATCGCAGATTAGGTTTCAGTCCTGAAGACAGATGACCAGACTATTTCTATCTTTCATCGAAGCCCAAGAATGCTGATTTGAATCATTGATTCGTAATTAACACTTTATGAGAATATAGGATTTTCTCAACGTTCAATAGCAACTACCACATTGTCTCCTGCTAATCTGTTACACTGGTGAAGATCGTTGTTGAAAGATGACATTCGCATGGCCTCGATGCGATCCCCTCGTACAGCTAGTTTTCGACGTTATAAAGAACAAGTCAACAGAAGGCCAACACCTAATTGCTCAGAAAAGAGGCAAATTAATAAAAAAATCCGGTAAGAAACTTCACATTAAATACAAAATTTTATTTGAGCAAGTATTTGACTCTTTTTTAATGTAGACGTGTTTGCTTTGAGCTTGGTCGGAGGAAAGTACTCATACTGTGTTTTCGACTAAAGGTAAATGAGCAGCCGAGACGGTTTAAGAACTCCAAAGGCCAAGATTTGTTGCAACACAAGTGAGTGCTCTAGATCTAAATTATTCAAACCCGAAACTAAGTCAACCTTGTAACAGTAAATAAGACATTATTTTGACACCAGAGATACCAACTGCGGCATTTCTCCTTATTCCCTATTTTGCTCTTATTGGTTTTAAAAATAAAACGTACATTGACGTTAAAACAGGGGGCACAGGGGGCACGTACTCCAATTTTTCAGAAAGAGAGGCTACGTTTATTATTGCAGCACAAAGAGGTGCCCCCATTATGGCTTCTGGATAAGGGCTTACGGAAAATGATTCTTTTTGTAAGTAATATCTCTATTTAAGTCTGCTGCTTGCATTTTGAAGATAGGCTCTATGCCTTAATTCTGGCACACAAAAAGTGTCGAAAATTTTGATCAGCGCTGCCATCAAAACAATCAGAAAATTGATTGAAAATGGCAGTACAGTTAGCGAGTGAATCACGAAGGCCAATGCAAAGGGCAATTTCGTTTCACATCACCCTCTCTCCGTTGACAGCAAAATTTCTTGAGCATTTGGCAGAGAAATTAAATAGAGCAGAAAAATGAAATAATGTCACTTCAGTTTCTGATTGCACCTTGCATGGTTTCATAAATATAGATAGGTTCAAGAAAGAAAGAATACTGTTTCAGGAATTTCAGGAAGTGCCTCTAAAGTTAGCCCCTTGCTACAAAATTGTTTCCGATTTCAAAATGCGTCATCATATTATTATTTTTTATTTATCATATTTATACACAGAAACCCTATCAGCTACTAAGTTAAAAAAATAAAAAAAGTAAAGATTAATTTACATATAACGCTGGTATCCTAGGGATCATGCTTCGGGAAAGGATGCTAATTTTGCAGGAATTCCTTTAATTTTTTTCTGAACGTGGTAATCGTGGAGCTCATTCTTATTGTAATAGGATTCCGTTTCACGTCTGTAGGCAAAAGGTATCGTTCTTATAATATGTGGTTCATTGAGCATAAGACTGTAAAAATGCACTTTATCGCTTTATGAGTCAAGCTGTCTGAGGAAGTTGTTTTCCAGCTGCGGAACTTCCCCGTTCAACACTCAGCAAATGGCCAGGTGTATCGTATATTTTAAATCGAACACCCCTGTGTAACTAACAAGGTGAACTTTTTCCCGCACGGGGGATACCAGGGCCAGCAGCATTTATCTTGAAGTGACATGAGATGTATGTCCATTAAAAGAAAACTTTAGACTGACGGGGTAAAAAAACTCCGCTTGCAAGAGACGCGGGGGAATGGGAAAATGACAGGTAATTCGATTATCCAAAGGGAACGTACCGGTCTGGGCATTTTCGGTCGGTTTCGCAGGGGTGTAAATAAGATTGGCAAAAATCTTCGGATGCTTTAATGGAAAATGTCGCTTAAATATTTTGAAATTTTACATCGTTGGAAATACAAACATGATTTTGCTAACCATTGGAAATACTGGAAAGGTAATTATAGTCTCCAGGAATTAAAAATTGATAAATATTTTAAAGAAGTAACACCAAATCATTGCGGAATGAATTTGAAGAAGCATGATAGGGTTCGTAAATCTTAAGGAGGCAAGCTGTTTTTAATAATTATGCTTATGATGATCTATAGATGATAGTGATGTTTTAAACTTCTATGTGTTCCTCGATAGGATCATACACAACGGCTCTGACGTCACACTAACTGATGCTTTAGAAATCAAAATGTCAAGTTTCATGATAGATGATCTACTTCGTGAAACCAACCATGTGGAGCAAAGAGCAAGTTCTTACAAAATGAAGCCCAATCAGGGCATAACTGGAGTCAGTACGAGGGGAAAGCAGGACCATTTGCTAAGATTAAAGAAAGGAACATCCGGTCCAGAGACTCACATCAAAGGCAGAGCATATCATGGTCATAACAGTTTACTGCAATATCTAGAGCCAAGGGTAATTAGGAATCAGATAGTGTCACGTACATCGCTCTCTAAAATGCCAGCAGAGTTACCATGTATCTGTGTGATTCCACCCGTCGCAAAATCCTGCGGATGTATGCAGAATTATTACTTACAGCAGCAACAACAACAACTTCTGTCAGGTTTCCGTGGAATCGATACGACTCTCCAAGAAATTATGACAAAGAAGGAAGATCAATTGAAGGGAATTGAAAGTCCCAGCCCTCAGGATATGAAAATAACAAAACCAGCAGCAAGCGCCAAGATCTCAGTTGAAGAATCAGAATTGGAGAGCAAAAAATATGACTGGATGATCAATCCACGACCATTTTACAGGAAAGGTACAGTACAATTTATTTATATAAGCAAGTTAAATGCCCCTCAATTTTCCGCCATTTCTAAATGAACCAATGGAAAAATCTAGAAAGATGAAATGATGCAAACTTCAATATTCTTAGTATGTTAAACCCTATAAAATTTATAAATATTTCAGCATCAGATAATTGACGGTGTTGGCAATTTAATATTCAAATCAGCAAATAATTCTGAATCGATTTACTGAAACGGCAGCACTCTTGAAAAATCCACGCCACTCGAAGGTCATTTTAACACGACTGAATAAATACCAATAGAACCCACACTTTAAATACATCCCACAACACACTTTCTGACACAAATTTGCAATGTTTGATG
The DNA here is from genome assembly GCF_013076305.1 of Rhopilema esculentum. Next base: position 8,861,448 of record NW_027019317.1, read on the forward strand.
CAAAGTATGCTTAATGGCAGGGCCATGGTACAAGAATAGTACTTTAGGGGGAAAATGGGGTAGGGAAGGGGGTGTGAGAGCCAGAAACTAAAGAAAAACAAACGAAGTATGTCGACTTTTTCCCAGAGTATGGGTAAAAAAACCACGTTTGTTTTCAACTTGACCTTCCAGTTTTTAGGATTGGTAAAACCAAAACAAAACTCCAAATTTTAACTTATTAAATCATAATATGGTAGATAACCATTCACGCAACTTCAAACTTGTTTAATTGTCTTTTCAATTGACAAACTTTCATTTTTGTCAAAATTAATACCACGGCGAAACAGGTTCACAGCATTGTAACAAAATAAGGATAGAAGTACATTCAAAAATTAAAAATCTTTACATTTACAGCAGATGGAAAGCGTCAAACAAATAACAGCTTAGAATCGAAACGTGAAAGAACGACATTCAACAAAGCCCAAAGGTGTGAGCTTGAGCATCAGTTTCAGTTCAGTCGATATCCATCACGATTCGAAAGGGCACAACTGGCAAACTTTCTAGGATTGACTGAGTTCCAAGTAAAGGTTTGGTTCCAAAACAGACGAATGAAATACAAGCGTTGGAAAAGTGCTGGAAAACATTCAAAATATCACAAGGATGGTTTTTTGTGCTCGCATACATGGTGAATGATTAAAAATGATGAGCTGCAACAGGTGTATTCACAGAAACAAAAACACGAGACTCTTACCTAGAAATATTCGTGTCATTTAATGAATTTTTAGAAAGACTGTATCAGCAAGAAAGCAACAACTAAAAAAGAGGCTGAAAATTATTTTGATTAACAATTTTTGTAAATTAAAAACTGATCATTCTCAAAACATCGAAAATTAGTCGTAAAAATCTATCGATGCTAGTAGCAAGCGAGAAATGTTTAGGAAATGTCTTTGAAAACAGTCAAGAAATTAATTGCTAATTTTTTAGCGTTTAAGCTCTCTTCTTTAAGCTTGGTACTGAAAGAATCGCTGCTGCGTATCAAGGCGACGCTACGAAGGAACATTAAACAATTACAATATTACAAACATCTTCATTAAAACATTATATGCTTGAAGCTCTTCCATCGATCTTAATGTATTCAGTCTTTCGAGCAGTTCATGTGCTTGATTTGATGGGAAAGTGTTTGCAAATCTCAAATATTAAACTTAGTTATGTGCAATACATACTCCGATTGTTTAGAATAAATGTCTCCAGCATATTTTGCTTGTGTCATGGACATTCTTGAAAATAGATTGCCAGTTCCTCACACAGCTAAAATCTCGTGTAGTCATATTTTTTCTCCCACGGTTCTTCCTCCCTGAAGAAATCGATGGCAATGAAGGAGATTAACGTCAATCCAAAATGTGCCGGGGGTACGTAAGCAAATGCACCCAGCCACCAAAGCCCGACGGATGACATCAAGAATGTGAACGGCTGAAGGATGAGCAAAATCAGAAAAATCTTCGGCCAGTCACGAACATTCTTTGGCTTTTTGTTAAATTTGACGCCCATCCAATCTAAGATGTAGGGAGAAAATAGCGTCAACCAGACTGAAGCGATTGCCAACAAAATGTAAACGATTGTGAGCGTAACTTGGACATCTTCGCCAAGATAGATGTCAGACATGTTGAACTTTAGCAGTTTGCCTTTCTGTGTCTTTATGTCAATAAATATCTCCACAAAAGTTCTTTAGAAATCTTCCTAAGTTAGGCCAAATGGCTTTCAAGTTGTAACCAGTTGCTTGAGCTGAAGCAAAGAATAACAATGCTGATGCGTGTTCTAGAAGTGCGGAATTTGCGACTGACGCATCACACGTTCCCAGTTTCTCGCCACAAGAGTTAGCTTGGTTTTGTATAACGTTTCATAATTTATCAACGTTCGTTAAAAAAGTTTTCAGAATCAATTTAGAGCAAATGCTGAATAGCTATATGGTCAAGCGTATTAAATACCACCTGCTTCTTTAAACAAATAGGCCTAATAGTTGCCATAGGAAACGCCGGCTGGTCTCCAGGCTACCTACCTGTTAGTGGCCTATTAAGATACAGATTGGTACCTGCTAGTTGCTTGTCGATGAACTGGTAATTTTTAAAATTGTTTGCATTTTGAAAGGATTTTGAAAAATATTTTAATCTAGTCGTATCTTGGTTTGCAGATAAAACAGGACAGTCAGAAGAAGAAGATTGTATTGTTTCCAGAAATCTGCTTCATGTCTGGAGTATCGAAACCATCATGCTGAAACAAAATCTGCCTTTAAATATCCAATCGTAATACAGCCAGACGTGAAATGAAAAGGCTTCTTCTAAGCTCTCACCCTCTCCTTTTTGATCAGTTCAATAAATGCGATTCATTCCAGCCTTTTATCTAGAATTATAGTTTGTGAGTATCAAGTTGCTAAAGGCTAACACAGCCAAGTGGTACACTCCTTGAAAGAGAATGTACTACAAAAATAATACCTTCATTAGAATACCTATAAAATAATGCTTATTAAATTTATGGTAACTCTTAAACATATCTCGTAGGCACTTTCGATTAATATAAAGTCACTGAAAACCCATCTTCACATTGTTAGTTATGAAACAGTTATAGAACAAGTAAATGTGTTTAACCCGTGTGGTTTTCCTTTTTGCATTGGTTGATAAATCTACGGGAATTTTTATATCAACCAATGTTGAAAACTTTATGAGGTCAAAAAGTCTGTCGTTTAAAAAATGACAGATGTATGGCCAGTGAAGCTAAAAATGGCCAGAGAAGACGCAAAATTCACTGAGGAAGTGCTGTTATTTAGTCATTGCTTATTAATCTTAGAGCCATTACATTATAACCACATCTTGCTTATTTATATATTGGAAAGATTTGGGATCTTTGACTCAACGCCAGGAGATGGTTAAACATTCTTCCACTCTGGAGAGGGTAACAGTGATGGAGAAATTTTCGGGGACATTGCTTCAACTGTTCGCTCAAAGTGTCTTTGGATTAAAAGTGGGTTATGCAGTTTAACATGTGATTAGTTTCCTTCTTTGTCGGATCAAAAAGGATTTTCAAGTGCTTACTTCTTTAGGGAAACAAATCCTCTAAAGTAGCTGGTTTGTGCGTATCTTTCAATGAAGATCGAGCATCATCCTCCATATAGGCATATTTGCCATAAAAGCTATGCAGCTAATAGAAGTGTCAAATGGATCTTGAGCTAGTAGGAAAATGTTTACACAGGAGTGGCGGTAAAGACAAAATCTCGAGACACTAATGTTTGAACTACATGTATATATAAATCTGATGACAAAGGATGTACAAAATTGATAATAATAAATGTAAAATCAAATCAGTTTCATCTATAAATCTGTTTCGGTATATATTCCCAAAAGAATATTGACGCCTTATTTGATAGTTGTTTCTACCCATCCACTGTACCAAGGAAGAAAACTGAGGTTATAGGAGAAGAAGTTTAGTCTTAGTCCACGCAGTGTTGAGATTATAGGAGAAGAATATGTAGTTTGCTGTGCGGCAAGGGTGTGCGAGGACGGTCCGTGGTTCGAGTCCCTGGCATGACCAAACCTTTACCCAGAGTGAGGAGAGTCGCCAGCTCTCTGTAATTCCAGGCATAGGAATCACGAGGTGTGGTCACATCGAGAGGAAGGACCAGGACACTGCTCGATAAGCATAGCTTCTGAGTGTCCTAAAAACTACCTTCGGATGCTAGGTAGCAACAAATACAAAAAGGCCTAAGGCTAAATACTATCTTTGAAATGGGATGAGCCGTTCTACCCGTGCTGTCAATATTTGGTTCTACAGAGATAACCGATACATAAAAAATTTTCAAGAGAAGAGAGTTATTTACAGTTGATTTTGCTACTAAAAGCTACATTTCTCACACAAAAATTGCATTACTACTGTTGCAAAATATCTTTGAGAATTGCATCCAATTGAATCACAAAAGAGTAAAAGATTCGTGAAAGTTAGGGATACTGCAAAGTAAAATAGAGCACAGATGTTAACTTCTTTTCTTATTTAAATCCAAGGAAAAAATTGCTATAAAGGAAACAAAATAATAGACACTCGGGTCGCAAAAGTATGGAAACACTGCCTAAAATGGCGGCTCATAAAAGCTATGGGCCTACGCCGACAAGTTTTTAAAACAGAAGTTCAGCGCTAAGGGGTTTTGGTAACGAACGCCTTCGGTACGAAAATGTTTGCGTAATCCCAATGGCTTTTGAATAAATATAGCTTTGAAAGATTTTTGTACTGTTCTGTGGGAAAAAACCAGGGAAACGTTGTACCGGTGCTTCAGAAATGTTCTGGAAAACATTATCAAAGGATTAATAAAAAAATGCGTTAAAACACAGGAAAGACTTAAGACGCATAAAATAATTCGTTTAAACTTGAATCTTAATACGTGCACCTTTGTTCTGATTTTAAATATATTACAGAGAAAATAATTTTGGCTGAGATTTCATGCTTTAGGTTGGTAATAATGATATCAGGTGAACAATTTCTAAATCTGTCAATCAGTGATCAAAATAGTTGGCGTGCTAAATAACATAGACGCTTTGGGTGTAGATGATTCTTTTCATTAATTTTAAAAGCAGAACAAACGTAGAACGTTTTGCTTCAATTTCCATGTGCTTAGAAAACAAGCAAATCAGAATTTAAAATAAACAAGTCTTTAACGTCAAATGTAGAGCAACTCACCTTGTGTTAGCATTGAAACTGTAAAATTAAAGTGCACTACTAAAATAACTTCATCAGTTATAATTTTTTCATGAAAAACAAGCTTCAATGCTTCAAATTTCAACATTTTCCGTTCATTTTTCTTTAAAAAAGTGACACTTCATGGTCATCTTTCATGAATACTTTGACATTATTTTACAGAATTGCTTTGATGCAATGCTTCAAAGTTTTCCTGAATTTTTTCTCTCAAAACAGCAGACCAATAATTAAATTATCTTTTAACTGAAAGTCGAAAGAATGGCGATTGCATATTACCGCCACAAACTATCGCCTCTTCACCTCACAAACCTGATTTTGAAATTGGTCGACTTAGCCCCGTAGTCACTGTGAGCCGCCATCTTGAACTAACGTTTCCATACTTTTACGACCCCATTGTGGCTCACTATACTTGAAACTATTAAATTCTACGTACAATAATTAAATTCAAGGCTGGCATTAAAAACAAAGTTTCGGAAAGCTAAATTGAATTTTCCAAAACATAAAGCTATTTTATCAGAGAAAATATTATTTGACATTCTTTGTCGACATGCAGAGTTTGCTTTACAGCTTGAGTCTCTTTCCCCCTATCAGCCTCATACGTGTTCCATGTCTTTCAGGCTACTATACGTTCTAGATTCAGGATCAAAACGAGTTTAATTCCATTATTAACTTGGAATTTTCCTAATAAATTCAGAAGAGCTTGACTTTTCTGTATGCTGGTTCTTTACAGGTGCAGCAACACGGGCCAATTTCTTCGAAACCGATTCCTTTAGACCCTGTATACATGAGACCGGTTCCAAAAAGATCCGTATCCATTCGAATTCACTTACGCGTTCTGTTTACACGAGACCTGCCTAACCGTACTAATTCGAGATCACCTAGCCGTACTCATTTGAGTTCACCTACGAAGGCGTACTCATTTGGAGCCGGTCTCACTTGGTCTCGTGTAAACACTCGAAACTGGATCTTTTTTAGTACGCTACCGTAACGAGGGTATATTCTCCGGCGACAGAGGCTATAGTAAGAGGAACCATTTTCGTTTGTTCGCTTTTGCGCCCTTTTTACGCATCATCGTGACAATCGCCAAGAAACAAGTACGCTCTAATCATGGAAAAATCGTTCGAAATAACGTTGAATTTGATGTCAGTTTTACATGCACTCTCTGCAGCAGTCAGCAAAGGTTTCTTGTTCGCAACTGTAATGTCAAAGGTTCATCGAACTCGACAAAACAGGTTGGTTGCGTTAGCAGAGCAGAGCTCCACACGATATGAGATCGTTTTGCACAAGCTGAATATTGAAAAGAAATAGAAGAGAAGAACCTTCTGAACGAGGCCTGGGAGAACAGAAACCTGGCGGAGTAACTTTAGAATTAAAGCGACAGCGAAGCGAATTTGGCGCCTTTTCACTTTTGTTGTCACGGTTATAGGGGCATTCGACTCGAGTGTTTTGAGCTTTCTTTCACAAACGATCTTGAGTTCACGTCTCGTGTGAACAGAATGCGAAGTGAACTTTTTTGGAGACGGTCTCGTGTGAACAGGAGGAAGTGAGCTCAAATGGATACGGATCTTTTTGGAACCGGTCTCGTGTAAACGGGGTCTTAAACTTAGAATAAAACAATATTAATTTGCAGAACAGCAGCCTGTTGGATGCAGTCACTTTTCTTTCTTCTTGTTTTGCGGCTGTAAACCATTAAGCTTATTTCGTAGAAACATAAAAAGCTGGTGCATACTCTCGCGGTTCCCTTCTAAGCATATCACGTCTACTTTTATTGTTTCAGCTTCGACGCCAATAGTGTTCGTGTCTATAGATACAACAATTTTAAATTTGAAAAGAGGCTTGTCAGTAGAGCCTTTCACCGTTTGAAACGTAACAGGGAAGGCACGTTTTTGTCCAATGTTTGGCTTCTTCTTTCCCTCACTATCAGAATGGCCCTTTTGACTATCAGTGGCATCTTCCTTCTCTTCTACTTTACAAGGCAAGGCAGTTGGACTATCACTAAGAATGGTAGGCTCCCTAGAATTGCTGACAGTCTCATGGTTAATCGACTGAACAACATCCTTACTGTTTACTTCAGTATTACAAACCTCGCTACTACTAGTTCTTTGCCTCTTTTCCATCCTTCGCTTTTGTCTTTGGTGGCTCCACGTGTTTTCCCAGGCTCCACCAGTGAAGACAGGATCAAAGTCGCCACTTTTATTGAACACCGATGATGCCTCAAACTCAATCTACGAAAGATGGTCGACTTAATGTACCCTTTTGCAATGGATAGCTTTGTTCATACTTAAATGAGTCTCGTCAATAACAATATAGATACAGTATCAATCCAAATGATACCCAATATTCTTTGATATTTATTGTAAATAGCACGAGAGAGCGGAAACATATCATATCATACTAAAGTACTCTCCTCCGACATAGCAGAAAATTTATTTCCAAATGCGGATCAAAAGTAACGCGAGAGGAAGATAAACGCGTTTGATTGGTTTATGTTTTTGACCAATCACAGCCGTTAATCTCTCGCCCAGTTGACGAGTCCAAGGAAGAAAAGGAACTCTTTCTGATTCTGGCTACAAGAGTCTGGGTCTTTTGTTTTATTGCATATAAACTATAGTATGAAGTATTCAAGATGATGTTTTTCAATACAGACTTTCTTAAGATAAAGCAGTTTCAAAGGTTGTATAAGACCGTCAATTGACTGCAAAAAAACAAGCGCATTCACATTGAAAGACAATAAAATTCCAATAGTAAAGGTCATCGATAATAATCGAAATCAATAAGCGCGTGAGTCGTATCAATGATTGGCCAATATTTGATTGACAGATGGTTTAAGCCATTTAGTATCTGTTAATTGGCATTTGAGAACCTGTTCAACCTCATTTTGAGCTGATTAAAGGCATTCTGTCACGACGTTCATTGATTATAAGAACAAAGGGGTTTTTTATTGTTTCCAGTCCCCCTTTAATTCATCGCATTGAAAAAAATATGGCGGAGCGCTGGAATCGTGTTTAGGCTATTGTTCCAGCTATTGTTCTCGTAAACCAATCCACAACGAGACAGTTTGCCTTTAATATATTGGGCATTAAGAAAGTCTATTTCATCAATTTCATTCACCGACTGAAAACCTTTCCATGTCGTTTACAAACTTGATTTTGGCTGATATATAAATTATTACCAGAAAGAAAAAGGCCTGTTAAGGTTTCTATCATAATGGATGTATCTCTGAATGTTTCCAAATTATGAAAAACGAAGTTGGTAAAAAAAGTTTGAATGTCGATGAAGTTACTCACCCGCAAATCTTTCAAAAGTTTCTTTATTTCGTGGCTTATAAACTGGATTGCTGTTGATTCTTCAGCTGGATCTTGCTGATTTCTGCTTGCTTCTTGGCGTCTAGTAACGTCCGCTTTGGTAACAGTAAATGTAAACGGCGTTTGGTTTGTCTTGGTTCCAGCACCTGACTGACTTCGTTGGGATATCTTTAGAAGAAGAATAACTAGCTACAATTCTAATATCTAAAAATGCAATACACATTGCCAAGCATCTTTAGTGCAGTCAAAATATTTTTATCATTCTTATTACTGTTGAAGTAATCATAGTTACCATAGAAATCATAGTTATCACTGTGGGAGTTCGGTTAAGGTTGGACCATAGAAAAATTAAACGAGGCAGGATCCAACTAGCTCTAGAATTTATGAGGAGAAAGCAGAAAAAGGGAGAAGACTTGAACAACTTCAGAACAGAGAATAGGTGCCAGAAAAGGTAGATAAAAAGAAATAACATCTACGAGAGTTATGAGACATGAAGTTTCAAGGCGAAAGTTGAGAGTAGAAAGGGGTCTTGAGCTTGAACATAACCCGAAAAAGTTCTTTTAAGGCAACGGTGCTTGGAATGGTTGGGATGAGTGTGACAATTTTAGAATTTCTAAAAAGACTGGTGTCATATTTCGTGATTACTCGTTATTTTGACAATTTCGTGTACTACTTTTCCAGCGAATTGCGAAGATATATAAAAACAAAAAGTTCGTTGTTTAAGTGCGAATAATCACAAAAACTTTGGTAGTTATCTAAGAACGGTTGAAGAACATCTTTGAGAAATTTTGAAATGAAATATAAATGAAGATATTTTGTATGGTTCTAGGGATAGCAAAGGTCAAGCTGAGCGCATGAAGCGAGTTGCAACATGTTGAAAATTCCCATGTAGAGGCGCGTTTTCTCTTCGTAATTGCATTCTTCTTGACTGGCTTCCCATCGTGCTTCGAATGGAACGGTCCTGTGTTTATAAGCTGAGACTTTAATTCTCGATGTGCTTCATGAAGTAGCAAATGTCATACGTTTTTGTTTGAAGCACAATAAACAGCAGGTCAGTATAGCCAAATAAGCGCTAAAAAAATCCATGATCTTGTAACACAGTATTGGCGGTATAATCCCAGTCATCAGTGTTATCAACACAGCTACAAAATCAAATAAATGTTCCCTGAAATCTTTGCATGAACTTCGTGCGCGCATGAGAACGCTTTGATGAATGTGCAAGGAATACTGTAAGGTAATTTAATGTAAGGAATAATAGTTTGCATTCCTTAATGGCAGAAACTCTTTGCTGCAACATCAAATTTAAAACACGAGTACAGCAGTGGGTAAAACGAGCAATTGAACTTTCACATGTCCGTTCCCACGAGTCTTTTTTAATGTCAGGAGAGGTTCCATTCAATATAGTGGCATCTTTCATATAAGACTCTAACAACGCAACGTAACTGATAAGCTACAATGTATTTGGATAGCAACCTTTGTAAAGCGACCTGCTTGTTTCATCATGACCTCGGAAAGGAGCTACCCCTTATTTTGGAAAACAAACCGTATAAATCAACCGTCTCAAAATCACTCGGTTCTTCTGTACAAGTTCATGTCTGATACCAGAAGCCGTTGCTTAAGAAGTGTCTGTTCTCTGCTTTCCAAACATTTTAGTTGATAAAAACACTTCACGTGATTTTGCGAGATTCACAGAGATGCTCTCTTGATCAGCACTGAAGCTGTTTTCTTCTAATTGTCAATTAGAAAAGGGTGATGGGAAGCTGCCTCAGTATTCAAGCACTTTTAATTGTCACAATTTTGAAAAATCTGCTTATTTGGAGAAAAACAGCTGCACTGGAAATTACTGCATGTACATGCCCAAGGCTGCAATAAATATTTCTATTCCATCACTATCATGCATGGAAAGAAAAGCTACTTGGTTGTGGAACTCATTATGTATTGACCATTTAACTATAACTTATTTATTACAGGTAGGAATTTTGCAAAACTTTTCACAATGCACACATAGAAGCTACAGCACTGGTTCTATGCAAAACATGTGCAGTGACACAAAGCCTGTATCTTTGTGAAAATGACTAAATCATTAAATAAACAGATTAAAGAATTTAAAACCTCCCTACCTGCAAATTTTTGCTAAAGCTCCAACATAATCCCCATCTTGTAGTTTTACCTTGTTGAAAAACAGTTGAAGTCACAGAAGGAACCTAGAACAGATATAATTGGCCAATTATAAAATGCCATTCTTTAACAATTAAACAAAGCAAAAGCTTGCAAGTGATATCCAATGGAAATGTAGATAACCAAAAGGTTCATGCTTAATGTATAACATTTAATTATGATAATCAAAGTACAAATGCTTGTAACAAAATCATATAAGATGAAAACATAAAAATTTTCATGTTGAGTCTGCAATTTTATTTTGCATTATATTCTCTGTTTAGCTTTAGATACAAAAAGTATTAAGCTTACCTTATGCTCCTTCAAAAACTGCCTTAATACCTTTAAACTAGCCTTTTTACCAAGCATGGTAGTATAACAACTACAAAAAGAGAAAATTGGCATCAAAACCGATTAATTATGCAAGACATTATAATTCTGAATACCAAAAGCTTTGCAATTAAAACCTTACTGCAAAAGATTCTTGAATGGAGAAAACAGCAATCATAGAATGCATTTTATGGTCTCAGTGGCTTAACAATGAAATTCCCAACCTAAAGTGGTGTCCTTTAATGTCTATTTGCAAGCTCCAAAAAATATCAATGCTCTAATAACACAATCAAACAAAACATTCTTCTCTACACTGCCTCTAATTAGAGAAAATTTTTATTTTGCTATGTCTTAAAAATATCACAAATTAATCAAATCACTGGCTTATAAATTTTCAAAATAATAATGTTGCTAAAATATTACCTTATTTTTTCTTTCAACACTAGGCTTTCCTTTATTATTTTTTTAACAAATGCAACTTCACCACCCTCTGTTACAGTTTCATTTTCAACTGCAGTGCAGATTGAATGAGGTGGTGGTCTACTGTCTGTCCTAGAGTTATCACCTGAGGCTTCTTGTCTGTCACTGAAAAATGGGGGGTTGCACATGGTGAATGTGTAAGTTTCATCAGGGTTCACAATATCTTTAAGAAGAATATCTTTGCTTCCTTTTCTCAGGGATATATCCTCTGCAAAATTATTGGCAGCAATGTTCTTTTCAGCATATGAATATGACAAATCATCAAATTCACTGGCAATGAATTTCCACTTGTTCAGTTTCACTCCAAGTAGTGGGTATATGCATGAGGCACCACAACCTACAACCGAGCAGAATATATTTTTCATAGCTAACTGATATTTTGTCTTATACTTTGCACAGGCTATAAATTGTTGCCTTGGAGCTGAGGAGAGGACACAGCCAACTATGTGCTATTCCCTTCATAACAAAGTATTTTGAGAAGCAATAGATATCACACTGTTTTCATAGCCCTGTAGCAGTTTTTATGAATAACTGATGGTACTGGTAAAGACTGAGATACAACTCAGTACAGTTCATTTCATCTTTAAAAAACCATACATGCAAATCTTTTAAAATACAGCAACAGGTTACAAAAGATGAAATAAATTACATACAATGAGAGAAATAGAAAACAAGAAAAAAATATAGATGATTTTACAAAAACGAAGGAGATTTGCATGCAGGAATTTCTTAAAGGAAGAGCTCTCTAAATAGATAGGCTTATCAAGGAGAGAGCACCCCCTGTGGTAACAATCTATTAATTTTGTATTCACACCACAGGCTGCCCAGGAGGGAGCCATAGGACCAATGAGAACAACTGCCACACAACCTTCGCTCTCCGAAAAGAAAATAGCAAAGATTGCCAGACAGCCATCCCCACCCCCACACAAGGCAGCCTAAAGTGACATCTTCATAGTCCTGAGAAAACATTACAAAAGATTCTATTGTTGGTATCTGGTGGAGAACAGATGCAATTTTAGTTTCTGGCAATAATTTGTAACAGGAGTAGATTGTTTGATGACGCAACTTTGATAACTTTTTGTTTAGGGGGGTGGGGGAAAAACCTTGAAGTATGTCATAAGACTTGTGTTTTTTTATTATATGCAATATATTCCAACTGGTATTGCTTGTTCAATTGGCTGCCAAGATATAGATACCTCTTTTACATCCAGGCAGGGCCACTGAGAGCAAGGCAAGGTCCCAGGACAACCAATGTGTGTGAGCCCCTTGCTGAATGACAAATGTAGATCCCAGAATATGACAATTAATACAGATATCATAATTACAGGCCCCAGAATGGACTCGAACCCTGACGCACATGCCGGCCACCCCTTCCTGTTTGAATCATCAACCCAATTGTATGAGCCTTAAGAAAACTTCAAATGATAAAATGCAATGCAACTTAATTTTAAGAATTTTTAAAAGTTAGCTTGGCTGTTGATTCTTTGAAAAATGCGAGTTTTGCAGTATTTGTTGATATCAGAAGGCAATCTCTTCAAGAAAAACAGTATCTTGGTGACAGTCCTCTCACCTATATCCAGTCCTTTAATGTTTGTCTCGTCTTTTTCTTCACCCGAAATCAAATCTTCAATCCATAGAATGTAGTTAAGTCTCAAAGGGACTGTAGGAATCAGACGATCCAAGGGAATATCAAGTGTTAGTCCAAAATCATGTCGTAGAAGTGTATATGTGAGCTCTCGTAGGGCTTCAGCATCTTTGAAGTTAATATGTCCCCTACCGTCAGATGAGATGGTAACAAACTTGGCAAATTCTTCATATTGTTCTGCTAGTTTTGCAAAATCTGGAGGTGTTTTATATATATTTCTCTCGTGCATTACAAATCCTTTCTTTTCTCACTACCACAGCTGTTGTCACAAAATTCGCGCCAAATCATGTTGAAAGACCCTCTGGTTCATATCGAGGCAAGGGAAACACATGCTCGATCAAGATGTCCGACGAGATGGTAAACAAAGGTAAAACTTACAGACTTTCGTTCGAAGACTTTGTTCTGCTTCCGTTATTTGCTGTGCTTATATTCCTGAGTCTACGAATATGCTTTCTTAAAGTTAAACGAAGAATAAAAAGTCACGAAGAGAGCAAATGCCCTAATAAGAACTGCATTAGATGCAGAGGCCATGGAAACAAAGAAACTCTTCTGAGGAAACTCAATGCATTTAAAGAGCTATACAGTCTAGACGAAGAAGTTCTCAAACGAATTAGGAATTCAATCGAAAAATCTGCTGATAAACAAATATTGTCGACAAGACCTCAGCAAATGCCCACAGTGTTATATATCCAAGATCTCCAACCGATGACACCATTTCATGCTCTAAACAATGAATTAACGGTCTTTATGGACAAGAGCTGCCTCAGATCTGTTAAAAACGAACTGAATGAGATATTGAAACAGGAATATTTATGGTCGTACAATGAAGTTCAGTCAGGAAGTTGGAGACTTTATTACTTTTTCAACCAAGGAAACATGCAGAATGACAATTGCAGTAGATGTCCTGAAACATCTAAGATGATTTCGAACTTGACATCATTTATGGGTAACAGCCCATTTGGTAATGCTGCATTCTCGGTACTGTCTCCTGGAACTAGCATCAAACCACACTATGGTGCTACAAATGCACGCTTGCGTTGTCATGTAACTTTAAAAGAAGGTGCTTGTTGTAATCTCTTTGTTGGTAATGAAAAATTGGTTTACAAGGAGGACAAGATCTTACTTTTTGATGACTCATTCATACATAGTGTAGAACATGAGGATTGTGGTGAAGACAACAGAGTTGTGTTAATGATTGACTTGTGGCATCCAAGTCTTACAAGCAAAGAGAAAGAAGCAATTAACTGTATATACTCTTGAGGTTGTTATGGCCTAACAAGGCTATGATAAGGATTTCAAGGTTGTTAATTAAAATGTTCTTGAGTTGCCAAGATATACAGTCAAAAAACTATTTCTATAATATTTCAAAGTTTAAATTTTTGTATGTTCAGTTATGAACTTTATACTCCTAAATATTGAAATAATAAAATCCAAAGATTTTATATTTTGAGTTGAATTTTATTTTCTGTCTTGAAATATAATTATCTTGCCTAAACCTGGCTTATTTGTGAAAAAGGAAAAAAATGGCTGTTCAAACGAGAGGCAATTAATTTATTAGAACCTGTAAGGGTGCTGGGACAGTCAAGTCTAAAAACCAACAAAAGGCTACTACTATACTAGGGATTGTGCAAAAGAAAACATATTACATTGATTAATTCATTTACCAACGAAATCAATTCATTAAAATGAATACATTTTACTTCAGTATACTTCATCCTTGAAGATAAAAAATATAAACTGCAAGTCAGAATACAAAAAGGACTTTGGATTCTTTTTGGGAAATTTTTCAATTTTTCAGATCTATTCTATATATCTATCTAATGTTACCTGTTGCATTAGTAATAAAGAAACAATTTTCTCTACATATATTTTGTTTTTGGTAAGAATTTAATGATGCAGTGTAGTTGCTAATATTTTCCTTGACTGTACAGCATAAACCCAAAAAAATACGTCAGCATTACTTGTGATGAAATTTTACTAGTTCTACTAGTTGCATTTATCATAACAAAACCAAAGATACAATGATGATTTCTTTTCAGAACTGATCAAAAATTTAAATAAAGTTTAATATTAAAATTAATGGTCAATCTGCATTCAAAGCAAGTACAAAGTTTGAACACAAAAGAAATCAAGTTTGCAGTGTACAATCTTACTTTACTTCTACAAAATATCTGCATAAAAGAACTAAATGTGTGACAACCTAAAGATAATTATAAACAGCATCTAAGGTCATAATTGAGTTTCATTACAGGTGTATGTACATAATGAGTGTAATCTAGTAAAATCTAGTTCAGTAAATTCTACATTCCTCAGCTTCCTCCTTACTTTTGCTCGCAACAGGAGTCAATAAGTATAATAATTAGTATTTGGTGGATTTTTTAGAAAAAAAAAATAACTTGGCTTACAGCATCATGCAAACAGGGTCTCCTTAAGATAAAAATGTAGGTTGATCAAAGTGCCAGGCACAGGCGTGTGTCCATCTGTGATGCCAGAACAACTCAAATGATGTGTGTGAGGATGGCTCAGTTGTTAGAGGCGCTGACAGACCCAAGGGTCCATGGTTCGAGTTCCGGCATGACCAAACTTTCACCCAGAGTGAAGAGAGTCACCAGCTCTCTGTAATTCCAGGCATAGGAATCATGAGGTGTGGTCACATAGAGAGGAAAGACCAAGACACTACTCGATAGGCATGAGCTTCTCAGTGCCCTAAAAACTACCTTCGGATGCTAGGAAGAAACAAATAAAAATACAAATCAATCAAACAAAAGACTAAAGAAAACCAAGGACCTACCAGAGATCCTCAGTTTCATTGGGCTGCCTTTTTCATTCTTTTTTAAGAGAATTATCAGGAAAATTTTCAAAAAAAATTGTCTGCATGCATGATGAAAAAATGGTGCTAATTTGTTTGAACCCAAGAAAAATGTAAAGATTATACTCATGTGCATTAGCCCTTAGTGAGGAATGTGATGACATAAAATCAAACTCCTTTTACCATAGTTTATCTAACTGTCTTGAGGTGATTGTAGCATTCCCTTTGACAATGGAAAACCTTCTATTCAAAAAACTAACTATGATAACTATGATAAATTCTCAACTGCCAAACAAAATTTTCAGTCTAGATATATTTTGACACTTGGCAGAAAGTATCCCTAAAAGTTTCATACTGATTAAAGAGTGGAATGGTTAGGGGCATGAGCTCCCACTGCTCCTGATTTCTATTGATCTATCTTCATAGGAGCATTTGGTTAAGGCACAAGCAAGCAGTCTCTTTGTGCCAAGGTCTGATTTTGCAACAACCATCTTAATTAAAACTCCTGTCCAATTAAAATTCTTGTCAAACAAGTTAAACTTTAGAAAACTCCTTGTAATTTCAGCTCTTCTAATACATTGTCTAAATAGTTAGGGTCTGGATATCCGTGCCCAGAGCTATTTGAAAATGCTTCTGTCTTGTGGTGTATTTCATTCCAAACTACAGCATCTTTGGTTCCATTTGTAACAGATGTTCCAATTGTGAAAATGAGTTTTCTATTCCATGCAGTTTGCAGCAGCTGTAAAACCTACAATGAAAGAAAATTTTTGAAGCTTTAGAGGCTGATTATAGAAAGAAAAACTGAGGCGGGAGCAGAGGGGGCAAGTTTCACCACTGGAAATAGTGAAATCAAGTAAAATCTCCTTATATAAAGAAAGTGAACTTAATAGACCTAAATCAAACAAGAAGATAATTTTGCAACATGTTGTTCATTCAAATTAATTTTGAAATGATATAATATATTATTACCATGCACAACTTAAAACCATAAGCTCTTAGCTAAATGAATAAATGTGCCTGTGTTTCTATGCATACTAAAGACGCCCCAGAAGCATAGAAGTGTACTTGAGTCTCGACAACGGCAATGAAGCACCACACAGCAAAAACGGAAATATGTTTCTTTCAAGAGGACTATTACGTGAAAATATGTAACATTGCCTTAGGTTTGTTTCAAATGTCCGATTATTTGATGACTTATATGATGTTATTCAATTTAGGGACCTAAACAGGTTCTGGCTTAAATGCAAATATATCAGAAATATAAAATCCATTTTAAAGATAGATGTTAGATGCTATAAATGAAAACAGATAGCATGTGAGACCAAAAGTTATCAAATATGAGGGTTATAGAAGACTGCCTTATGCGAGATTGGTTGTAAAATAACATTTAAACTTGAAAATTTCATTGATCATTTCTAGATCATTTCAAATACTATCTGTAAAATGATTTATATTTGTATCGTTTATATTCTGAGGCACACTTCAATTAAATATCTTAAAAAGTCTCATTTACTTTCTCATTGTCAATGAAATGCCAGAAGATTTAATATAGAATTCGGTTTCATTGATATATACATTGATGTTCTGAGGGAAGTAAAGTGATTTTCTCGAGGGAATCAAAATTATATATCCCTTTATGCAAATTGCTTACCAGAGTCTATGGGGGTAAAAAGTCAATAACATTTGAGTAAAAGTTCCTTTAGTAGATGTGACTTAACTTTTCTACAAAAGTTATCTTAAAATTCATTTTTCAACCCTTAATTTCGAGTAAAGTCAAAATTGCCCAAGAGCAACTTTTTCTGGAATAGGTAACATTGCAATGTATAATATATTTAGCATCCAACAACATCTGCAAAATTCATTGTACTATACTAGCCAAAATCAATATCATAGACTTTCAGGTGCCAACCCGAAGTTTTATCATAGTGGTTGTATTTCAAAAGATTTTGATCGCGTCTATTCTGGTTTTGCTCCCACGAAGTGGAGTCACTAGACGGATTTGGAATATCCTAGACACAATCGTTCACATCTTCTTGTTTCACCCCTAACAATTTCCTCTCGGGCCAACTATCGACTTTACTGCCTCCCTCTTTCTCTGTGTCATGATACTTGTGCTCTCGACTTTTTAATTATATAGTAAATACACTCCCCTCACAATTTTACTCCCCTCTATTTTACTCCCCTCACAAAAGTATTGCACCACCTCGAAGGGGGGGAATTATATAAAGCTATTGTTGTGCGAATTGATTGTTTTTAAGTGGCGAATGGGAATGTGTCGGAAGTGAAACATCCACCAATCAAAACTTCAATCTTTTTGGAGCACTTTCTTTAAAACAACAGTTTCAAAACGTCTTTTAACAGTTTCAAATTTTAATATTTTGACGGGAGCTATGAACTTTTGAAACCGCTTTATGCCTTCTTGAGTTGGTTGCATATAATTGGGCAATGTATTATTGTGGAATTTCATTCCAAACTTGAAGAATTCTTTTAATTAACGATTCTTTGGTTCTTCAAGAACCTTTTAAATCATGGTTCGTAATGTTTTTCATACGAAGCCAAACATCTTGTGATCCCAGTGTACTCCCTCGTCTTTTTCCCTGCCTTACCCACTTTTAACTCCTTTCTTCCTACATCATTCCTTGACTTATCTTTCCTCCCTATTTCGATCTCAGCATTCTCATTTCTGCCACATTTCTCTCCTGCCTCCTAATTAATGTTACAGTCTAAATCCGATATAGCAAAATACATAGGTATAGCCGCAGTTTCTTAGTCCTGTTCTCTTGTCGTAGCATTTACAATTTTCAATTTACCGTTTGTCTCAAGTAATATCGTACAATCATCAAGATTACTAAGCAAAAGGTGCACCTTTTTATATCCTTCACTGGACCTTTCCATTACATTTTTAAAGTATAATCATAAGTTGAGTTTAGGTCTGCCAAGTTACTTCCTTCCCAGAATGAATTGATAAGAAAATTGTACCTTCCCCTTCTGTTGCACCTTGTATTTTGTAACTTATTTCTCTACTCCTAAATTTTGTTCTGTGTTCATTAGGTGTTACCTATATCCTTCCACAATCATCTCATGTTACCTTGCAAATGTCCTGCGGATACTTGTACCTCTGCTTTGCAATGCTAATTTCTTTAAACAAACCACCTTATGAGTCTAAGCAGTCATAATAGTTTCCTTGAAATCTCAGGGCTTAGCATTAGCCAGAAAATGGGGTGGCTTGTTTTTGGAACAGTAAAACTATCCTAACATAGCAGGCTTTAAACCTTACTTCCTCAAAATAGATGTCTTAAAATACGCATTAAAGAGGTATCGATTTGGCTAATTAGCAATTAGTTCGCAATTTAAAAAAATAAATCCACAGCCTTTAGTCAGTGCCTTGATAAATTTCGTACTTCGAATAGTTCATTATTTCATCCATTCATTATTACAACAAATTTGTGTAAAGCTAAAAAAAATGTGAACGACATAAACCAGCTTTAAAATCAGCAAAATTAACTTTTCTGTCTAATTCTGTGGCTTTCGGTACCACCCTAAGGTGTTAAATAGCAAAATTACCTTCCTTCCTTTGTCATTATCTGGCAAATAGGCAACTCGGGGAAAACCATTGAGATGGTATGGTCTCCCAGGATTTGGATGCGCTGGACCCTAAAATTAAAAAAAATAAACACAATGCTGGGCACATTTTAAAGTTTCCATTTTATTGTAAGAAAAAACTTCAAGGTAACAAACTTCCAGTGATATTATAGAAACTGCAAGTCATTACTAGGACAGATAAGATAAATTGCCTGCAAAAAGGGGCACTGAAGCTACCCTCTGCCTCGAAGCCGCTTCTCTTGGCTTAAAGTAGTAAAACTACCTTGCAGCCTAGACTAGATCGGATCCAAAAGTATCAAGATCCGATTCAGATACTTTACATGCATTTGCACGATATACGATCCAAAACCATTTAAGTATATAAAATGGGCAATGAGAAGAAGACATAGAAGAAAATTATGATAAACTATGATAGGCCTATTGAAAATGTGTAAATAACATTGAAAACAGTTATTAATTTCGATGGGAAAATAGCCGGTTACGAAAACTGATGTTGCGAGGTCAGAAATATGCAATGAACATAAAAAATTTTACTTTTATAATAATTAATAAAAAGTGTAATTTCTACATCTATAGCCTAACACCATCTATGGCAAATAAAGAAGTAAGTCAAAATGCAAGTAGAAGCAACATACTTGAATTCCTGGCTGAATATTATAGGTTATCTGAATGCATCCGTAGCCGTTGTATCCTGGTACTGATCCTGGTATACGGGCCACGGTCATCTGGCCAGGTGGTTGATTTCCTTGCTTCACACCATATATGATTTTGCATACGGGACACTGGATGCTGTCAGCCTGTTCAAAAAATCTCAAAGGTAGAGTCAAGCAGCCTTGTGTGCCATAAACCAAAATAACGATTTGAAAGTTTAAATTTTCACGATTATACAAACATTTTCAAAAAAGAGCACGGATGACTTTATCGATCATTCATATCGATACCGAGCATCGCAAAAGGCATTTTGCTCAATAGTGGGGCTTGATATTACCATTACAATATTAGCACAAAATATTTCAAAGTTTCCGTTCCTATCTTTTCCACAGTTGGAGCAGAATTTGCTGCCATCTGAAATCGAATGCCCACAGTTATAGCAGAGCATGTTTTTACGAAGAAAAAAGAAGGTGGCGCTCGCTGAGAACCGCTGACCACATTCTTCCAATGATACAGTTCGAGGAAACTCGGCCCAGTGAGCAATTTCTTATAGCCGTGACAGCTGTGGGCCACCGTATTTGGGCCACAGTTGTGGGCCACCGTAATGGCTAGGTTAAATGCAGAAACCAGCAAAAGAATATCGCTAACAAGTTCCACCAACCTTGGGGCCATTGTCATAGCATTGCACCAAACAGTACTCATGAAATTTGTGTCCACAGCCCTGTAGCTTTATGACAGAGTTACTGCTAGCTGCCCCAAAAGAACTTGAAGTGATCCTAAGCTCATCGAGACAAATACAGCATTGCTCCTACAGAAGAATAAAACGTTTGGTATCATTTCAAATCTACAGTATTGCAATAATATGCATGCAACCTGCCCAAAAAAGTTCTTTCGTTTCGTTTCGAAAAATGAAGGAGTGATGTTCTCGAATACTTAAAAACATGATTAATTTTTACATAAAGAAAGGAAAGGTTGAGACGAAGTTTTGAAAATAAATTAGAAAGTAAATGGAAAACGCTTGGATTAGAATAGACGCAGGTTTGATGTTTTTATGACCAATTAGTGAACTTGTTAACAGTAAATGAACATCAAAATTATAGTGATAGGCCTGAAGATCACAGATTTAGCTTTTTCGGCTTCGTATCTGAACAGCATAGGATTCCTCTGGATTTTGCGTTTTAGTTCAAAACAGAACTAAATGAAAGAAGAAGAAAATATAGAAGCACTTTTCACAGTGAAAATAAATATGAATATGGGGATCCTGGGGAAGATTAGTTGTTAGGCTACCCAGGTTTAACCTCTGTAAATAACGTTTATCTATCTATCTATGTTGTCGTATAAGAGCATGGGTATTTACACAAGGAAACTTATTCAGTTGTGGACTTGTCGATGAAAACATAACTAATGATAACATAATCAAATTGGTGCTATAAAGTTCCGAAACGATACCTATGCAGATGTCTAAAATACCTAAATGACACCCATTCGGCAGCCTGGGCACAGAATAGACTAACTCCATGAGCCTCTGTTTCGCTACTGCCTCACTCGTCCGTCAAGTGAGGTAGTAGCGAAACAGAGTCTCATGGAGGCACAGAATAAGAATATCATTATTCTGTAGCCTGGGTTCAACTTGCGTGAAAACTGTCCGCACGTTCGAACCTCAACAAAACAAAAATCAAACCTTAACCTCATTGAACTCACAACGCACGTTAGACAAAGAACAAGATTGAATAAATTTTCATTGTCATTTCGATGGAATAATCGGCACATTGCGATCTGAATCCTGGCACCATTCCTTTTCTCTAGCACCACAGACAGTACCAAAATAAAAAAAATTACTTAGGAGCATAAATAGAAATTTGGCGCCAATATTGAAAGACGAAGTGTTCATGCCGCTAATGTTTATAATATTAATTTTTATCTGAGGCTACTAGAATTTGTAATCAAGAGTTTCAACATCAGATTAGAAAGAAAAGATTCTACTGGCACATGAAAAAACTCTAATATGCGCAAATAACTAAAAACTCTAATAAGAAAGTAAAAAATAGTCAATATTTCACAATAAAAATTTCACTCAAAACAGCTTTTTAATCTTTAAAATGAATAACTGATATTTCAAGAAAACATTAATGCACATGTCAGTTTCGCTGAAAACTGCCTAAAGTGCATTTATGCAGCGTCAAGTTGATGCTGTAAAGAGTAACTCAGAATAAAGTTTTAATTCTGGCGATTTAAGTAGCTAAACTCCTTTCGTCTTTCCAGCCCTCCATTTTCCATCAAAGAGCTTCGACAAAAAGTGAAAGAATATTTATGAAATATTTTGGAAAAAAGCTGCCGCATTGATCTGAAAGGTATAAAAGATGCATTGCTCTGAAAACAGTGATATCTATTTCGTTAACTGATCTCATCTCTAACATAAAACTGGGCTTGTCTTACCTATGGATACACATCTAGTAATTAATACAATGTTCATCCAAACGCAGGCCTAGTCTAAGTGGGTTTATCTGTGAAATGAGCATTTGGTAACAGATCAGTCTGTGTATGGGAAATACGTGGGGAATATTGAAAAAATTAAAGAGGTTGAGATGACGCAAGGTAAAGAAAACTTCATGGGCTCCGACACAGGATAGAGAGTGGAGGGGGGAGGCATTTTGTGCAAGGTTATATTGTTTTGCAAAATAAAGGGGGACATGCCCCCCTGCCCACGTCTTCGTCGAAGGCCCTGTAGTCGACCAAATAAAATGCTATATCGGAAAATAATAAACTGTTGACAAATGCTATGGCAAAGTTTCAACAGTACTTACATCTTCGTCGACAGAATCACATGGCTCACAATACTTTCGCAGTACTGGATGAGTAACAGGAATTTTTTCTAGAAAAAAAAACAGACAAATTATACCAGGCTTCATCTTTCTTGAAGCCTTAATTTGACAGATTTATTGTGATGCCTCCAATCACTGGCTTTCAGCAAAACATGTAAGTAATGAATCTGGGCATTAGGGCAATTTCTGTTAGGTGGTTATCTGAAAACATGCTAAAACCATGGCCATTGTAGTTTAATCAGTGCCTTGACTTTGCAAGTCCCACCTTCAACATTCTCTATACTTCTTCCGTCATTCATTTTTAGGTCCATTTGATGTGACTATAAGCGAAATCTACTGTTCGAAACCTTTAGACTGAAGTTCCTAAACATAAGCTAAAGGATCGAGGAAGCATAAATCACATGATAATATAAAATATACCATACAAGACTGGCTCATACTTTGAAATATATGATTGAAAAAACCTAGGATAATTCTGAACCAAAAATTATGTACTTAATATGTAGGTTTTTGTTTCTTTAGTTTGACTTCTTGGTGGATCTTTGTTTTTTGCTTGCTGATTTGCATACTCTTCACTTGAGTTTGCTGCAAAACAACAAAAAGTTTGCCTCATACATATCTCATTGAGTAATTCCTGCTAAGAACTACACTTCACACGGAGATGTAACTAGAGATACCATCTGATATGTGCCTTCTTCCCAAACCTATATTCTCGTCGTCGTTATGTTGTTGATTTATCCATATTTTACAATTACTTCTCAAGCGATTAAAGATAGTTCCCTTGGTTTTCTTAGACAAGCACAAAGAACATTTTCCCCACAACTCATCTTTCTATTCCAGAGCTTTTAAACTTTGGAACCCTTTACCCCTCTCTTGCTTCCCAAATTCTTAAAACCTGTCTTCTTTGAAAACTAGAATTGACAAACTTTAAATCAGTTCCCTCTCTTCTTATGCCCACCTTCCATTCTCTTATTAGGGCTTTACTATAGGCCCCCAAGACTCTCCCTGAATACCATTTAAAAAAATGTAACATATTCATAAAATGTTTCGAAATGACTACTTAATAGAGAATAATTCCATTAAAACAATACATTCAAATAGTAAATCATCTTCCTGTTCCATTGAGTCATCCCTATCAGCTTCATTATCAAACTTTGATGCGAATACATGTCGTACTGCTTCTTTCAAAGGTGCCGCAACCCTTGCTTGTGTGGTCAGATTCTCTCTTCCAGAGTGAAAGCCTTTACTTTCACTAAAATCTTCCTTAACAATTGCACAAGGTTTTATCATTAATCTTCGTCTGATGTCTCTAACAGTTCCATAAATTTGGTTTCTTTGTGTCATTGATGCGAAGTAGACGGTATTGGGGATAGCAAGTGAAGTATACAATAAGTTGAGTGTTGCATCTCCATTTTTATAACATTTTTCTAGCTCGCAAACAGTCTCCTCATCAAAATGTTGCCAACCTGCATCGTCCTTCCATTCCCAAGCAATGTTCTTTGCAAAGGGAACATCATCAGAATTGAGATGTCGCCTTACATCTGGCTGATATCCTGAAGGGGTAACATTTGTAATTTTACTGGTGCGAACAACATGGGGGCCTGGAGGCTTGAAACATTTCTGGGAATATTTGTGGATTGGCGGCTCTTAACACTTTTGGGAATACTTAGGAGGGGCTCAGCCAACCATTTTTTGGCGCAAAACAGATTTTTTTAGGGAAAAATGAACAAAGGAGTATTTTCTCAATTTTAAAGACGGCATTAAATTTACCTTTATGTTGCGTTTAATTGTCAATTATTGAGGTCGAAATGCATCTTGAACACCTTGCAACGATATTTTCATAACACTATTTTCAACTCAAATTTTGAACTACCTCTGAGTTAACTAATAGTAGTTGCCTATGATAATGTTTATCTGCAATTCAAATTTTACAATGCAAATTTTATAGTTGAAATTTAAAAAACACAGGGAAGAGGACTATACTTGGCCAAGTGGAGGTAAAACAACAATCTTAGGAGTCCATGAATTTCATGAAATACATAAGCATTTTGATTAAAACAAAGAATACATTAAATATTTAGAGTTAAAGAGATTATCTATTTTCCAAACCTTGCCACTCATAACAACTCATAATCTTGGAATAAATTGTAACTCATAATCTTTTTAAAAAATTATCATTGTAAGTGTAATCTGAAATTGCCGAAAATCATTGCATCTTTTAAAACATGCATTTACATTTGCCATATGATATGTTTCTAGACACAACTCCTACCACTTCTGAGATAATGTGGCTCATAATATCTTTTAAAAACTAATAAATAATGGAGTCAACTAGATAGGGTTGAAGTTAGGGGCAATTACTTTTATAAACACTCAATAAATGTGTGAGGCAAGCAATAATTCCTTTTCACTTCTGATGAAAATTTATAAACATAACAAGCTCTGAAGGTCTTAAAAATTGACAAAATAAAAAGTGGGGGAGCCTTTATTGTGTATTAAAGAGTAAGAACTTTTTTCATGAGTAAACTTGATGGTTTTTTGTCAGTGGATCTGACACTTCATGTCACCTGTCATGGGAAGGCCTTTTAAAGGTAAATGAATGTGTTAACTAATCATTATTCTGCTTATTGTTCTCCCCTGTCTCTCCTTGTCCATAATCTGGCCAATGAGAGTTCATAATTCTAGTTAATACATACAGTTTAGGTAATGAAATAATAAAAATCTATCTTCTAAGTAAATACCAGAGAATGGAGATTGCAAAGATAATAATTAAAGGACTACTGTTGTTTTGGCTTGTCTAATAAATAATTGATCAAAGACCAAATTGCATTCCTGATTTGATAAGAAGGAATGACTTTGCCTCAGCAAATGGGAAAAATGACCTAACCCTAAAAAATCATATAGATAGTTTTTCTGGATAAACATAAAGAGCATTACCAATTTTGCACTTTATTTTCAATTTTGATAAATTCTAACAAAATAACAAATATTCAATAAAATGATCTTTCCAAGTAAAAAAAGGGTTTAATTTCTGCTTACCAAAAGTAGATGATAGTGGCTTGACAATCCTTGCCCCTGCAATGATGTTTCCATTAACTGCATTCTCTGTATTGCCAGCAGCTTCATTTACTAAAAAGAAACAAAAATTTGAGGGAATATGTGGGAAAATGTTGCATTTATTTAGAATGTAGCACTATGCCAAATGAAAGCAATTCATTTGAATGCCCCATTTGAATAATTTTGTAAAAATCAGAAACGTTTTACAAATTATAAATGCAAAACAACAATGTGAAACTTGGAGATGAGACAACTAAGTTCCACTAACAAAACACCCCTACTTGTCAACGAAAATACAAAAAGGGGAAACTAAGAATTGTTGGTGGTGACGGTGAGATAGTGTGGAAATCATGGCAAGGTAAAGAAAATTATCAAAAGAGAAATATTTGGTCTTTCACAACTTTCTTGCTAATAGAAAACATTCTGTACAATACATATTTAAATTCATTAAATCCCTAATTTTGAAAAACAAACAGGAATGTTTGGCAAACATATTTTCAAAAATATATGTTTTCATAAATGCATCAAGACACAATAAACTGGTCTAATTCAACAAAATTGCTAATTCCACAAATCTGACAGGACGGCATTACAAACTAAAGAAAACAAAGTGAAGTATAGGATGCAAGTAAAAAAAAATTAGTAGCTATTTTAGTTTAGGATGCTACTCACATTTGGATTTTTTTAAAGAGACAATTTCCCTGTGTCCAAATTTCAGCACTGGACCAACAGAGCCACCAATATATGGAACTTTAACTTGCCTTCGTCGTAACTTACTAGCTCTTTGGAACTTCTTGTTTACTGCAACCATTGATGTTAATGAAATACTTATGTTCAAATGGCCAAATCTTTTTAGATCTATATCATTTGTGCCAGTGTTATAACCATCCTCAATGCAAGATGATGTCAGCACACCAAATTGTTGCCAGCCAAGGTCACTATGGAACTCCCAAACAATACCAAATGCAATGAGACAATCATCAGGATACAAGCTTCTTTTAACTTTTCTCAATCTGCCTACAAATGGTAGGAAATTCTTATCTATGTAAATGAAAGTTCAGCACTTTTATATTTTTCATCTAGTAGCAGTTTTGAAATTGATCTACATACAAACTAAAATGCCACCATTGTGTAGACAGAAGGAGTTTGTAAGGATCTTGTTTTCTCTCTTTATTAATTTTTTATAGGCATGCAGTACTGATTGACCAACTTTTCCACTCTTGTGCTTGCGCTTTCAACCCATAACTGGGTATATACTTTCCATCATGTTCTTTTGGACCCTTACTCTGATGTTTTATTCTCTGAGGAGTGTCAGACAAAAAGCTTTTAGTAGTATGTTGTGAAATGTTTTGCTTTTTTCAAAGCCACTTTTATAATTCTTTCGATCTATTCTCTCAGAGGTGTCCCCACTGGACTCTGTCCACCACAGTTTTTCCACAGGTTTATTTGTATTTTCTCAAAAGCAGTTGCAAAAACTCAGGGGTGGGGTAGGTTTGATTTTTATTGAATTAAGCAATTGATTGTGTTCTTTAATTGCTAAAAAGCCTAGTTTGCCAAAAAGATATTGTTAACAAAATCAAACTGATCAGCTTTTTATGACAATTGAGAACCTGAAAAATAATTTTTCCATAATACTTCAAATTTTCCTTCTGGTAATTTAGTCAGCAAATATAATACACACTGCACTGTTATACACAAGTGACACAGGGGCCATGCAAGGGAGGGGGCTAACGAATTATGGCCACAAATTATTTATGATTTATAGCTTTCTACTCTAAGGCACAGCCCTTGTGAAGACATCTATCCCTGGTAGATGAATGATTGCTAGAAACTGGTACAAATAGCTGCAGAAAATTATGCCCAAGGCTCTTAGGTCAACATTATATTTTTTCATCTTCATAAATAGTGTACTACAAAGCAAACAATACTTTTATAAGTTTCATTTGAGAAAACTTCCATATTTAAAGAAAATAATATGATCTATTATGATCCAACAAAAGTGCAACAAGTGGACTTTTTCTAAATTTCAAGTGGTCTAAAGTTCACATTTCTGACATTTTCAAAAATGTATTCTTCCTTTATTCAAAAAAGCTTTTGACTCTGTGTGCCATCAAACGTTGAAACAAAAATTGCTAGCATATGGGATTAAAGGTAAACTATATGATATACTTTATGACTACCTCAGAGAAAGGAAGCAATACGTGGTAGTGAATGGACAATCTTCTGACCACATGGAAGTGAAATATGGGGTACCCCAAGGCTCCTTACTCGGGCCAAGACTATTTGCTATGCAAGTTAATGACCTACCGAATGTACCCAGCAAAGGAACACTAGAGATGTTGACAGTTGATGCAGAATATTACTGTGTTGGGAAGACGGTAGATGAAGTGATGTCACTATTGCAAACTGGTATTAGAGAAATATCAGAATGGTGCAAAAGCAATAGTCTAACAATCCACCCAGAAAAATCTGAACTAATGATAATATCAAATAAAAAATTCATTGGGCCTTTATCCCCAGTAAAGCTAGGTGATAACATCATAAAAGTGGTCACTGAATCAAAATGTTTAGGGTTGTCCATTGACTGCAAACTAACCTAGAAATCTCAGGTGGCCAATGCAGCATCAAAAATGGACAAGGTAGTTAAGCAATTTAAAAGGTTCCATTCACTACAACCAGAAGTCCTCGAAAAAATTTATTTCCTGGGTATCCTACCAAGCTGCACCTACAGAATGGCTATTTGGGGAACAAGACCATCCTTGGAACCAAATGAGACAGTTCACAAGAGAGCAGCATAATAATACACAAGCTGCCTAAATCAACACCTGCGGATAACATTCTTGAAAAAGCAAATTGGAAAACTGCTGATTATATCTATAAAAGACGCATAGCTTGCCTGACTCACAAAATATATACAACAACAAGTGCCCTGAAAGATTTGGTGATAAAAACAAAATTTCAGAAATCATCTAGGAGCAGTTGCAAAGTGGAACTCACGCGATCAAAAACAAATGTTGGCAGAACTTGTTTCAAGCATAGGGAAGGGTTAATTTGGAATAGACTGTCACCATCAATAACGATTCAGGAAAATTATGAAACATTTAAAAGTAAGCTATCAGACAATAGCAAAATATTAGATAGCATCTCCTTTGGACAAGCATCGCCATATCGTATACTGACTCAAATTTTATCTGCTTTTAAATTTAAGAAACCACTCATGTAATAAATTAGAATTATCAATTTATCTATACTATCTAAAACTTTGCATATGAGTTAATTAGCAGGTCCACATCAGCAAAAGCAGCAAAATTTTGATGACCTGCATTATTAAATGAATAATGTATGTATGTTTGTATGTATGTATGCCCCTTCTCCAATTAGCTCTTCCCCAAATTTGAAAGAGGACATTGCAAATAGCCTTTGTCTTCATAAGCTGATCCCAACCCAATCTTGTATGATGAGAAATACGATTCAAAAGATAAGCAAGAATTTAGAGGTAGATTAAATATAAAATCCCTTTCGTAATATCTCAAAGTAATATATAAATACTTTTCAGAATTTAAGAAAAATTTTTCTGTCTTTTCATACAACAACTTATGATAAATAACAGCGCTACCCCTGTCGTGCTTATGAAATCTTTTCGCTTTTGAGGTATTCTTTATTCAGTTAGCATAAACTATTTTCATTTTCTAATACAGAAAAACTTACCAAAATAACTAGATTTTTGAGTCATAGATGTTAAATCAATTGTCCAGGCAGAAAACGGATTTCCCAGTTTTGAAAGGGAAACAAGGCTACTACCCAAACATTTTTCTTGCTCGATTAAGTTGCTTGCCTTCTCGTGGTACGGCACGAAGATCCCAGGATCGTTTGTTTCCCATTCCCACACGACAACACACTTTTTTGACGCCATGGTTTACGAATTTCCCTCACATTCATGCATCCTGTCGATCCTGTCGCTTCTATCCAACAGAAACCGATTACGTCAACTGTATCTTCCTGGCTTCCGAGAAACATTTTCCAGCATACGCGATCGAGGCTTGGATCAGAGCGGGGCTTCCAAATTTCCCGCACAATTCAAAAAGTTTGAGACTTGAAATGAAGTAAGCTTTTGATTGAACAATCAAGATTTAATGTTGTCTGTGTTCCCATGCTCCCTGATTACTTTTAGAAAGTCTCCTTATACTAAAAGATATTACTTTCGTGCTTCCTAATACAAAAGTTCGAGACTATGTCAAAATGTTCCCTTAAATGAATAAATAGTACCAAATCTCCATTTCGGAGCAGTCACTTTTACCCAAGTGCACTGGGGAAAATTCACAGGTATAGGTAGTGTTATGCCTTTTAGTTTATAAATCTGTCCACATATTTTTGTATAATGCTCAACACTTTTGGATTACTTCTTGTCATGTTTGTAAAATTAGGCAAGTTTTTATTTTCAAGTAGGGAGCATTCCCACAAATGCTCGACATATTCCTCATGATCTCCACACCTTCTACAGAAAGCATTTTCATTTCCCCCTAAAGTTTGCCTTTAAGTCTACCATATCTAACTTCAATTTTACCAGTTTAGGAGCTTTGCTATGTTTTATATATTGTTTTATTCCAAAAGAACTGTGTCTAATGAATCTTGCTTTTGATCCATTGTCCTTTCCTATGTCTTTTTTAGGTCCCTTGATCCCCGCTAAAAACTACGTTGATTAATAAATGAGGTTCTGTGCAACTTTTTTGTTAAAATCGACTTTTCAACTGATTCCTACGTAGCATTTGATCTCGGCGGGTCCACTCTTATTGTCAAGTGTAAGCCCCCGTGTCTTTAATATCTCTGAAAAAGGGGTTCAATTTTGTCTTATATCTAGGACATAGAAAATTGAAAAAAAAGTGTATGATATGGGAATCTTAATATAGTTTCTATTTTTCGAAAAAATAGAATTATTCTTTGTTTGACTTTATTTCAACTACTTTATTACAGGAAAAAAGGTTTAAATTTTCTTTGGTTTCATAGAAAAGGGGGCTCAAATTGGAATCAGAAATCAGAGATAAGGGTCAGTTTTCTAGACCCTCAGACACGGCTGCCTACACATGCTAGTGTGAGATGACCCACCGGGCATTTGATGCCGGAATCAAAAAAAAGAAGCATCAATTTCTTCTGAAACATTGTGTTCGACAAGATTACAGCAAGAGCTCTTCTAGCACGACAAAGCTTACTACGAGACAAAAATCTAACTTTTGAAACCAACCTTCTATACCTTAACAAAAACAAAGTATGTTATACACAAAGATACCTATTTACAAACACTGTTGCAATCATACTACAATGGTGTTATCGTCACCCAATGAGACCCTGTGTTCTAACATATCTTTTATCTTTGAAACCAAGCCTGCAAACATACACTTCTAAAATCATTTTCTTTTTATCAAATTAATTTTAATGTATGCTGACTTGACAGCTCGCCGACTTGATAAGAAGTGCAGTTCCTGTGGCACTGACATTATATGTTTGAACACTGCTTACAGTGGCGTAACGGAGACAAACGGGACTATTTTCTTGACTAGTTCGAGTTTTGCCTCAACAACATTCGTCAATTTTAGACTATGAAGAAACGACGAGTGACTACGAGTGAAGTGTTGTGCCAGTGTAAGAATATCTTCGTAATCAAAGACAATAGCAGCTACTTTATTTATCTTAATCTATTGTAGTTTAGCTAATTTATTTTTTCAATTATTGTGATAAATTCTATGAAGTGGGATTTAAAAAAATGAAACTAAAACTGAAACTGTTTGGATGGAGCAGAGGCCGCGGAAAATATTACAGATTTGGGAGCTAATGTTTTTCACTTTCTCCCACCAGCTCCCCAATTCTTCCGCGGTTCCTGTCTTGAACAAATATCTTTTACTAACAATAATGTTTAGAAAATGCTCTCCTGTTACGGTGAGATCTTATTAAAAGTTAAACATACCAAAATAACTGCAGAATAACAGCATAACTGCAAAATAACTAGACATATTTTTGTGTTTTTTCAGAAGAAACCAGAGGAAATAGTTTAAGCGGTTGAGATCTCTGTTACTTATCAATCTGTACAGTTAATCTTATGAAATGGTCATTTCTAACACATGTCTGTAGCCGGGTTAGAAGTAATTGGCATTAAAAATGTTAACTAATATAGTAAAAAAGATAAGATTAAGTCGGCTTTCTTTCATTTCTTTTAGAGTGAAATTTGAAAGTAAAATAGCACAGACGGCATTTTTCATGGTAAAAGTAACTTTAATCAGTTACGCCACTGAATGCTGAGAGTGGCGCTTAGAAAGATAAACCTTCATCAACCCAGTATTGACTGTCTTATTTACTCTTATACCAAGCTTGCAAGCTCTTTTGACAGGACTTCCAATCGACTGAGCCGCTTGCATATACCAACAAAAGGTCGACAGTGGCTAAAATCATTTTAGAGTTTTGGCTTCCAAAACTGAGCGCCAAAACTGAGCTCATGAGGTCCACGACTTCTTGAGCATTTTCTTGCCAAGGAAACTTCAATGGCATGATGGCCAATGGCGACCCCGCGTGCCTTGTCGCATGATGCGTGATTGTGGGGACCTGCGTGGACATGATGCCCAATGGCGACCAGACCGGTGCTGTCGAATTACTATCTACAAGCTTTGATTTAAATGGTGGTATCATGCCAGATTCTGGTATCTCGCTTTGCAGTAACGATATTGAGAACTTGATAATAAATGAAATAGAGAGAATTAAAGGGAGCAAACAGCGAGCTGACACGTTTTCTGTCTGTAAGGCATTGTTCAAAAAGCACGGCCTAACCGAAAACATCGTTGTTACTGCCGTCGATTTCATGATGAAGCTTGGGAAGCAGAAAAAGGTTTTTCATGCAGGACGCATGATCATTCATTCAGCATCCCGGAAAGCACAGAAACAAATGAAAGTAATATAGAATCGGAAAAAGAAAGGAACTGAAAAAAGAATCATCACTTGATGAAGATAAGATGATAGAAAATGATAAAGAACATGATAAGGATTCACCAAGAGCTCAGAACGATGAAGCCATGGCTTTGGAATTTCGCGATGAGTTGGTAAGAAAATCTCTTGAACAGGAATGCAAAGGAAAGTCACAAAATCAATATGAGACATCGGAGAAAAAGGAATCTGAAGGATCTATTTGCAGCACCAGTTTCGTGTTTCGAGAGAACGCATCAAATCGTTTGGAAATGTCAGAGACAAACTTAGCATTGTTGGCAAAACGTTTAACAGAACTTGCGGAGAAGAATGGAAAGAAAAACAATGACTTACTTTTTAACAATATATTGGACAGGCTCTGTTTTCTTGAAAGAGAGAATCAAAGTCTCCAAGCAGAAAATGAAAAATTAAAAATTGAAGCTTTGAAACTTAAAGAGCCAAAAGTTGGAAAAGATTTTGTTTACAGCGAGCTTAGTTTGTTTACAGACGAAAATATCACAAAAAACATCACCAGATAAAGAAAATCAAAGACAGGTGCGCCCAAGAGAATTATCAAACACTGGGTCATTGTCAGAATACCCAAGTGAATATTTCAAATCAGCATCGGCCAGCAAAGATGGATGACAAGTACCATAGTCGCGTGCAGCAGCAAGATCTAAGACTGCCTCAAATGTGCCACCTGAAATTGAAACAAATAATCGCTTCAGCTCCCTTGCTAGCATCAGATAATGTAATTCAGTGGATAATCCGTGGGGACTGTCAGTAATAACAAAAGGATATTCCATTTCAACAACAAGAGACAAAGAAGGCAAAAGGCAGCAGGTACCCAGTGTAAGTGAAAGATGCAACCCTTTGGAAAATCATAAACACGAGGGACCTCCAGAAACCAATGGCTATGCTGCAGTAGCGCCACAATCAAGCAACTATTATACATCTGCAAGCAACATTACACAGAGGAGAAATCAAAGAAACGCTAGCAATGTTGTCCCAGGTGAGCAATCCTACGTTGAAGCTGTACAAAAAAGATTTCAAAATGCAACCGCTTTCACTGCTGACCCTCGGGAATGGCAAAGTAACAAAGAATTTTAAACCAATGATGACCCTAGAGGACCTCGCAAAACAAAGGCTGCAATTGTTGGAGACTCGATGCTGCGAGGGGTGAAAGGAGACAGGATATAAACAGAGAAGTGAAACGAAAAAAACTTATGTGAAGAGGTTTCCTGGTGCTACGGTGGGACATATGAAATGGCATGTCATACCATCACTTGATATGAACCCTGACGAAAAAAATTTTTATGTGTGGAACAAATAATTTCCGAAATAATCACCCAAACAATGATGGCCATCATTGAGCTGGCCATCAACACAAAAAATAAAGTACAAAACGTTGCTGTATCGAGCATTGTACGGAAAACAGACAGTTTGGGTTTGGATGAGAAGAGAATGAATGTCAATACAATATCAGAACAGGAATTACCAAAGCATGACATCAATTTTATTAACAATGACAATATACAAGACGAAAACTTAGATTGTTGGGGACTCCACCTAAATTCTACCGGTAAAAAAACCTCCTCACAGGTAACTATATAACCTTTTTATCAAAAGCCTGACTAAATAGTTTGGAAGTTTCCAGAGAAGATCGTAGCAGCGCTATTAAACAAACCCTCGAAAGCAAGCCCTTATCCTCTGTAAATAGTTTAGCACGGTCTGATTCTTCCAATTCAACTTCTAGCAAATTCTCATCAACAGAAAATTCATCAGGACCGAGTAGCGAGTCTGACTGTAACGATATCGATGAGTTTTTTAGTCTAAGGGCTGAATGTGCCGGGAACTTGCTCATAGGTTTTTTAAACATAAACAATCTTAGAAATAAAATCACTGATCTTAGAGTGATCGCTGAAAGATGTTTACATGATGTATTGCTCATAGAAGAAACAAAATGAAACTCGGATTTTAAAACAGAGTCGTTTCTCATTAATAATTACAGAAGTCCAACACGCCTGGATAGGTCTGAATTTGGAGGAGGTCTTATGTAATACTCAAAGAAAAGCATTATTTGCAATAGGTTGCCCAATTTTGAAGTCTCGTCTCTTGAACTATTGTGTTCTGAACTCGTAGTTGCAAAAAGAAATGGATAATTTATAGTATTTACCGCCCACCAAATGCTAATATAGAAACATTTTTCTCAGATCTGCCCACGTCTTTAATCGTGGACTAGATCGGTACGACAACATAATTGTAATTGGCGATATCAATATTGATACTCAAAATGTAACAGATCCCGGAATCGCAGCTCAACAATTGATGTTATTCTGACAAATCGACCAAGGTCCTTCCAGAAAACCACTGTTTTTGAAACAGGTCTAAGTGACTATAATAGTCTGGATGCTACCACTATGAAATCAACTGTTCCTAGGTTAAAACCGAAACAAATAAAGTATCGCAGCTACAAAAAGTTTGTCCAAGAGAATTTCTTGAGCGATGTAAAGCACTCAATTTGAATGCGAAGGGACTAACCCGGGTAAATTCTACGACCATCTGACAAACACTTTCCGAAATATAGTGGACAAACACGCTCCTAGGTCAAAAAAGTGTACAATGGAAGTTGCTCGTCAGAGAACCGTCTGTATCAAAATATTCAAGACAATCAGAAATTTGAATCCACCTTTTACGCATAGCATTTTTAGTTCAAGAACATTACAATATCTTTCCCGGAATTCTAAAAACTTAAATCATTTTCTACTAAACCAAGTAACTTTCGGTTCCAAGACCCTTAAAGCCACAGGACCTCAGATCTGGAACTGTCTGCCAAATGCACTAAAATCAGCTGACAATCTTAACAGCTTCAAATGTATGATAACACGACGGGGTGGTCCTAGCTGTAAATGCAACGTTTGCAAATATAATGATATCGATATCCTGTAATATTTGTCCATTCATATCCATGTTGCTTCAAATATTTAGCTTATGTATGTACGTATTTATTTCCTTAGTTATATCCCCTTCATTTGTTATACAGTAGATTCAATTCAGATTAGTTGCATGTGTATATATCCATATATAAATATGTATAGCTAGAAGAAATATCGAATTAAAATAAGGTTACAAACAAACAAAATGGGTTTGCATTAATGGCAGCTAGGCCGGTCATCTATTGTTCACAGGTATCTGTAACTAACTTTATTCCGCGGTATGAGTCCATTATCGCGTTTTGTCAGCTCGGCTTTTCTCCCGCAGGGCACCAATGTAAAACAGTTCAAATTTTGCCGTTCATCTGATGTTCTTTTTCGTCCACAACTTTATGAGACGTGTTTCCAATAGGCAGAAACCCTAAAAAACGGCAACAGCTTTACCTGAAATTCTGCTATTCAACAGCCTGCGCGCAGACTCTAAGTATCTTACCAGCACTGTTCTGGTAAAAGATACTTGGAGTCTGCGCGCAGGCTACTATTCAACGATTCAATACCGTATCAAAGACAGAACGTTGAGCTTTAATAAATAACAAAGAGACTTCTACTAGTCCAACCAGACTTACAACAAGACTAAATCTAACAGATGAAACTACCCTTTCATTCGTTTTACACATACCTGAAATAAAAACTTTGAAATGCATAGAAATACTATTTGGAAACGCTGATGCAATAACAGTACAAATGGTGTAATTATTACGCGATATTATTTGGCATGGAGACCCTATGTCATAACAATGACGTTGAAGAAAGGCCGTGAGGTCTACCTTCAATCGTTTTTAGCTATTCACAAAATCAACCTTCAATCTATTTTTGCTTGACCACCACAGATGAAGAGCGTATCGACTTGTTATGTTTTGGATTAGGCAGACGGTGTAACAAGCATAAATTTCAACAGTATCATCTATCATGATCTGCCTTCTATGAAAACTAAAAAGCGGATAAGTTTAAAAGCGGGTCTCTGAGTTGATCAGTTTATACCTGTGTATATTAACAAAAGATAAAACCCGACATAACTTTGACGAGCTAACTAGAAACACCGTGTTGTAGAATAATATTATCTCGATATCCCCATGCTCGATTTTGCTTCTATTGGCCTGTTTAAATGAAAATAAGAACCATAAGACAGAAGGCCTAAAACAGTCTTAAAAATGATTCAATTCGTTCAAAAACAAAACTATTTGCAACAAAACCAAGGCATCATCTATTGGACAACCCATAAAGGGCCTAAACATGCAATAACAAAACTTTGCAGTTATTATTATGGTAAGGTCATCCATCCTTCGACTCTTTAATTCCACTCAGATACAGACAACTTTAATTCTTCACAATGTAGCCAATCAGGCTTCTGCTACTTTTCTATTGGTTTATGTTTGTCAACAGTTGGTCAACTTTTGGTCTTTGTGCTCATAGTTTAACGCAATAACTTATTGCAAACGAATTTGTTGCAAGCAAGCATTTTTCAAATGGCCTTTAAATCAATAGCCACGAAGTAGGAACCATTTAGAATTATTACAGCCAAATAAAAGCCACGTTCCTTTTTGCTGATACAACATGAGATATATTTGCTTTATATTTTCAATAGCAGTCCAAAGTAGCAGTCCTTGTTCAAAGAAATAAATGCATTTTACTCGTCTTTTTCATAAATATCTTAATAAGCAATGATTGATCCTGATTAAAAAGTAATTTTTCCACAGTCTAGTAGACGATACAAGGTGTTGCACACTGAATGCCATGTCAAGGAGGAAAACTTATTGTGTCAGGGCTGTTGTTTATATAACAAGATTTTGTTGTTTGCAGCCATAAGATTACTTGGAAACAGATGTCTGCAACTGCTACCCGTCTTGTCCAATTTGGGAATATCGGTTTTGATTCAGCACGAATTTGATATAGTTGAGGAAATCGACTCTGGTGAAATGTTGGCAAAAGTGAATGTTCTAAAGTGAGAATTATAACAAACGCAACAGCAGCTGTTATAAGAAATAAAATTCTGCTGAATCACACAAGTACGTATGTAATTTCATATAATACATCATCTTTCTCATTCAAGAAAGGAGATATACAATTTTGGTTGCAGCACATTTTAATGAAAAACACAAGCATTGGTGGAAGCCCCATTTGAGATGTAAATTTATGTAACATTACGCCTCCATAGATTAAAAAGAAGAAATATGTTAAAGTTTTGGAGGAGGACACAGGTTCATTGATCAGATGGGTGTGGTTGAAGGGTGTGATAATTATTTGCAGGGAAGAATCGGCCAGCAAGCACCGTGGCCACGGGAAATTTGTCCCTTGCTCTTTAGTCACAGGTTCACAGACCTATCCAACCTCAGAGCATTCACTGTTATGCTTTGAAGATAATACCTACATAGCAAACGATAAGGTAAATTTCAGTTTTGCTGAGTATTTTAAGGTCATGGCTGTGAAAATCCTGTGCTTTGATAAGCTGCCCTTCATTCATCTTGACAGGATAATTATGATAATTGCATATTTGTGCAAATGAGCCATAGTTTTTCAAGAAGACAAGTTTTTGTAATCTAAGCGAGCACTTTTACTGGCAAAAAGTAA
The DNA here is from genome assembly GCF_013076305.1 of Rhopilema esculentum. Next base: position 8,899,529 of record NW_027019317.1, read on the forward strand.
AACGAGAGCTATTTTAAGAATAAAATCTGACATCTTGAAAATTTCATTCTTAGATCATTTGCATTGCAGTCTTGTTTATCATTATATGAGTAAGTTTTGCTGATGTTTAGTCTATAATTTGACACTGACCCAGCAAGTGATATCCTTTGCTGTTAGCAGATACTGAAAAGGAAAAAGTCAAACGATTAACATGCAGTATTTTCAGTGTCTTCAGATGTATTTTAAAAGTTTTAGCCATCTTTCTAACGGGGACTGAGTGTCATTTCAATAGCACAACATTTCGGGTGTGCCAATGGCTGTGGACATTAAAAGATATACTGTTGATGAACCCATTCATATCTTATATAATCATAACAGTTGAAGAACACATAATCTACTCAGAGTCCTATCGTGGCTAGGACGTGGCTAGGACGTGGCTAGGACGTGGCTAGGACGTGGCTAGGACGTGGCTAGGACGTGGCTAGGACGTGGCTAGGACGTGGCTAGGACGTGGCTAGGACGTGGCTAGGACGTGGCTAGAGGGTAGCTAGAGCAGGTGGTGGACTTTATAAATCGAAACAGAAGATCGTACTGGTGCATAGCGTTTTCTGACTAGTCTTTCAGCAGGTCTAGTAACCTCTTGTTCAAAAGTGTATGTGTCTCGATTTGATAGATTGTCATCTTCGAGATACGACATCTGTCCATGTTTCTGATTTTAATTATAACGTTACGTTGCGAGTGAAACGGCGCTGATTACTGTCTTCTGCAGTTATCTGCGTACCTTTACGGTTTACGACTTTGTATGGCGTTTTACCGAGTCGTGTCGTTTTGTACGTTTGTTTGCATACCTTTCTTGGTATGAACGCCTGCATTCTCGTTTATTCTAGCTTCTTTGTGTCGATTTATTACGCGATGGTTCCCTAAAGAAGGGATTTTTCCCTGCACTTTCCTGTTGAATAACAACTCTGATGGTGCAATTATCGTTATGCTGTGCTGTGGGGTGTATTAACGATACTGGAAGAAACGGTTCAGTTCTTGCTGCCACTCCTTTCCTTCTGCCACTGCGCTTTGTATGGCCTTGATGAGAGGCTGATTGAAGCGTTCGACTTCTCCATTTGCATGCGCCCGTATAGGTATCACTGATTTGTGGTTAATAGTGAACATTTTTGCATATTGTGTTAACCCTTCTTTCACCGTTGCCTGTCTTTATTTCACGTGACATGCCGTGTACCGAATATATTTTGTCCAGTTTCAGAATGACAGTTGATGCTTTCGTGGGTATGGTGGCCCAGCATTCTCATTCAAAAAACAGAAACATATGTTATGAAATATAAAAAAATCACAGATATTTGTGGTAAATTTGACATTAAATTCAAATTATTTTCTTGAAGTTTAAAATAGCATGTCAAAAAGCAGAATAAACATAATAAAAAAATTAAAGAAACATTTCCATTTCCAAGTTTCAAATAGAATTGTTTCTTTTTGTTTCTGAAAATCACATTGAAAGTTGTCAAAAGAAACATTTTCGTTTTCATTTTCAAAATGAAATGTCACGATCGGCCCAGCGTTCTCATAGACCACAATGCTTTGTAAGAATAAGCGCCTCATTTCCATACAGCTTTTCGCGCCCTTTTTGATTTTCTAAATAAATTACCTTTCGCTTATGTAGCCAAGAAAGGGAGATTTTGCTCCATATGGCTGCAGAATATAAAAGAAATAACGAATGGACAGAGGATAACGAACTCCAAAAATTTATTCGCTGTATGGTTGCCAGAAACTTGCGAAGAGCTGAAATTCTTGACTTTCTGCAAAGGGATTTTTCTCAGTACGCTTGGAGCCCTGGTACATCAAGTAGGCGCATGAAACATTTTGGAATAAAATTCGTCGACTACGATACAACTGTAAATCAAGTGGGTGAGGCATTTAATGCAGAAAAAGATGGTCCAGATCAGTTATTAGGCTACCGTGCTATGCACAAGAGAATCAGAGAGCAGTATGGCCTTCAGGTTCCAGAGGACTCGTTTACGATGTAATGACCCTTGATGACAATGAAGGACTAGTTCAACGGAGAACGATTGGGAAAAAAAGAAGGGGTAAAGTTGGAACATTCACGTCATTGGTGCGAGGTTAACTTGTTATTGAATTCATGGGGCTGGCGAAATAGAGGACCATTTCCTCATTTTTTACAAAGCTCTAAAGAACTTTTCAGTTAAAAAAAAAATTATGAGTGTACACTCTTTTTTATAAGAAATTAGGATATTTTTCACTACTGAAAGTTTCTTTATTTTTGGCTAATTAGGGTAGAGTTTGGGAATTAAGTAGTTTGGGAGGGAAGGCAATTAGATCCACTATTATTGGATCTGAATAGATACCCAGTACCCTTACTACCCAAGCTTAACCCTTGCCCTAATCTTACCCCACAGCCTGCACCTAACCGAACCTTACCCCACCCCGAGTGCACTTCCTACATCTAGGTGCAGAGGTCTTCTGGTGCAATGTCTGGCGTAGACTTTAGATAGAATGCATCCTGGCAGAAATTATGGAGTGCTTAGAGGGCTGAAGCCGACTAAATTAAAACCTGAAATTTTTGTTTCAACTCTAACACCCTTACTTAATTTATAAAGCCCCGAAAGTGAACCAAATCCAAGTAAAGTGAACAAGCTTGAACCGCAAACCTCAAACTAATTGATATTAGATTTATTAAAAAAAGAAGAAAAAAATATTTATCTTTCCGATGTGGTATCTGTTGAATATTTGTGCACAAGGGACCTTTGTTTGAGACAAGCACGTCACACGTACTGACAGGGAGGCCAAAATGAGCAGCACAAGCACTCTTCAAGTTAGATAGAGCTATTTCGTCAAACTCAAATAATACAAATTTGCGTGGCTGAATCGGACGATAGGTTTGCTTGCTGTCGGGTTCTGAAGGACGACAATCTTGTGTGGGGCAGATCCGAGTTTTTTATTTTTATTTGATGCCTCGTTTTGTTTTGTTCTTTTGTTACTCATTACCTTATAAAGTTTTTCCCAAGTATCATGCCTCTTCATGATTAATTCAAATTAAATAGGCTACCACGAGGTATGCGTTCTTCGCTGTTAAGTGGCAAGGCGAAGCAAAAAGGGCGCGAAAAGCTGCATGGAAATGAGGCGCTTATTCTTGCAAAGCATTGTGGTCTATGAGAACGCTGGGCCGATCGTGACATTTCATTTTGAAAATGAAAACGAAAATGTTTCTTTTGACAACTTTCAATGTGATTTTCAGAAACAAAAAGAAACAATTCTATTTGAAACTTGGAAATGGAAATGTTTCTTTAATTTTTTTATTATGTTTATTCTGCTTTTTGACATGCTATTTTAAACTTCAAGAAAATAATTTGAATTTAATGTCAAATTTACCACAAATATCTGTGATTTTTTTATATTTCATAAAATATGTTTCTGTTTTTCGAATGAGAATGCTGGGCCACCATACGTGGGTGGCACAATTTCGGTTTCCAGAAATCACGAATAACGACTGGGGCAGATCCAACGAAAAACCTGACTGAGTTCCAGGCCAAGGATAGGGACTTTCAGATATCATATTGCATTGATAATTGTGCATAAGACAACATTATTATTCATTTTTATGCATTTTGGTACCATTGAGAGAGGTAGGGGTAGGCACTATCTGCTCACTAAATCTAGAATCTAGTTTTCTTCCAGACAAAAAACAGTGCCTCTGTGAAATTTTTGCAACCCCCTCCCTTTCTCAATACCCTTTTGTTTGTTTTGGATGCCACAGCAAAGTTTTTCCTTTTGTTTTGCTCGCATTTTGTTGTTTTGCCTCCATAGGCACCCGCCTATTCATCAAAATATGGTGTTCCGTCTGCGCATAGGTTTTCCGTGCAATTAAAGACTGTAATTTAAAGCAAAGGTAGTTAACCCTCCTGGAAAATTAACGATATCTCCTGGTTTTATCTCAAATACTTAATAATCTGCTAGAATGCTGCGAGGGTCGCGAAAATCAGACATCTGAAGCCGCAATTTCGAATTCAATGTTTTGCAGTTCGAAAAACAGAACAGAAACAATAGGTAGCCAATCAACTATTGGCTATTGTACAGCTCTCTTACAAATATGGTATCATTTCCGAGATGCTGTTTTGAATGAGTTCCATCAGTGTTCGAAACAAAAAGTTCATTGTTTCAATTCATTCACTTCCGAGGCACAAAACGTTTATTTCCGAGTTCTAGGATTGACTGCTGTTGTCCTCCATAGCGTCTGGAAAATCGTTTCCAAATCACGACAGAGAAGAAACTGGCAATTTGAAAACCACACAAAATGTTAGGCTGAAGATGTAAATGCCGTAGAATAAAAGGTGGGGAGATGCATTTTGAATCATTAAACATTCTACAGAAAGTGGAATTGTAATATAGACACGTGGCCCGCAAACGACGCTCCATATCAATGCTCTTTTCCCAATGGAACCATTATCAGTATTTTTGAGTTTTTCAAGGTAAATAACTTCCTTATATTTGAATCAGTGCAAGGTTTTTCTACAAAACATTTCGATTTCGCACTACCGAGTCCTGATTACGCTAATGTAGTCAGTAGCGTCGCCACGGGGTGGACTGGGGTGTCAGCCCAGTTTTCCCAGAAGTCGACTTTCTAATATCCCGAAATCCGTTGAAAAACCTTGAGGGTGGGGGGGGCGGGGGGCGGGGGGTTGGTGTAAGAGAGCTGGGCAGATCCGATTGATTTCGATTTTCTCACTGGCAAAAAACCACCGTTACGAAAAATGCTGCTTGAGAAAGTTACTTGTCCAAAATTTTCAAAATAGATAAAGAATCCTAAAAAAGGTTTTTCGAAAGTCTCAAGAGGCCCTATAAGGAGCCTCGAAATATGAAATAATTGAGATTTTTTGGGATGAAAATATAAATATTTAGGTTTTTCAGTCTTGAAGTATGAATAACTTTGGTTCCCTGTATGAAATATAAAATATCAACATAACTGAATACCTCTTTAAAATGTTGCGTGAGAATTATCTATTTGATAACAGCACTGACTCAAGTGACTATTAATCTGTAAAGTTGTTAAGATTCCGTATCATGCTTGGGTTTTTTTTTAAAATATTTCAACCTTTTTAGGAGTTTAAAAGGCTTTTCATACTTCACGTTTAGGAAAATTACCAACATCAAATAACATCATGAAAATGTTTTTATCTACATTGATTGTTCCACATACATACTATGAATTATTTCTAAGACTATTAAAGTACAGTTTTTTAAACAACAATATTGATTTGCTCATAGCAATATTAAAAAAGTTAAAGCTCATTCTTCAATTTTTTTTATTTTGGGCTAACTTATCGGGAAATGTTTCCCGCCAAGTTATTCTTATCTGGAAACTGTTGTTTCTGGACATATCTTTGAATCCAGCATTGTGCCAATAAACAATGTTAAAAGTGATTAAAATTTACGTTATTTGACGCAAAATGAAATAACTTTGTTAGATTAAACTATAAGGAAATATTACCAAAAGCTATGAACACGCAACCGTAAAGAGACCACTGGCACTGGCAAAAAAACCACCGTTACGAAAAATGCTGCTTGAGAAAGTTACTTGTCCAAAATTTTCAAAATAGATAAAGAATCGAAAGTCTGAAGAGGCCCTATGAGGTGCCTCGAAATATGAAAAATTGAGATTTTTGGGATGAAAATATAAATATTTAGGTTTTTCAGTCTTGAAGTATGAATAACTTTGGTTCCCTGTATGAAATATAAAATATCAACATAACTGAATACCTCTTTAAAATGTTGCGTGAGAATTATCTATTTGATAACAGCACTGACTCAAGTGACTATTAATCTGTAAAGTTGTTAAGATTCCATATCATGCTTGGGTTTTTTTTAAAATATTTCAACCTTTTTAGGAGTTTAAAAGGCTTTTCATACTTCACGTTTAGGAAAATTACCAACATCAAATAACATCATGAAAATGTTTTTATCTACATTGATTGTTCCACATACATACTATGAATTATTTCTAAGACTATTAAACTACAGTTTTGAAAACAACAATATTGATTTGCTCATAGCAATATTAAAAAAGTTAAAGCTCATTCTTAAATTTTTTTATTTTGGACTAACTTATCGGGAAATGTTTCCCGCCAAGTTATTCTTATCTGGAAACTGTTATTTCTGGACATATCTTTGAATTCAGCATTGTGCCAATAAACAATGTTAAAAGTGATTAAAATTTACGTTATTTGACGCAAAATGAAATAACTTTATTAGATTAAACTATAAGGAAATATTACCAAAAGCCATGAACACGCAACCTTAAAGAGAAATTGGCCCACTCCAATTGTTTTTTCAAACTCGATAAAAGTCTTGGGAGCATTCTGGGAATTGACTGGAAGTCGCGTTTCGGGAAGCCTAAAAAATGCACGGTCAGAAAAATTTCGACTTTCGAATTTTTCAAATCTAATAATACCATCAGAAAGAGCTTGTAACGTGAACGTAACTTCTCGTTATCTGCCAGAATGTTCCCAAGGCTTTAAATTATCAATGGCCTTTACTCTTATGATTTAAACCTTCACAATTTTGGCAAGGCTGATTGCTAATGGTTATGCACAATTTTTCCAGTCAATCTGTAGTACTTATTTTGATTTCTTCTTGAGAACATCGTAAAAGTTGATTTCACTTAGTTTTAGTGACTGCAAGTGACTGGAAGTAACAGTATGACTATAGTTATGAAGAATCAATCAAACAAATGAGTTTTCTGGTCATTAGGGCTCTAGGCGGTCAGCAGAGCCAAAAAAGATGTCCCGAAATTCAAAATTCACAAATCCTTCTAGCACATTGTGTCTCCCGGGCATGTCTGTGGGCCCGTTCTGGTTGTAACCTCCGAGACTTGGACTATTAGTTTTGGTGCATATATGTTTAAGAATAAGTTGAACAAAACAAAGATAAATATTTCTTTCAGTGTCCTTAGATTCCCTACAAAAGTACCAAATGATCACCAAAGTTAGACATTCAGCGAGTTGTGGTTTAACATTATGTTCTGCTCTGCGGGCATTCTGTTGCACTGTTATAAATACATTTTTATTACAATGCTGAATGAAAACAAGAATCAAGTCAGATCTGGATTAAGACCCCATTCTACAACTGAATACTTCAGGACCCCAAAACACGTCTTTCACTAAGGACCCTACACTGCTCCTTTACGCCACTGCTATTTGGCAGCCCAAGATTGGAGAGGAATTGAAGGTTGTGATGGAGCCAAACAACATAGCCGACAAATACGACATCAAATGAAACTATTGTAGGACATTTTCCAACATGAAGGAAAGACAGGCAGATTTGCAAAGGCAATCTTCTTTTTTCTCAGGGCAGATTAATTCAATTCCTGTGTGGCTGTGGTGAATGACAATCGTGTAAGCTTTTAAGTTGGCTGTATAGATGTATAAGACAGGATGTTTCAATGGCTTTCTTCCTTTTATATTTGAAAATTCAGGCAAATTAACTCATGAGCAGGGCCTTCACCTCAAAATGATGGACGTCCTAACCCGATGTTGAAGTTTGTAAACAGCCGATTCAGATAAATTTTGACTTAAGGTGATTCAGACATGAAGTACATGATGTAATGTACTATTGTTTTCCTTCATTTGCTATGAAAAAAGCCAAAGAAATAGCATGGCCGTTCTGTGGCTGAAGAATGAGGCTCCTCTCATGCCCTGGTATATTGGCTTTTGATGAAAGGTCTGCTGCGGCTACTTTAATTTGATTGAATGAGGTAATTACAACTAGAACCGCGGTTGAAATTTTTTTTTCGTTTTATTTTTCTTACATTACACACGAAGTGGCCTTGAAAAAATTGCTATTACAGTAATAGCAAGTATAGCACTGTCCGCCGCCCCTGGTATGTCCTTCCACCAAGATAAAATAAGAGAACTAGTTCTTATCTTATCTTGCTTCCACGGAAACGATAACCTAAAATCAATTAAATTTCTTTCTAGATACCATGGATAGAAGCAAAAAGCTCAGAATGCTGGGATCAGAGTCTGTGGAGTATTCCGTGAGAAAACGAATATCATTGGTTAAACGAAAACTTGGAGGTCTGGGTTTTCTTATCCGCAACTGCAATTCAGCGCCAATGATATGGAATGTTGTAAAAGGAGGCGAAGCCGAGGCAAGAGGCATAGAAGTTGGATACGTGATTGAGACCGGTGGCTTGTCGTATGACCAGGTAGTTGATAAGCTTGCTAGGGTGACAGTTGGAAGAACGGTGACAATAAGTTTCAAAGCAGTCGTGAAGAAGCATCGAAACGCGAAATCCTCTGCAACTAAGATGGACAACAAACAGACGGAGGAAGATCCGCAAACAATCCACGGCACCAGAGACGAATCACTCTCTAATGGAAAAGCAGGTACAAAGACAGAGACAAACCATCATCAAAATGGAGTTACCCCGAGTTATTCAAATCTTGGTACCAGGGGATCCTTCGTGACAACAGAAAAGCAATACTTCAAACTGGAAAACTTTATAACAAACAAGCAGACTATTGATACACTTCATCAGCGCTCGGAGGTAGGTCTTTGTCGTGTTAGTGTCTAAATACATAATTGGGCAACATGATGGTATGGCTCAAGGGACAAATAATTGATACGGGAAGGTCTATTTGATATCTGCGAGGTTATTAGAATTAAAAGATATAATGCCGAAAAAACTGAGTTAATTAGAAAACATGAACGTAGAAAAACAAGCAAAATGAGCGTCAAAATATATATATCATGTATAACTTTGTTGGTAGCAACCATTAAACTAAAATGCTGAGCAACACAAGTGCGGTCGCTGATGGCAGTTTGTACCACAATCTAAAAAATGCTTTTGGTGGTTTTTCTGAACTGTGTTTTTATCTTATCTTATTCAGTATGTCAAAAAACGCCAGAAACGCCAGAGTACAAACTTGCTTGGGTTTATAACTTGCATGGTTTCAAGATAGAAAGACCAAAAAAAGAATTGGGAACAGCTACCCCAGTCTAATAATAGTTTTTGGGGCTTTATTATCTTGTTCTTCATGTCAAACTATGTACTTGTAGAAAATTGAATGCTTTAATCATAAAATGAACAATGCAACCGCTAAGCGACTACACTTTAACATAACATTTTGAAAAAACCTTAAGGCCCTATTACACTATCACATTCAGGTACAATTAGCTTAACATTTTTTCTGTGATCGCGGGAAACGAGAGAATGTGATAGTGTAAGTCACCGCTTCAAGTTGCTTGTATTTGCTTGTTGAGTGGAAATTTAATCCATCTTGAGAAATTACAATCCATCTTGAGGGAAAAACTTTTGATCGCTGTTCAAAAAGATTTCTATCATCTTCAAGTTGTTCAAAGGAGCCGACAATTAACATAAAATATTGCTCACGTAACGAACATTTTAGCGCGCAAAGAAGTTAAAACTTTCTTGTTGGATTGGAAGGTCGACAAAAGATCGTAGTTAAAAATGGGTGAATCGGAATTTGCAAGATTTAAGCAGTGGATGGCACAAAGACATCAGGAACAGCAAAGGTAAGATATCAGTTAAATTTGTGAAAATAAATATTTCAAATGGTGGAAATTCCGAAAGGATATATGATCAGTTGGGCCAATTTCGATTCATTTCACAATATGAACGTACCGGACAAGTAACCTTGTTTGTTTCTCTTAGAAACGAAGATCCAGATCTTCTGGATGTAGAAGTTGAATAAACAGCGACATCACAGTTGCAAGAAACAACAGAAGGCCCACCAAAGAAACGTTTGAGTGCAGAGATCATGTCGTAGAAAAGTTAATTTTACTTTGGCAAGAACAGCCATTACTTTACAACGTAAGTCATCCACAATACCACGTAAAGGAGAAAAGAAAAAATTGCTTGAGTGCAATAGTGGGCAGTCTGGCAGAAGATACTGAGGTAATGTCTTTCTCAAGAAGGGTAGGGGGCTAGAGGAAATTTTGTATTAGAAATTATTTTCGTTGGTCCATCATTATCATTATATCAGAAATATGAAACCCCCTTATGTTTCCGTAATATATTCATGACCCCCGAAAAATTTTGATGCAGAATATTAAAAATTATGTTAAAATTGCCAGTGATCTTGTGGAAGAAAGAGTAACAAAAAGGCAATTCACCATGTAAACGCATTGGTGGATTTCGTATTTCGCCGGAAAAATTAGCGGATTTTCGTATTTGTTCACTAAAAGTAGGCGTATTTTCGTATTTCAATACCCCCTTTCACCCCCCACATTGAGCACGCTTTTCTACAAGATGAAATTCAGAAAACTAAAACTAATAATCTGAATCTAAAACGTTTATATACACGCCAATGGTCTAAAACGCGTCCGTTTCTCACATTTTTTGATAATTTTCGACTTTGCCGCTACTTTTCTGAAATTGACCAGCGGAAGCTAAAACAGACTACGGAAAAACACAATAGGAATATTGGCATGCTAATAAGGAAACGTTTTGGAGGCTTGATGAGCGATTCAAAAAAACATATTTCTAATTTGTCGGACTATTCTCTCTCTGAAAACGAAACATTTGTCTTAGGTAATGGTCTTGAGTTTTGTATCCCACCACAACGAATAAACAGAGAGGAACTTTTTGCTGAATTCGAAATTTTACACGCCCAACTTGCCAGACACGATATTTCTGATGCTTTGGAATTTAACAAATTACGAGCACGACTAAGCGATTTGGCGTACGCTTACAGCGGCTCTCCCATCGATCACTCAGATTTTCTTTTGCATAGAGAACATTTTCAAGCATTAAAATCTCTACGGTCCAATAATGACATCTTTATTACTAAGCCTGATAAAGGGTCAGGAGTGGTTATTTTGAACAAAAAGGACTACATCCAAAAAATGAAGAGAATATTCTCCTCGACAAAGAAAAGTTCGAAAAACTGGGTGACGTCGAAACACAGGATAAAACGGCCAAGCTAGAGCGGAAACTTCAAAAACGCCTTTAGAAGCTGGTTAACTCAAAAGTGTTGACCAACGAAGTTTATGATAGGATAAGACCCACAGGTTCACAACGTCCACAAATGTATGGCCTCCCTAAAATACACAAGCCGAATGTCCCACTTAGACCCATTTGGTCTATGATTGGCTCAGCACAACACGAACTGGCTAAGTGGCTTTCTGAAGTTTTGGACCCTGTTCTTCAAAAATATTGAGCGATGTTGGGCCAGAGCTGTACGGCTCATGCAAATTGTACGGCTCATGTCAAATATGTACGGCTCCTGTCGAATTTTCAAAATCGATAAGCAAACACAAAACCGTAGCCAATGCACAATATTAATGCATCAAAATATTCCCCGATCTTTTAAGAATAATTTCCAACGTTTTTCGAACAGTTTAATCGCACAAATACCTAAGAATTGTCAAGAATACTACCACGACATCTTGCGATTTTACAAAATAAATGGTGCAATTCAACCTTTTTAACAAGTTTATTTAAAAATATTAGGGTTTTGAGGGTTGGTGACGACGTCATCGTGTTATTTTTAAACTTTGCTGGATTAAGCGTGACATATTTCAAACTATTGGTGCAAAGTTTGAACCGTTTACAATATGCAGTTTAAGGTATAAAATGTATTTCAACAGAAGGGTTCGCAGCTAAATATCGAAAGTCATACAAATTGTTGACAAATCCCCCATCCAAACTAGCGGTTATAACTTTTTTTTGCCCAAAGACCTCGGCATGAGGCTCTCAGTTTGTTATTCTTCATTAAATTTCGATTCGAATGGTGTAAAGTTTGCTAATGTAGCATTTAATTCTAGGTCAAGCCACAATTCGACCAGACTACTTCATTCAAATTCCATTCGTCCATTCAAAAGGACTGTGTCCTGTCACACAAAAAAGTTCCGTTGTTTATGAATTTACGTGCCACCCAAAGATTGGAGGATAGGATAAAACAACATGTTCCGTCTAATAATGGAAACAAAACCCATCCGCAAAGAGAACAGCTCGGTCTTGCAAATCTAAAATTACAACTAAAACCTGCGATTCTGCTATCGGTCAGCATTTACTAGAAAACCCAAATTGTGCAAAAACAAAAAACTACAATGGTGACATGTTTCGGATTATTGGTAAAGTCCGATCGTCGTTCCACCTAGCAGTTTTGGAATCTATCTACATAAGCACGAAAAACCCGCTACTGTGTAGACAAAAGGAGTTCGTTTTCACCTTAGGACTCCATTGGTAACATTCTCAATAGGCAAGCGGCAGTGATTGGTCAACCTATACAGCCCGTGTTTTCTGATTGGCCTATTTCGATCCACAACTGGGTATATATATATCCTAGCGTAGAGTTTTCGATCTATGTTCTGACGTTTTAAACTCTGAAGAGTGTCAGACGAAATGCTTAAGTTTACTAAATGTTTGCTTTTTTCAAAGCCATTTACAAGTTTTGTACCACCAAAAGAAAATTAAAATAATGCAACTCTTTATTTAAAATTGTTTGTAAGTTTTTTTACTGCAAAGATCTAGTCTGATGACAAGTAATCAAATTTTTAACTATTAGAAATAAGGCATTTCCACTGCCATGGTACCTGGCCTGGTCCATAGAAATAAATGTTCAGCAAATACATCTCTGTTGGTTTCAGCTGATTTTGATGTCTTGTTTCCATGTCTTCTTGTGCAACACTAATGTGATGCTAATACAACTGAGGTAGCTTTGTCTGGCTGAAGATTTATCTTCGTAGAAAAAATTCTAAAAACACTGGTAAGAATTCTAAAAGCATTCTCGGTTACCCTTCTAAAACGAGAAAGTCTATAATTGAAAATCCTTTTCTTGTCTGTGCAACCATGGTCTGGGTATGGCTTCAAGCAATGGTTTGTCAGAGGAAATGCATTATCTCCAACAAAGACAAAAGGGACAGCTTCATTTGACTCAAATGGTTGCCAAGCAGGGTCCCCTGACGAAGGCAGTGGCCTTGGTGATGGTAGATTCAAACTATTATTTGCTAATAAACGGCAAATTACTGAATTTCGATAGACACCATCACTGATCCTCCCTTGACATCCAACATCAGCAAAAATAAAATTGTAATCAAGATCAACAAGGGCAAATAACACAATGCTGTAGAAGCCCTTGTAGTTATAAAAGTTTGCCCCAGAGTTCACAGGGTGATATATGGAGATGTGCTTACCATCTGCAGCACCAAATGCATTTGGAAATTGCCATTTTTCCTCTGCACCTTGAGCTAGCTTGATCCATTCAGCCTCCGATGTTGGAAAATGGAAGTACTCTACTTTCAGGTTGTTGTATATTGCGTCACATACAAGAGGAACGAATTTTGTGATGCTAGTCTGATGTATCCGGAATTGATATTGGAGACTCTCAAAGATTTCTCCAGTTCCAAGAAATCGTAGGGTTACTGCCAGTTTCTCTTCGGTACTAATTGGCGTTCTTAAATGGGTGGTTTGTTCTTCAATGTCATGTCTAACTTTGGAGAGCAGTTCCTGATGCAATAAATAATACAAAAATTAGTTCCTTGAAATGTTATTTCACCTCAGGGCCGTCACTAGCTGCCCTGTGGGGGTGGGGGTGTCAGGCCAAATTTTTCGAAAAACTGGGCGGTCGATGCTTTAAATGCCGTCGAGGTGGCAAATTTTGCCGACAAAACACCCTTAAGTGACCAAAAATTCTTTGTTTTCGAAACAAAATTTCTTTCCTGGTGGGATATCAGACCCCCACTGTAGCTACGGCTCTGGCTTACCTTTCACATTCTAGGCCCGATAGATGTTTAGAATTACTTCATCAACAATATTGAAGGGAATAGGATATTTTTGGTTATAGCAGCTTTACCAAATCCATTATATATAAAGAATACCTACCTCGAAAGTTTCCGTGTTCATGCGCATAAATCGTTTGTCGTTTAATCTCAGCTCATTTATCAAACTTCCATAGATGCCTTTTCCACTAGCCACCCTTGCTTTCAGCCAAGGCTTTACCCAGCAACTTATCCTTTTTCTTTTAGGCTTCTTTTTGACCAAAGAATAAATTATCAATGCCGCTGCAGCCTTCCTTCTTCTTTCTTAATAATCGTCTTCGGAATCCTCCATTTTCAAATCCTACTCAAAACAAACTTGCGCGCCAAAATGTTCGTTACGTGAGCAATATTTTATGTTAATTATCGGCTCCTTTGAAAAACTTGAAGATGATGGAAATCTTTTTGAACAGCGATCAAAAGTTTTTCCCTCAAGATGGATTGTAATTTCTCAAGATGGATTGAATTTCCACTCAACAAGCAAATACAAGCAGCTTGGAGCGGTGACTTACACTATCACATTCTCTCGTTTTCTGCGATAACAGAAAACATGTTAAGCTAATTGTAGCTGAATGTGATAGTGTTATAGGGCCTTTATTGTGTTTGAAATTCCCCAACCGTGCGAGTTCTTTCGCGATTACCATAACAAAAATTCAGATATGCAAATGACCCGAGACAAAGGATCCGCACCGCCCAGCGGTGAAGACGCTTACCAGCCAAAACCGCTCGACCGATTCTCAAAATTCTTTTCTCCACTTCGTCCTGGATCCTCAAACTTGTGTTGATGGGGTCTCTTTTCCCTTTTTTCGCTTCCCTTTCTTCGATATTTACGGTTTCTTTTCCGGGTTCGAAAATCTCGATTAGAGCTCTACATGCTCTTTGTTCCGCCGTTCTCCTAATTATCGTAATCCATGCTCTTTCTCGTAATTATCAATTGCCAATCACAGCTTCTTTGACTACTAATTGAATTTATTCTGTTAGGAATTTCCCAAGTATCGAGGGTCAACAAACAATTAAGTTTGGGTATACTTTTCTAGAAGGATGACTGAATTACAATCAAGGTCTTTTCCCACACGAAAATAGCTCTTGTCTCAATAGGGTTGTTGCTGTATGTGAATAATACTTTTTCCTCGAGCAATAATTTCCTTCTGTTGCCAATAGTATATGCTATTAAAAGAAGACGTAACTATTGAATGGATTAATTATGTTTGTTTGAAGAATCTATTGTATTTCCGAAAAATATTCCTTCTTTTGTCCGGATCCTCGACTTGGTTGCACTCTTCACTTTGATCATATGCTTTGATGTTCTCCTAGACAGTAAACACATGAAGTACTACCAACTAACAACACTCTGCCGTCCCTTTTCCTTTCAATGCCTGGCTGGCTGATCACGTGACCCACTTGCGATTACAAATTCTTGCCACATTTTTTCAAGAAACTCTCCTATCATCCATATCCATTCATGATTTACATCCTTCGAACGTCGAATATTGATTGCTACATCTCTGGGCATTTTACTCATAAGTTCTGGAACAACAGCTACTGAACAATGCTCTCATGCGACTCCTAAAACCAACAATGCTTTAAATTGAGAATCTACATCATCATGAAATCTCTTCAATTTATCCTTCTGGAGGGGTGTAAAAATTTCCCTTTGAATTTCCACCGAACCCCCATACCCAGCTACCCTTTTCTTGGCACCGAATTTCCTTTCAGCTTCTGTATTTTAGCTGCGTAAGCCCTTCTTTGTTTTATTTCTTCTACCAGATTCCGATTTAGCTTCAAATTTCACATCTCTGTTTGTATTTTAACGTCCAGTTCTCTAATCTCCGTTAAATTTTTTTATGATTTTGAGTTCTTAAACTTCCTTTCAAGTACTTCATCAAACTGATCGGCGTAGTTCACTGTATTCAATCGTAAAATTGTGTCTCTCAAGGCTTCTTTCAGTACTTATCAGAAATTGAAATTCCTGCGGCTTGATCACATCAAGTACTTTTTTGCTGGTTTTTTCTTATTTTTGCCCGGATTTTGTAAATATATCATTGCGCAAGGGCCCCCGAACAAAGCATTTTAAGGGCCACGAACTGTTACATTACGCCACTGCACACCAAACACTTTTTTAATAATTATTGGCATCTTGACATCAGCGAAAGCCTTTTGTAGCCTTTCTTGCCATAGGTAAGGTATTATAGAACTTGTTTATTTGACTGGTTATTAACAACTTCAATTTACTTTTTCATTTTTGATATCTATAAACAACACTGTCTTTCTCCACGTGTACACAGGGGGTTCACTGCACAAAGAAATCATGTCTTGGATCTATGATGCAACCAACACTTCGTCCATATGGAAAAATGCGCCCCAAAGAGGAAATAGCAAAAGAGGCAGTACAGTTGCTAAAAGATTACTTCAAGTCAATTAAAAAGTAAGCTAAATTTCCATCTTATATTAGAACTATATTTGCACCTTAGCTTCGCAGTCGCCAGAGCATTGCAATGATGACTGTTTAACTGACGGGATTGATAATAATGAGCGTTAAGACTTAGGGTGATAGGGAAAGGAGGCTTGACTATCTTGAAAATTGAATGTTCTATGGATGTTGATAATGAAGAATTGCAGAATTCAATGAAAACCTTAAGGATTTCCCATGTCTCTTCCAGAAAATCTCAAAGGCTCTTGCGCAACCTGCATGCTAATATATTTTCAAAGCCGGCTTAATATCGCACTCACTAAAATACCAAATACAATCTATTTCTCCTCGCGTAAGAAAACAGCTACCGCAATGAATGCTAGTTTCGCAAGGGCCTTTAAAGTCCCATCACTATATTCCCTCAAGTGAAAAAATGAACTTTCTTGCCTCAAAATTCTAAAGGTAAACACATAGATACTGGGTACCAGAGACTTATTTTGGAGAGAATTGGTTCGAAAAAAGGTTGGGGGCTGTGCTTCACTTATATAGCTCCCCGAATCCTCTTTTAATGCCGCATTACACTATCATCTTCAGGTACAATTTGCTTCACATTTCTTCTTAGACAGGACATATAGCCTGACAATCTGACATTCAAGCTAATGTTTACTTTCTCAACGGATTCTGGTAGTAGAAAGTTCAGGCTTTCATAATCTGCCAGGTGACTTTTTTGAAAATGCCTGGATGTCACGTGACTGATGATGTCATTTAACGGTAAAAAGTCAGACAAAATCATCGCTAGCTCCTCACTAAAGGGTTATTTTTTAACGCAACTTACATATATTGACTCGTCTCATTGCAAGCTTTCAAATGATATATATTTAAGCAAGATTTGCCGACATAAGTATTTTCATTATGACGTCATAACAAATTTTGCATGACGTCATCAAATATTTTATTGTCATAAAATGATACGTTAGCATAATTTTGTTTTAATATGACGCTGGCTGTCAGCAAAAGCTTTTCTTCCAAATGTTTTTCAATTAAAATATTAGTATTTAGTTCATTTAAATTGAATTTGTGCCCACCGCAATAGCCAAAGTTCGAAACAGGTAGTAGTCACTATCTGACGAGTGAGTCACTTCTTCCTCCGAAGTCGCAAAGTCTTGCTCCCACTCTGAACCGGACAATTATTTCTCTGCATCTGCATTTGACTGTTGCTAAGTCGGAAAATATCTTCGCACTATTATAGGTTGTCCAATATGTCTTCGTACTATAGGTCTTTAGCGCTGGGTATGAAAGTGTATGATTTTCTTAATGGGTAAATTCATCTCCTGCGTCACCTTCATATTCTTGTGATGTAAAGGAAGCTCTCGGAGATGAGGAAGTTGTTTTCCTGTGAACCATTTAGACGGTCGAGTATGTCGTCCAAATTTCAACAGCAGGCTTTTGGGACATGTCTTGCAGTAGTTGCACCTAAACAGTGTAGCCAAAATAACCTTGTTAAGTTGATACAATTTAATTCTTTTCTGATTGAGTGATTATGGATCTGCTGGAACTGCTGCAGATGATTTTTTCAGATTTGATAAATATCTTTGTCCCTAAATAGCTTTTATATGTTGTTCCACTATATTCTGCTGTTTCGCGAATGTCTTTGCTTTTGCGATAACTCCTTTGGAGAGACTTTTAATGATGACTTGTTTCTGGTTCCTCGTTAGCTTTTTTCACAGTAACCTTATTAATGTTGTGCTTATATGCAGTTGTCTCAGCCCACAATTCCATTAATCTGTGATAAAATACAGCAAATTTTGGAACCAAAAGTTTCAGCGATGCCTCAAATCTTGACGATTTGTTTGTTATTTATGCACATAAACCACTAATTTGTGGGTTTGCACTTCTGTGTTGCATGAACAAGCAGCACACATAAATCAGTATCTTTTGCAACAGCAACTACTTTTGCATCTTTCGAGTTACCATGCAAAATATTCTGGTTTCCGCCTTTTTGTGGTTACATCTTGGAGGGACTTCTACTTGCTTTTTGAAGTCTCCGATGCTTCTCCTCCTTAAGCTACGATAAATTGAATTGTCAGGGGCCTGTGACCCTCAGCGCTTCGAAAGAATTCGGGAGCAAGTCTCATAAGATTCTCTTTTTTTCATCAAACACTTCCACTTCTTGAACCAAACACTGAATGTTTCCTTGGGTTTGATGCTACGAACTCAGGCCGTCTCATCAAATCTCCATCTGGCGTTTTCGGGTGGCGTTTTTACAAAATGTTCTCACGGACTGATGACACTAGCGCTAACATGGAAGAAATATTTCAAAGAAATGAGCTATTTTGCTCGAATGGTAGGTTGTTGCTAGAAACGAAAGTATAGTCAGAAACTTAAGCTGCATTCTGGGGCACAAAGATCCAAGAAAACAGCGAAAGCAGTCTCAATAATGAACGAAGACCACCAAGCTTTCGTGATTGGCAAGGCTGCCTCTATCGAAAAGGCATTTTCATATCCCATCAAAACCATAACTCTAGTCTTGCAACTCCTGAAGGTGTACTGTGACAAGGAGATAAAGCTGTTCTTCTTAATTTCATGTGTAAGGAGCCAGATCCATATATAAATCCACCATCAGAAAAATGGCAGATGGAGTATTTTATTTATGAGATGGCCTTATTTCGCAGCAGAAGATAGCCTTATTGAAAAAAGTCATGCACCTTCAGCACATCGGTAGGACATCTTGGATAGCCTATATTGCCAAGACATTCTTCCGATTTAGTGTAACATTCAAATGCGGATGCAGAGAAATCATTGCCCGGTTCAAATATGGAGCAAGACTTTGCATCTTCGGAGGAAGAAGTGACTCACTCGTCAGATAGTAACGACTTCTTTATTTAAACTTTGGCTATTGCGGTTGGCACAAATTCAATTTAAATCAACTAAATACTAATTATTTTGATTGAAAAACATATGGAAGAAAAGCTTTTGCTGACAGCCAGCGTCATATTAAAACAAAATTATGCTAACGTATCATTTTATGACAATAAAATATTTGATGACGTCATGCAAAATTTGTTATGACGTCATAATAAAAATACTTATGTCGGCTTAAATATATATCATTTGAAAGCTTGCAATGAGACGAGTCAATATATGTAAGTTGCGTTAAAAATAACCCTTTAGTGAGGAGCTAGCGATGATTTTGTCTGACTTTTTACCGTTAAATGACGTAATCAGTCACGTGACATCCAGGCATTTTCAAAAAAGTCACCTGGCAGATTATGAAAGCCTGAACTTTCTACTACCAGAATCCGTTGAGAAAGCAAACATTAGCTTGAATGTCAGATTGTCAGGCTATATGTCCTGTCTATCTGTGATGACAAAAAACGAGAGAATATCATGTGTAATCGCGTTGAAGTGCTTGTAGCTGCTCGTAATTGTTCGTTTAAAACCTTTATTCTTCTATCTTGCGGAATTTCAATTTGGTCGCAGATCAAATTGTTCAACCCTTCCTTCAAGTTTTTCAAAGAGGCCGAAAGTGGCACCTTGTTCAGCTTGCAAAAACAACACCCGAAAACTAGGCCATTCCTGTTCAAGAGAGTTTTGACGCCAAAATAGATAACGTTTCGAGTAACGATGATAAGAAAAGGCCGCAGCTGTTATTCTTTAATGGTGTGCCTTAAACCATGGTTCATGAAGATGAATACAGAAACATTTGCAGCAATTTGAAAGAAAATGCGCGAGATCATGAGATAAAAACACTGTAACAAAAGTGCGCCAAACGGGAAATAATCGGCCCTTTTGAAAAACTTGAAGGAAAGGCTGAACAGTGATTGGATCATCGGATCAGTGATCATTGGATCAGTGATCATCGGATCAGTGATCATCGGATCAGTGATCATCGGATCAGTGATCATCGGATCAGTGATCATCGGATCAGTGATCATCGGATCAGTGATCATCGGATCAGTGATCCAATTGAAATCCCGCACTTGGTTTACACTAGAACATTTGCTCGTTGTTTGCCATCACAGAAGAAATGTAAAGCAAATTGTACCTGAAGATGACAGTGTAATGCAACCTTTAAATTTTTCAATCTGAATCTATTATGCTACCATTAGCTGTCCTATTTTCGAAGATATTCCTCCATAATGCAACCAAAGTTGATCACAAATGACTAAGAATGAAAACATATTAAAAACATATTAGAAATGTTATCAATGTAATCCTGAGGTAAAAACTGGGTATAAAGAGTGTCAGACGAAAAGCTCAAGTATGACGCAAAATGTTTGCTTTTTCAAAGCCATTTTTTAGTTTTGTGCAACCAAAATAATTTCTATATATATTTTTACTATAGCTTCACCTATAAATAATATATTTTATCTATATGGATATGTGCTCCTTTTATTTAGCCACACTAGTCAAATAGCAAACTGGAGGATTCTACCCTGGGTATCAAAGTCACATAAATTCGAGCATAGAAATAGAAGACAGGAGTGGGAAGAGGAAGAGTGTCTTCCTGAGAAGAATGAAAAGTGGCTCTGGGCTAACCCATCTTTGCAGATAGATGTTCCTCCGGCTGCTCTCGCTTCTGATTTTATTTATGTTCTGATTGTAGGACCAATTGCTCGAAATTATGTTGCTTTGGTACCCAGGGTAGCTGGATTGTGTGTACGGTTTTAGATTGTGTGACAGCGTCCAGTGGAAACTGGCTGAGGTTGGCATTACGCTGTTTTTTATTTTTTTCCCCTAGCTGTGCTTGTTTCTTTTCTATTGTTTCAAATAAGCGCCTCACCGCAGCGGTATACACCCATGTGTTTTCTTTTGGTTATTTCTCTTTGGGTTATTTCCTTTTGGCAAATTTTCCCCAGTAGTGAAAATTTCTAAAAAAATGCTCAGACATTCCTGTTTGTTTGACTGTTTAATTATTTCAAAAAAGACATTCACCGAATCTTAGCCCTGATCTTTTTTTAATTTGCTGAAATTGACGGTAATTTTTTATCAGAAAACATATGCTTGCAAGTCCTATCTTCTTCATAGCCCAAGTACATGGGCCTCATCCCTGAACTAGTTCAGGGTCTCTTTGTACTTAATCCGGCCCTGGAACTTGGTAACTCCAATATTCTGCTTCAGGGAGGTAGCAAGAGGAGGGAAGGGGCCTGGGCCCCCTCAATATTCTAGAGGGTCCCCAAATCAAAACGTTTGCAGCTCGTACTGAGTCTTAAAATGTGCACATGTTGCCTCTTAACCCTCTTATCTATGACTGTGTTGTTTTTTACATTTATGTGCATTACCTCTATACGTTATTTTTGATATAGTCATATCTACATGTTGCAAAAAATATTTTGGGCCCCTCCAATATCAAAGTCTTAACGACCCCCATATACAGCTTTATATGGAACTGATTTTTCTAAAAATGATGCTGCTAAATCCGGCCCTGAAACTTGGTAATATAACTTCCTGGCATACATAGGCAAAGTCTACCTCATGCAACGCAGGTTCGAAAACATGAAGACACTTCGTTATTTCGTTTATTCTAAACATAGCACTCATGAACTATCGCAATACATAAATCACGCAAACAGCGAGCGTTTATATAGCCTTTAATGATTTGAATAAAACGTTGGATTACAGTTGCCATTCTTTGAAAATCGTCAGAGTAGTTTGCAGTGTCACGACGCTATAACGAGTTGACACGAGTTTATAAAAGGAGGTTCAGCGACATCACCAGCAAGTTACCCCAATATACTGCTTTATACATTTAATTGATCTTTCTAAGAAATGATACTGCTGATGAGGCCAGCCGCATATCTGCCGCAATGAAGGAGATTGAAGAGCGTGGTACCTATGAGCTAGAACTGAAAGAGCTGATTTTTGGCGCTAAAAATGCATGGCGCAATGCTGCCAGATGTATTGGTAGAATTCAATGGAACAAGTTGCAGGTATGTATGTATCTGTATATTTTCAATGGCATACCTCGATTGCGTAACTAGGGATTGGGTTTTACTCAAACTGCTAATAAATTTAACAACACAAAAGTGAAGAAAGCCGTGCCCTACTTTACGTACATTAAGGCAAAATTTTGCGACCAACTAAAAATTTTCGATCTAATCATCAAAGAAGTGGGGAGGACTTCATGCCCAAACATTCCTTGTCCTTGAGATTTTGTTATTGATCCTTAAATTGTAAAAACTTTCGTCTAATAAATTCAGAGTCTTAACTATATTACGAACTCATGACGTTGACTAATGATCTTCTTTGACAGGGTGTGTATTAATTAATTTCAATGTGATTGAGTTAAAGTCAATCCTACTTCAGACTTTGTTGCAAAGAATGAAAAGAAGCTAATATATCGCATTTTCTCTCGTACCTCTTGGTATCTTTCTGTTTATGACCCGAGCCTTGAACAAGGAGAATCAATGAAAGTTCTCACAAAATAGTTCTAATTAATGCACCTATTACTGGAAAAGGGCTATATTAAATCTGTAATATATGAAAATATCTAAGAAAATATATCAATTTTATGATTGTTTAGCATTCCGCGCCATTTTTTAGTTAGCCTCTCTTTTTCTTCTTCAATCTTCTTTTTCGCAGCCTGCTTTAGTAGATGATATAATGACGTTGGCCTGAGGTCCGTAGAAAAAAATATGCTTTAAGAAATGTGGAGCTTGGTTTAAACCAATCAACGTACAAGAAGCTTTATCTAAACCAATCAAATCGTAGAACAGTTGAATCAATGTCAGTATTTCATCAGCAGTTTAAAAAGACTTGTATGTAACTGAAATTTATACATTTAGACACAGCTTTCAAAATAAATTTCAAATTTCAAAGATCTGGTGGTGCCGTTTTCTATAAAATGATAGATCTCAAATTTCAATCAAAGGTATTTGATGCTCGTGACGTCACAACTGCACGTGGGATGTTCGATATGATCTGCAAGCACATGAAATTTGCTACAAACAAGGGAAACATAAGGTAAGCATCAATTTAGTCAAAATGACAACGTTTCAATCTAGTTTATCTACAAGAGATTATTCAGCTTGAGATCATTCCAAGATGCAAAAATATTCTTGGTCTTAGTTTTTCAATGGTACTCAACTTGCAAACTTGCAACACGTCGGTATAGAAGTCGTAGTTTGATTGCCATTTAGTTTTAACCAATCAAATAAAAGCTAGGTTTTAACTACATTGCTGCAAACTGTTTTCAGCAATGCGGTTTAGTTAGAAAATTGAATAGAAACAGGTTTAGCAAATGGAGATCATGGGGGAACAGCGTATGGGGAACAGGGTATCCTTTCCATTGGAAAACTCTGACAATAGAGTTGTAGCAGCTTGTCGCTAGGAAACGGATCTTTCTAAAGTGCTTTCTTTCCACCTTTTAACCATTCTTTTCAAAGAAATGAATATTTTATGAATAATCCCTATATAGAGGTGATGGCTCTGCCAATCACTGATACGCCCAATTTCTTTTCCCAGGCTTGCTAAAACGTGATTGCAATTCAGTAACTTTGCCCTTTGCAAAACTGTATTTCTGCTTTACAAAAGCTTGCATCATCTGCTATTTTCTACATTGAAGATTTACATCGTAATATTTTCTTAGATTTTTTGGGCAACTTAAATTGTTTGAAGACCTAATATAATAATATAAAGAGTTGAGGTAGTAGAAAGGTCAGGGGGGACCTATAAATCCCTGTTATGATCTGTTAGGCTGTATCTAAGTGTATTTAAATTTTTCCGCATATTTTAGCCGATCGTATGTTTGTTCGAATTGTTGCACTGTCGAAGAGTTGATGACTTCAGTCGTTAAATAGTTCCAGTCATTAACAACTCTTTGTGTGAAAAATGTTCTGCAAATTTGCCCTCTTGTGTTATTCCGCTTCAACTCGAAGAGCAGGGATTGATCAGTATCCACAAAAAACATTTAACAGCTTAAACGTTAATATCATATCTCCGCATTTTTTCTGTACTCAAGTGAAGGTAAGTCTAATGCTTTTAGTCGAATGCCGTATGAATTGTATTTGCTTTTACTTACTAGCTTTGTGGCACGTAACTTGTTTGTTTGTTTGGTTGCCAAGAAAAAGCATATGACATTTTTAAAATCAAAATATCAAGAAGAGATACCTCATAAAGTGATTCATAAATCATCATGTGTTTGAAACTAATGGCACCTAATGATCTGCCTCCAATCTGCCAAAACTAATTCAAAATCTAAATAATCATAAAATAATCTGTGATGCTTTGGATCACACATGTCCTTCCTGGAGTGAAAGAATTTGAAGTAGGAGGCATAAAAAACTAGAATAAGAAAACTATATTCATTATCAATTAATTTACTGGCACTAAAAAATTGACTTTCTCAATCATCTTTAGCTTGACAAAAATACTTTTCAAGTAAAACTGTCAGAATCACTGGTACTCTCTAGTTACTTTATGGAATAATTTGTCATTTAAACATATCATAATTGCTACTTTTGCATGGGTTGTACCCTGCCACCTTTTCTTATTTTCTTGGTATTATGTGAATTTTGTAATGATTTTGTGATAACAATTAACACATTTGATAAATTTAGATCTGATAATTTGAAGACACCATAAACTTATCAACCACTCAGTATATAAGAAAATGAGCAACGGCCTACATATAATGTGTAAGAAGGAAGAACCACAGGATAAGCTGTCTGCCGGATTCTGTGAATCTTGCAATGAGTAATAATACAAAAGATATTCAGGAACAAAGCAATACGACAACGAGAATCCAATATGACTGATCATTTTCTAGTATTGCAACAAGAGATTTTAATTTAATTATAAGATAATTCTTACAGCAATACACTCACTTCTTCTTCAACTTCATGTGTAAATTTGGTTATGTCAAAATCTTTTGGAGCATAGCCACAGAACTGAAGCATTTTGATATAGAATTCTGTAAAATTTTGTCCAAGTTCATAGTATTTAAGACATGCTCTCAACCAACACTGCTCTCCATATATTTTCAACTTCTGTATAAAAGTCAACTTCTGATTGTGATGAATAAGACCAGCTATTGCACAATCACACAACAAGCTGTAGCGATCTACTGGCTCACCAAGATCTTGATTGATGGCTCTGACAGTATTCAGGTTTCGAAAAACCAGTAACATTGTGTCAGGTATACTGCGAAGTATTTTCATTACCTTATCAAAATGGTCTTTAGCCATAGCAGCCAGCTTTTTAATATCTTCTTGAGATATTTTGGACTTAAACATCATACCTTTTCCATCATGTATTACCCTTTGAAAAAGAATCTGTGAAAATGTATCATAGTCCTCTACACCAAGTTCTAAACTGTACTGTTTCATTTTTTCTTTATTTCCCAAAACAATTGATTTCCAAAAATTGCAAAGTGAATGTCTCACTTTTGTAGGCAAGTGCTCATATAGTCCATGATCCAGAATAACTATCTGGGCCTCATGATTGACTTTGCGTACAAGTACATTTGCAGGATGAGGATCACCATGTAAAAACCCAGTGATGAAAATTTGTTGCCCAAATGCTTGAATGAGCTTCCTGTCAACATCTGCAAGGTTTAACCCCATCTCTTTGATAGACCTTACATCATTTGTCTTGCATCCATGGATAAATTCAGTTGTTAAAACCCTCTTACTACTATATTCTGGTAAAACTTTGGGAACATGAACAAATTTAAGATGAGACAACTCCTCAAAGCAACGCTTTCCATTTTCAGCTTCATTTTCAAAGTCAAGCTCTTTCAAAAGTCTATCTTTCATTTGATCTAGCACCCATGCAAAATCAAAGTTAACATGCATCTTTCCTATCAAACCTAGAAGGATTTCCAGTGACCAAATGTCTCCATCAAATCTATCTTGTAGATCAATGTACTGTACTTTTACGGCTACCTCCTCTCCTTCATGAGTAACTGCTTTGTGCACTTGTGCCAGACTTGCTGCAGCAATCGGTTCACTCTCAAAATGCCTGAACATTTTGTCAGGGGAGACTCCAAAATCTTCCAAGAACAGTTTTTCAATTTCATGGTATCTTCTGGTGAGTGCTTTATCTTGCAGAACCTGCAGAGTTTTTACATACTCAACAGGAAGTATATGATTTAAAGCTGCTAAACCCTGTCCAAGCTTCACAAAAGTACCTCCATTCAACAAAGCGCCAGCCACTATGTTGTCTGCAGCACGTTGATGACAGGCCTTTATTGCACTCTTGTACTCGTCTGAATCTGGATCAAGGCCCCAGAGGTTCCACCAATAATCAACAGAAATTGACATGCCTATCTGGAAACATTTTAGAAGCCGCACAAAGCTTCCCAACTTTACTCTTGCCACTCTAAGTTTTCTTGGCTCGAACGCAGCTGCATAGGAAACCCAGCCAAAAACCAAACCACTTGTACCAAACAGCAGCAATTTAGTGAGACTTGGAGTCTTGATACGCTTGACTTCTACATGGCTAGTGGTAATATTTTGTGAAAGCTTTCTACGAAAGAAGATCCAACGATTGGTAGGTACGAGCCCATGGTAAGGAGTAAAAAAGTACCTTGTTTTCCTAAGCAGGTAAAAGCTGTACTTCATTTTACTCAGTCAATCTGCCTAGAAGCCAACGCTTTTCTCGATGAATCTCGGTCACTAATCAACCTGGAAAGGTCCTGCTTTGCACCCCTGTATGTAACCTCCCCCGCAGGCGAATGCGAACATTTTCATCATCATCTTCTTCACTCGTCACCTCCTCCTCCACTCTGTAAAATGTTACTAATAATTCTCAGGACCTTTCAAAAGACAGAGGATGGCCAATAAATGGTGCGAAGCAAATCGGCTAAATCTTTCCTTTTCTTTCAATGAAATCGCCCCGGCAGCTACATATCTTGCATGCGAACAATGGCATAATAGTTAACGCGTGACATGGGCATAAATGGCATAATCTTTCTCAAGAACTATCCCAGAGGTCTTTCAAAACTGATATATCTCCTATAAATATCTCAAAACGACTAAGAGCAAAATGAAGGCGACAAGATCTTTCACAAGCATCGACTCAGCTTCGCAGACTCTACTTTTTCTCCTATTTAATTTTGTCAACAGAGTCTGCACGCAGGCTACACCATTGCAGATCTTAGCAAAACTTGGGTGGTGGAGAATCTTGATAGTATTGTCACCAAATATATCAGACAATGGCTAGAGTTACCAATCAGTGCAACCCTAAGCTCTCTTATATTACGCAAACCAAAATATGGCACCAGCCTCGACCTTCCTTCCACCAAATTCATTCAATGTCAAACTACCATAAGAAATTCACTTAAATCCTTTCCTAATGTCGATATAGCTTCTCTATGGAAAGAAACCAGCCACCATACAAACATTCAATATGACCAATATAGAAACTTTAAGGAGGTTCTCAAGGCTGTCCAAAATGAACATGAAGAAAGAATCCACCACGAACTAAAGTCCCAGGGTTTAATAATTTCATCAATTCTCCGATTCTCAAGCCCTCGCACTAGTGTAATAGGGTTATTTTTATCAAAATGAATACATCCACCCTATCGTTACCGTCGATATAAACTAGTCCTTCAATGAGAATTGAGACAAAGAGACAAATAAATAATGCTTCAGACGTCCATCTTCCGATCATGTGATCTTTCCGCGAAAGGTTATAAACTTCACAATGTTTCTCTACGGTTGACCCATAACATCGATCGTTTCTCTACGGTTGACCCGTAAC
The DNA here is from genome assembly GCF_013076305.1 of Rhopilema esculentum. The sequence continues at coordinate 8,927,424 of NW_027019317.1, forward strand.
GTCGATCGTTCTCTCAATAACAGGCGCAGTCTTTCACAAGCACTGTCCATTCAAACTATACTATAGTAATGCACAATCAATAAATCATCACGCGCGATTCCATAAATCCAAATACGTATTCTATAAATCCATACTTCATGTCGACAAGATCTTTCACAAGCATCTTGCCACATTTATAAAGCGTCGAGAACCTAAATATACAAAATATCAAAACTTAACCTAATCGCTCTTAACCGAATTCCATTTCCAACTTCAACTCCAACTCCAACGAACTCAAAAACTAACTCTATATGTAACACGCCCAAAATATAACTAAACAAGAACTTATTGTAATGCTACATAGCTACGTAAATTTACATAATAATAGTGAATACAAAATATATTAGTCCCAAGATTAATTACATAAACTGAATAATGATACTAAAAATCCCATGAGAAATACTTAATAAACCTAAAGGTGCAATTAGAAAACAAAAGGAATTATAAACAACAGAATGTGCGATTGGTGATAAAATTACTAAGGTTACAGGATGCAAAACAAACAAAATTCAAACTAGCACTATTACCCTCTATTACACTAGCTCCCTCTGGTCGGTTGTCCACCAAAATATGCCACGAAATATTTTCAACTTTTCTATCAAATACCTGAATAATATACTCGCAACAAGGAAAAACGTTCATAAATGGTCATTATCCCAAACATCTGCTTGCTCTTTCTGCCTACAAGGTGAAACATTGCAACATATTGTTTCAAGCAGTAAGTACTACCTTGAACACGGCAGATAAACTTGGAGGCATAACTCGGTTGTATTAAAGCATTTTCATCTTTACCACAATGTTCTCTATACATCGATCTGCCAACTTTCTCTTCACCAACATTAATTACAGGAGATTCATTGAGCCCTGATCTTGTCTTAATTGTTAACAATAGCATTCTCTATCTTCTCGAGATAACTGTTGGATTTGAGAGCAACTTAAAAGTCAGCAGCGACCCCAAAGCACAAAAGTATTAGTCTCTCATCCATTCTCTGTCAAATAAATATCACCAAGTTCACTTTGTCAATGTGTGGATGGGAGCCCTTTGCATTCTTTCTCCTTCTTCTAATTCGCTCTCTAACATGTTCTTTAATTATGGAAAACAGCACTCCCGAAGGCAAAAGATTCTTGGTTCAAAGCGCAACATCGTCTTCCTAGGAACATCTTTAATTTTACCATAAGATATATGAACAACTCTCTTGCTTGTTTTCTAACTTAGCAAGATGCGGTGTAAACGTCAGTGCAAGCTGTTCATACTGTAAGGAGGTTCAGACCACAAAGCAAGTTAGCTGGCTGCGCGTCATGTTTGAATTCTTGTTTTTTCTAATTCTTTTAATTTCTTGTAGATCTGCCATTACAATTTTTCCACAAAGGAGGGAGAACATGAAAGATTTCAGAATTTGGAATTCACAGTTTATCAAATATGCTGGCTACAAACAGCCTGATGGTACAGTTGTTGGAGATCCATTTAGTGTTCAAATGACCCAGGTAGATTATTTCTGCATAGATTCATTTGTTTTATTTGATTACTGCAAATTCCCTGTTTAACGCCCTAGGCGTCAGTTAAATGCATATTTGCTAAAGGTGGGATAGTTAAATAAAGGTGGTCGTTAAAAAGAAGATACCTTAGATACGATACTCACTCTATAATATTTTTAAAGATAAAAGTTCCTTTGAAAAATGTGATATTATCTAAGGCTATAGGATTACATTTAAAAAAATTGAGAGTGAGTCTAGTATTCAGGGTAAAAAGAAGGTAGCATAAATTGAACGTCCCAATTTTTTTCATCATTGTTTATTAGAAGTAATGTAACAGTAATTTCATATGTTTCATTGAGAGCGAAGTTTGACCTGGGCCTTACTGTTAAGAATGTCCAATCAGCGCCATCTGCTTGGACCCTTTTTTTTGACACTCTTCTACACTACACTCGTTTTTGTAAGAATCAGTAAATTTAAGTTCAGGCTGACTGTTCTTAATTTTTTCGAAAATCTGAGACTGGATTGTTCTTAATTTGTTCTTAATCTAATAGGGTGTAAGCAGTGCGAGTGCTAGCTTTTTCGCTCTAGGGTGGTGTACAGGCCTCATTTGCCAACAAAGTGAGTGAGACAGCCTTAATTTGCTGACAAATTTGAATATTCACCGAAAAAGCATCCACATATCGCTAAAAATCCTCAATTTTGAGAAAGAGCGTTGTTCAAAATTGCATTTTGCAGAAGCTCAGCCTCAGCTTGTTCTTAATTTGTTCTTAACTTTTGACCAATTTGAGGCTCGTGTTCTTATAAAATTGTTCTTATAAAAAGAGTGTATTACAAATGGAGTCCAATGGTAACAATGAACTTCTTCTGTCTATGCAATAGCGATCTTTTGATTTTTATGTACATCAACTCTCAGACTGTTTGATCTGGATGGAACGAAGATATGACTCTCTTCATTTTCCAAAGCAGGTCGTCATTCCCTTCCAGTAAAACAACCTAAAAAGTTTTCCATTCAGTTAAATTCTTAATCTCTGGGAAAACCAGTCGAGTCTACGCGCAGGCTAGCCTTTCCATGATCATCATTATTATCAAAACCATAATCGATTTATGTAGATATGCGAGTCTTTGGGATGGAAAGGAGAAGGAGGACCATTTGATGTTCTGCCCCTTGTTCTACAAGCCAGTGGACAAGAACCTGAATTGTTTGTCATTCCTCCTGATCTTATCATGGAGGTGCAGATCACGCATCCAAAGTAAGTACAAAGTAGAATCCCAATATAACGAATCCCGGGTATAACGAACTTAATGTCCGGTCCCTAGGATTCTGCCCAACAAACTCCTTGCAAATTCTCTCGGTATAACGAATCCCGGATATAACGAATTATATATTACGAGCCAAATTTTGTGTCCCTTCATCATAATAACATTCGATGAAACGAACTTTTCATAAATTCTTACCTGTTATTTATGCATAATTATTTTCGGTGTTCAATTATCGCTTTCTCTTCGGGGAAATTATTATTGTCATCGGCAAAACATGCTGACGGCACATTTCAAGCACTGTCTGATGGACTCAGAGCACGAGATGAAAGTTTGATTGCGTTAAAAATTACTGCGAATAAGTACATTGACACTTGTCCATTGTTAAGAACATTGTCCTCCTTCCCTCCTTAGGCCACTCTAAACCACAACCTTATTCCCCATTAAAGGCATTTGACACAGGTAAAAGTGGCTTACGGCCACTCGACCACGAGCGGTTGACCAATCAAATTTCACACAGAGAAAAACACGTGAACAGTTTCCGTCTTTCTGCAAATCGGTGTAATCCTAGAGCAGCGCGCAGTGGTTTCACGCAGGGGCGGACGCAGAAAAAATCATGACCGTGGCACAAGAATAGTGTTAGGTGACCACGCCCTCTGGTCTTTCGGAAACGCCCAGTCTGAGCATACAGAGACGGGTATAGCTTTTATACTGAAAACATAGTTACATTTAGCGCAAAGCTGTCACCGCTCCTGTTTTCAACTTGCAAACAAATAAAGATGCAAACTGATGTAGGCTTGCCACTGGACGCACTAAAATAATATACATTTAAAAATTTATAAATAATGGCTAGTTCTTACAAGTGACAGATAAAATTATCTTTATCTGTAGCCAGATCAAATTATTGACAAATAAACTAGGCATACTTTTGCGAAGCTTCGACAGCTCGTCCACGAAAAGTTCCTTCAAAGCTGCATGGACTCGCGATTTAATAGATTTTTCAACTATTCTTTGAATATCCATTGCCAAAGCAAAGGTAATCTTTGCAATAAACTCAAATTCGAACTCAATAAAATTCTTGCGTGCTGAATCGCCAGTTTCCTGCAGACCGAACACGTTTTGTTTGTTTACCCAGCAATCACCGGAATCACCCTGGGAATCACCTAAGCAAGTTCATACTCGACAGCACATTTTTTAAATATTTGTGCCACGGTGCCACTTAATGAAAGAACATACGGAGTCTCGATGCAATTGATTTCAATACACATTTCTCGGGTCTCAACAGAAGCATACAGAGCCTCGACCGTGGCACAAGAACAAAAGCACAGCCATTTGGTCTCAAAACATATTGTTTAAAAATGTGCGCGCATACTTCTATTTATATCTAGTGTGGCACGATTGTTACTGTCCATATTTGGTAGAGCCAATTATTCTGTGGTTAACAAAAGGCAAACAATAAGCAAATCCAACATGGCGTACTACTAAATTAACAGCGGAGAGGGGGCGTGGTAGATAGACACTGGAGCGAAGAGGAAGTGTACAGCAAGGACCATATCGGGATACTTAGAACAGTCCATCATTTTCCAAAAATTTAAATTTGGAAATCTGACCGTGGCACGTGCCACCGGTGCCACCGTCTGAATCCGCCCCTGTCACGTGAGCAGTTTCCAATTCCATTCTTGTGCGCATACTCTGATCAATTTGGCCTAAGTTATTTTTGGATTCCCTGTACTTATGCATGTCAAATGCCTTTAACTTTATTCTATTGACTTTTAATTGTGCTATATAGATGAAGTGATGATAGCAGTTACTCCTTTCAATATGTAGTATACTGAGTCTTTTATACATAAAGACAGTATGAAGTCAAGTACCTCAACATGATAGTCAAGGCTATTTACGAAGATCTTGGAGCCTAACATTTCATTCTATCAACGTTAACTTAAATATATAATTGTATAGATATTGGTTGTTATTGATCCCGATACTCGTTTAAAAAGAATGATAATAAAATAAACGCATGTTTTAACATTTGCTTCTAACAAACATATGTATTCATTTTTTGAAGGTACCCCTGGTTTGAAGAACTAGGCCTTAGATGGTACTGTTTACCAGCTGTGTCAAACATGATTTTTGATGTTGGTGGCGTCGAGTTCCCCTGTGCTCCGTTTAATGGCTGGTTTGTATCTTCAGCTTCTTCTTTCCACAATGAATAAGTTGTTTCTCTTTAGATAATTCTACGTCCTTTAAGATCAATTTTGGTATTATAAATAATAATCAATTCTACAATTACAATTTTCAGGTATATGTCTACCGAAATTGGTGCGAGGAATTTCGGTGATGTTGCCAGGTACAATATGCTTAAGGTCAGTTATTTGCCTTCTTTTACTCCATATTAAGTTTCTTTAAGGAGATTTTGAATACTTTGTACATTTGCAGTGGATACGCAGCAGTTTAAGCGTATCAAATGATACACGTGATATTTTATTCCTAAAGCAGCTTACGGAATGTACCTTACATTTTTCTTCTCTTTTTGATAAACTTACCTTTTTCCGAACGACTTTAACCAATATATTTTATACCCGTACTAAGAAAGTAAAAGTACACTCGAGGTATCATCCAAAGCCGTTCATTCCATGTTTTGATCGCCTGTAGTATTGATAAGTGTAAACGTCGCGCTCAAATTAATACTGGAAAATGGAAGTCAAATTGCTTATTCGGCTCTCCTTTTCAAAATGCAACTTAAGAGGCACTATAATATGCAATATTTTTTTGTCCCTCAGCCTGTGGCATTGAGAATGGGCCTAGACACACGCTCTAATACATCGCTTTGGAAAGATCAAGCATTAATCGAGCTGAATATAGCCGTTCTTCACAGCTTTAACGTGAGTTGTTGAAGCAAATATAAATTTTGTGCTGTTGATTTTGTAACCGAATTTTGTTAGTTTGCTAAGCTGATGTAAAAATGCTTCTTACAAAACTGTTATATCAGTTGATAAAAACAGGAAAATCAGAAATCTGCCAGCAAACAAAATTTGGATCTGTTAGCCATTAAGTTTTCCATTTAGAGCAAAATAGGCCAGCTTGAAACTCTAATTTTCAAGTATTAAAGCTAATTGTGCTTTTTCTTGTGCTCTGGTTGTAGCCGAAGTTCCATCACAATACTCGTTCTTGTAAAATGCTTTGCAAGGTTTTAGAATGACTTCTAGAAAATTCACAACTTAAAATTCTTCTGTACACACTAACAACTTAGCCTAGATGAGTAATAACCATAGTGATGCAAAGCCCCAATATATATGTAACAAAATGAAAAGCATTAAGTTAGAGATCTTGACTTTTGTTTTCAGGCCAGTGGAGCTACGATAATGGACCACCATACAGCCTCTGAGTCGTTCATGAAACATTTGGAAAACGAGGTGAGGTGTTTTTGTTTAGTTAAAAATTTATGTAAACCCACCTACACAAAGTGTAAAATCTATTACCCACGTAGTTACAGTTTCTGTGTGTTGAGTACTGATCGTATCGTACCTGAATACATCAAACGTGACTCATATTGCCTAACTTTTCTTTGCTAATATCTAGGCTGGCTCTATCAGCTGCTAACTTTTTATTATCATCTTGCAGGAGAAGTTGAGAGGTGGATGCCCCGCTGATTGGGTTTGGATTGTGCCACCGATATCAGGAAGCATATGTCCTGTGTTCCATCAAGTAAGTTTTATCCAGGTTAAGGAGCAGGGAAAGTTAACCCGTTGAAACGCTTAGATAGTCAAGGCGTGTTTGGCTGAGCAGAAGTTTTGATTATACCATATTACATCACTAAAATTCTAAATGCGTATTTAGGCAACTGCTCTTAACGGAAAATTACTATTGCTGCCTGTGGCAGCTATCGTGTGAACGTAAATGTATGAAAAATGTCTCATATTTCGTTGTAACAGCTAGAAGTTGAGTGACTATAAAGAGTTTTTACATATTTTTTATGAATCCTAAAGACTTTGTTTCATTCAGCTTACATGAAGTAGTCGATAGATTTACCTTTTAGCATCCTGCCTTTCTATCAACTTTTCTCGTGTGATGAATAAAACGTTTCCTCAGTCTTCTTTAAATGGGTTATGTTTCAATTAAACCAAGAAAAATAAGATAAGCTTAGTTGATAGTGTTTCAGCTGAAAAGGTGCTGCCTTGCTTTGTCCACTGCCACACCCCAACAAGAGTAGATACAATTTGATGAACTTTTTGCAGGAAATGCTTGCATACACTGTGAAACCGACATTTGACTACCAGGAAGATCCTTTCAAATATTTTCCTATTGACAAAAAAGAGGGTCTTAGGAAGCGCCGATTTGGTTTCAAAGAAGTAGCAAAGTGAGTTCTCTCATCCCTCTTTCTGCTTGTTTAACCAACGCTGTTGTTGTTATTAACTTCAATTGTGTGTAGTATCTCTCGAACGACTCACATCTGCAAAATCCTAGCAAAGGAAACTTGTCTACGACAGTTCTGTAGGATGATGCTTTTTAAATATCTACAGAAAATCATGTAGTTGGTTTGAAACGGGTTTCTATCTATGAAAGGCTTTTTGCATTCATCGAGTTCACTAAAATAATGAGTTGCCTAACCAATAGATTTTATTTAATTTCGGAAGTCCAGTCGAATACCCTGGCTTACAAGCGTAATCAAAGTAAAAAAATACCTTTATCTCTTTATGCGTCAGGGCTGTGAAGCTTACTGCAAAGTTGATGGGAGAGGCAATGAAGAAGCGACACAAGGCAATCATATTGTACGCAACAGAGACAGGAAAATCGGAGAACTATGCTCGAATTCTTGGTGATCTGTTCTCCCATGCTTTCGACCCAAAGGTAATGTGCATGGGAGATTTCAACTTTCCAGAACTGGAACACGAGCAACTGGTTTTGATTGTCACAAGCACTTTTGGTAATGGAGAAGCACCAAGCAACGGCGAAGTCAGTGTGTCACAATTTTCCCTTTTCATTCATTCATTTATTCATTCATTCATTCATTCATTCATCCATCCATTTACTTATATAAATAAATTTATTTTTTATGTTTTACTTATTTGTCTACTCTTTCATTTTTCAACTCATTGACTCATTTATTTACTCACTTATTCACTCCTTCATTCAATCATTCTTCATTCTTTAATTAATTAATTCATTAGTTTATTGATTCTTTCATCTATTGTTGATGTATTCATTTCTTTGTTCAATCATTTGTTATTCCAAAGATTTTTTTAAACCCTTCCCATGATAGGAATTCTCTTGATTGGAATTTTTATTCATTTGGTGTCTTGAAACGCAAAGTTTTAAGAAATTTTTAGTCATAAATAATTTTCCCATGAATTCATTAATTTTTTGGCATCTCAGAAAGGCTAATCAATTTCATTCTTTCAGTCATTTGGGGAATTGCTGTACAAACTTAAGCATCCTCCACCAAGGTATGCTTTATTCACACTGATTAACATTTGTATCGAGTTGTTTCGTCGGGCGATCACCCGGTTGGCCCTCCTAAAATTATTACAAATTTTTTTTAATTTTGCTATTAAATGAAAACTCGTATTGTTGGGCAGGGGCCCTCTCCTAGTGCCATAACACCGAAACTCTCTCAAGATTAGTGGATACAGAATGGATGAAAAGATCACTTTGCGGTATTTAAGTACTGAAAAAGCATTTTCAAAAATTTGGTACCCCATGTAAGCAAGGAGAACCCTGGGCCCAGGGCTCACTGTCTCTAATGCAATAAGACGATACTTAACTGGAAGTCCCAAAATCTGATAAACTTTCTCTTCGGGCTCTCAGTTTAAATGTTTTCATTTAATCATAGGTTAAGGTGGTCAGGACATGAAAATTTTTGTGACCAAATTTCTAGGAAGGTACATTATTTTAATGCTAACCAAATAGATTTGAGAGTATAGATCAAAACAGCAGAAGGGCTCAACACCCTCAGCTCTGACAAAATTTTTGACTGCAAAATTACATATTAAGATTGTTTTGAATAACTTAGATATTTCTTGAATAACTTAGATTTTTCATTAAGTTTTACCCTGGGTACCAGAGCCACAGTGATCGAAAAAGGTGACCCCTCTAAATACCATTCGCTGTTTTTGATCACTGAGGGCCCCCTTTAAGAGTCCTTCAGCTAGAAATCAATAATCCCCCCCCCCGCAATATCATGATTTTCTCTCATCTCTTATCCTATGTCAGAATTAAATTTCCAGTGAAAATGATGCTGACCTGGACTAAGAATTGTAGATCCCCCTTGTAAATTATTTACACCTATGCCTACATCCCTGGTGGTTACTAATTAGAATTAATAGCAATATTCCAATAACGTTTTAGGCCAGTATGAAAAAGTGATGCAATAAACAACTTTGGGGATACCCGTAAACTTATTTTTGATTTTCGGGGCCCTTTCCCGACGAATTGGCCCGGTCCCTAAATTTGGAGACAGTCCGCTCCTGGTCTTGTAGCTCATGACCTACACAGCTAAATATTTTCTATGCAAGAAACAATCAACTAAAGTCTGTTAACTCTGCAATGAGGTATCTTTGAAAGTAATCTGGCTTGGTCTGTTTTTCTGATTTTGGGTCACTTGGCACACTACGAGGACTCGTCGCCTTGGAGAATGATACTGAATTTAAGTACTGTACCCGAAATTGAAGTACTGAACTAGTTTCTGCTGAAATCTATTACGTATTATTAAATATAACGGTCAAACTTGGCAAGGCAGCCCTCTCCACTTCGTCCCGAGGCATGTTCCACACAAGCGATAAGGAAAATTCTTAGGCTCTATTTATACGGAGAAAATAGCCTCGGCTACCTGAGTGTATAAACAGAGCCTTAGAGTGCCAACGTATATATAACGTAGAAAAATTTGAAAATTAATGATTTGACTTTCCAACAGATCTGCCGTGAGGACACGTCGACTTAGCAACATCCACATACAGCAATACAACAGTATTGACCGCGATGGAGGAGATAGCTCACAGCCCCTAGCTAATCTAAGGTTTAGAATTGATTTTTCTTGTAGATGATAATCGTGTGTCATTTAAGGCCACAAATACTGAGTACATACCATAAACGAATGCTTCTTCAGATAAAGGCAGCTAGCTGGTCTAATTTAGAATTTGCTTAAACTGTCTTGTTGGTATTGCTATCACGGCCAGATATCCTCTTTGAAGATTGCACGAAATACCGGAAACATGATTCGTTCAAAATTTGCGTTACCAAAAACTTATTCGGATGTCCTCTATTGGCCTGAAGTTGTCAAACATAGCGATTATGGGTATAAATTCGCGTCTTATGATGAATTCATGTCTCAAAAACTCTCTACATGCTGATAGTTGCAATTCGTATTTTCTACCGCATTGTAGATTCTTTAGGCAGTCATACATTGTATATAAATATCGGTTACTGGGACCATTGTCTTTTAACTCTATGCCTAAGGGTGTAGTTTAGTGAAAAGGGGGGCCATCGTTAACAATTTTGTTAGAATAATGTCAGGAAAGATCTACACTCCAGGCAATACACCTTTAAAGTAGCTGACCAAGCTGTATTAGTTCCTCTTGTCTATGCACAAGTCATTCTATGAACGCCTATTATACTTATGCAATAGTCTATTAGTTAATTTTATTGTACTATTTGGCTTGAATTGTAGGTTCTCTGTTTTTGGTCTTGGTTCAAGGGCCTATCCTCATTTCTGTGCCTTCGCACATTCGTGCAGAAATCTCATCGTTGGCCTGGGTGGGGAGGAAGTTTTTCCAATCGGAGAAGGTGACGAGCTTTGTGGTCAAGAAGAGTCATTTATGAGCTGGGCAAAAGATGTGTTCAAGGTATTTTCTAGAGTTTTGATGTTTATCAAAAATTATCAGTGGAATCATTTCAAAAGAAAGGAAATTCTAGGCCTAATCGCAAAGACCCTAAATAATGTCTCAACGCCATGCTTTTAGAAATTCTTGTGTAGTCGTTATTAATGTCACTATTTCTTTCTAAAGGTTAAATAATCATAACTAAAAATGCACGGCTAGTCGATAATTGAAAGCAAATATTTTCAATTGAAACACACAGGAGTTTTTGAAAGTTCTCACCTTTCTAAGGCACTGAAAATTGCCACAGTAACTAAATACACAATATGCCTTTTTCATGGCATAACATAATCCATTTCAGTCATTTATTAGGCCTCTAAAACTATAAAATATTCATTTTTACGTGCTGAGATTTAAACCAACCATTTTGCAAACAATTTTTGCAAAATTTCTATTTGGAACTTTTTTGAATTTAACCAACGTTGAAAAGAAATAATAAGTTGTATCAACTAAACACTTTCATAGCTCATTGATAAAAATAGGAACGTACTTGTTGGACAATGCATTTTAAGTTTTTTTTTCATTTTTCGTCATTAGGCCGCATGTGAAACATTCTGCACTGACTTCTTAGCAAACGAATGTGTTGACAGCCTGGCTGTATCATCTACGTCGTGGAAGAAAGGACGGTTCAGATATGTTGTTGATGAAGCTAATGAAACAGCAGAGCAGTCACAAGGCATGTTACCCAGTTTTTTTGGAAAATTTACTTTGTGTCTAGTTTATTCAATTTACTTGGATGGCACCGGGGAAGGCCATCTGTTGAAGAAAGATTTTTTTTCATTATTAGAAATCCTGGATTCCTTATATGAGGATTAGATTCCATAAACAGAACATTTGTTTTGGAGCCACATGCCCCTGCGTCATGTAATTTTTATTGCAATTTTTAACTAAAGGAACATAATGACAGGTCGAAGGCAATAAATATTAAATAACGTTTTTTGTGAAAAATTTATTTAATTCAAATGCATATACTTTTCATTTCATTGTTTACATAGAATGAAATATCCCCCTTAAAAAACTTGTGGACACTTTTGGCAAAAGTCTTAATAAAGTAATAAAATGCAAAAGCATTTATAATTGTAGACGAAATCTCTATAGCTCTTGATATGAGACGAAGCACACTAACTTCAAAATGATTTTAAACTCGGCCTTCTAGCTACACTCAGAACCATTATTTCTCTTGCTCATTTTGAACTTACCCTTGCGACTAAAATCAATTCTCTTCATTTGAAATAGGCCCCTTGTCTTATTTCTTCGAAGTAGGGTGCATAGGTACTTTCTTTGGAGGCGTCGTCAGAACGCTGGAAGATATCGTTTCCTTTTCATTACACTATCGACGTACAATCAAAAGGATGCTCACGAAAGTCGACCTTAAAAACGTTGTCGTCAGGTTCAGTTGACAGTAAGAATAAGAACAAATCGTACTTTGTATTTATTCAGGTCTTGAGCTGGTGCACCACAAGAAAGTCTACTTTGTCGAAGTCATTTCCAAAGAGAAACTCCAGCATCCAGATTCAAGGTAGGCCGATTTGTCTCGTTGCATTGTCTACAGACATCATGGAATCTGGAATAGAAAACAATAACAAACATATCTTGAAGGCAGAGAGTACAAAGAGAATTGCGAATGTACACACTGACAGCTTTATTGAAACGTAGTTATGCTAATGCTAAACCTAGCAGCAATGATATTGACAGAAATGTGATATTATGGCACTTTGTTTCAGCCGATCAACTATCCTTGTCCGCATGAGTACTGGAAGCAAACAGGAATTGTCATACGTGCCTGGTGATCACCTTGCTGTCTTCCCAGAAAACAGAGAAGAACTCGTCGACACTCTGATTGACTTACTTGATGATGCTCCCGATCCAGATGCACCACTCAGGATGGAACTCTGTAAAGAAGTATCAGGTTAGGAGCTCATATATTCTTTCCCTGATTCAATATGGGGACAGAAATACTATTTCTGTTTATGTGAGACCAATATTATAACGTATTTAAGGAAATTGACACACCTGGTAGGTTTGAACAAAGCGAAAAAAACAGGATGTTAGTCGATTTAAGACATGACAAGTCAAAAGGGGATGCTTTTAGTGGCTGGGATTCTCTATTAAAAGGAATTTTTGTTGCATTTTTGTCATTTGCTTAAATAGAATTGTATCATCAACATCTAAGCAAGGCATTCCTTGAGATAATCTTGAGCCACCGCTGGGAATTCAAGAATCGGTCTACATGCTAATTACTTACTCTTTACTTAGGCCCTTTCGGTCCAATAAAGAAATGGGAGGTGATGAAGCGCTTGCCGGATCCGTGTACACTACGAGAAGCATTGACTCGGTATTTAGACATTGCAACACCTCCAACACCACAGCTTCTTGCACAACTTGCAATGCAGGTATGTACCGTACTTCCTTCACAAAGCGCCCTTTATCTTTTTGAACGCTTTGAGGGAGCGCTTTTTAAAGGGTTTTTTCATCTTTTCATTAAGTTGGTTTGTCATCAAAAATTATCTGCTTGCAAGGCCAGCAGAGAAACGTAAGCGTGAAGTTGGCCTCGTTGTTTCAAGCCATGACAATGGATGCTAGACAAATACATTCATTTTGAATTTACGTATGAAAAAACGTTTTGAAGTGACATTCGTTATTTAGTATTTAGAAATATAGTAACCGATTACAAGCAATATTTATATGCTATATGAATCAAGATCTTTTGAAGGAAGGGCGATTTTTTGGGGGGACGCTTTTTTCAATGTGGGTGCTTTTTTAATTTTTGATGGTTTCAGGGGCCGCATTTTTGAAGGGGGTGCTTTTTCAAGGATTGGCGCTTGTACACATGAGTGATTGAAAGGATCTTTGAAAATGATTTCATGAATGCAAAAAAGACTGTGCTATATTTGTAATTCATACATTTATTTGCAAAGTTGTAGAACTGGTAAATAACAAGATAACCCTGCACAAAAATGGAAATCTAAACAAACTAAAAATGGATTTTAAAGGAAGATATATTTCAGTGATTTTATCACATTTCTCTATATAGACAATTTTTATTTTTGCAATTATTAACCGTTTATTAACCGTTTTCATTTGTAACAAGGCCACCGATCAGAAGGAAAAGGAAAAATTGGAAGAACTTGGCAAGGTATTATTGCAATTGTCATTTAAAGAGTCTACTTTTGTGAATGTGTGATATAAGAATACAACGATTAATTATATCGATTACAATACAACGTGAATATAACGATTAATTAAACCTTGGGGTTAGAGTGCATCATACTTCTAATATATTTTCTCCTCTACCAGTGACCTCTTGAATGCATAATAAATAATTAGATAGATCAAAACTATCAGCAATAGTTTTCTTGAGACGATCGTTCAATGCAAATATTGAGCTTTGATGTATGGAAGGGCAATGGAAGCCCTTTCATAACCTGGCAAGATGTCAGCAGCAGGTGTAACCTAGTCCCTCTCGGAAATGTTTACATCAAATTTAGGCAAATTTGAAAAATGAAAGTGCCTGAAAATGAAATGGGTATTTTTTACGTAATATTGACACAGTTATCACCCTTATTTCAAAACACGCGTGACTTTTAAATCTATTTTCTTGCAAGCTTTTTTTAAAAACCCTTAGACCAAATTTTTCCATCAGTATCCAGAAAACGCCCTTATCTTCCTCTGGATGAAATTTGGTCCTGTTTTCCTTCTTCAAATTGTGCTTTTCATCTTTTGAATTTAAGTTTTTTTATCAATTGGGGGTTTACACGTAGACAAGGAGCTGATTTCTGACGCCTCTCCATTACACAATAATACAATATATGAATGAAGAAGTGATAGAAATGTCTTTTTCACTGCAAAATATACATTTGTAAAACAATGCTTTGCCTGATGCAGTTATTTGAAATGATATTTGAAATTTCAACCACCTTTTTGTCATCTTAGGGATCAAGTTTGTACGAAGACTGGAAGTTTTACAGATTTCCAAATCTTGTTGAAGTACTCCAGGAATTTCCCTCCGTTAAAGCAGATGTAATGCTCATTCTGACCCAGCTTCCACTTCTTCAATCGGTAGGTCATGGTAGAATGTTTTTTGACATCGAGTTGAGATTCAAAGAGCAGGCTTAGTCTTGAAAGAACGCAAAAATTGCCAAACAATGTGATGGGCAGGATCGACTGAGCGCAAGCTCGTTCATGAGGGGTAGAATGTTAAAGCAGGCTAGGAGCAATTATCCAGAGTTTTGAGTTCTGCTGTTGATGCTGAAAAAATCTAAACTGATTTTTTGATAGTAGAAAGATAACGGCTGTGACCCTATTATCAATTTTGCTAAAATGTTACTTGCAGCCTATTTATAGGCAAAACATCCTACTCAAACTTGTAAGCACTAACTATTTTGTTAAGAATTTGTTTCTGGCTACGTTATATAATGATGCCAAGCTGATCTGGTACCATAGTTTCTCGTGAAACACAATACAAATTACATCAGTGGCAGTTGAACAAGATAGTAGCACCATACAAAAATTTTCACCTTACTAATATCATAATTTTTCTGCATTTCCCACAGCGCTATTATTCAATATCTTCGTCGCCATTGCTGTATCCAAATGAAGTGCATATTACTGTTGCTGTTGTGAATTACAGAACCCAAGGTGCGTCATTGTTGTACTTATTCTAAGCTGAGGGGTAGGATTGGCTGAAAAACTGTTATAGGAGCCAAAGACAGAGATACAACTTTTTGTTTGAGGGGGAGGGGGGGCAGCCCTGATAAAAAAGTGCAACAACCCATGTTTCACAAAATAAAAGTATTTTACTTTTGCTTCCAGTGTTTTTTGGGCGGCGGTATCTCGGTGGGCGCTATCATTGCTAATTTTCTTGAAAGTGCCTCGTCTAAATGCACTTCTACATGTGGTATTGCCTAAGGATATACCAGTATTTCGTTATGTGCGTTTGTTTTTTTATTGCTTGGAGAGTTTGATTGAAGCTTTTTCTCTTGTTCCTTCTTTTAAAGTACCAGATATAAATAGCATCATAGACCATGAAATTTTAAAACCTTGTATTGGTTCTGATTGGGCCATAAAACATGTCAATTGAAAAGTACAGAACCATAATTACACATGAACAATTCCTTTCAATCACGACTTGCAACTTTCACCGTGTTTGACGAGGGCAAGTAAATGATGCTCTCAATTTTGACCAGCAAAAAGTGGCGTTGGTGCTTCTGTGGCGTTGTTCACTCTATACGTGTTTTCGATGAGACTACTCTTTTTCTTACCGTTTGAAACATGTGTCTAGATGCTTGTATCCATATTTCCAATTGTTACTCTAACTCTCTAAAAAAGCCCTATTGTGTCACTTTCTAAATACCATTCCTTGTGTTTTTAGGTGGCCAAGGTCCCTTGCATCATGGTGTTTGCTCAACTTGGTTGAATTCCTTACACCCTGGGGATGCAGTGCCAGTACGAATAAGATCGTAAGTTTTTCAACTTGTGTATCTGTCTCCTATCATAGCACTATATTTACTATCAGCATAAAGCAATCAGAAATCAGAATAATATCGATCAGAAAAACAACGATTCATGATTAGTAAAATTCATATCCAAAAATTGCTTCGTTGCAAAAGCTTGCACGATTGGCAGTTGGACGTGGACCCCTTTCCGGAGTGACCCTTTCCAGTGGACAGTTTAGCTAAGTTTGATATTATCAATTCAAAGTATCATCTTCTTCCAGAGCACCCAGCTTCCATTTGCCTGATGATAAATTCCTCCCAGTTATTATGATTGGCCCAGGAACGGGCATAGCCCCATTCCGTGCATTCTGGCAGCAACGTTTCTACGAGATTCAAAATGGAACAATGAAAGAGGACCTTGGACCTATTGAATTGTATTTTGGCTGCAGAACATCAAAACTAGACTTCATCTACAAAGATGAGTTACAGGAAATGTCCGAAGGAGGAGTATTAGACGGGCTGCATACTGCTTTTTCCAGGGAGCCTGGACAGCCAAAGGTTTGTCATGTTACTGGGTCATGGTCCTACATGATAATTTTCATGCTCATCAAAATCCTCGTTCATTTGTGTCATCCTTATCTTAATGTACTTCGTTTTAGGCCGCCGTCTTTATTCACTGTTGAAATAACTATCTGTTTTATTTGTTGGTTGCTGCTCAATTTACTGGCATCGTAAAATCTGCTGAAAAGATAACTTAGTTATGCAGTACACAACTACCATGGAGTATACAACAGGCGTAAATGAGGGACGGGGTTTAAATTTTCAAAATGAATGGAAGCAAGCAGAAATATGATGGTTTAAAGTACTTTTTAAAAACTATTGCAACCCCCATCCCTGTTCTCACAGCCTTCTTTCATTTTTCTTTCTGTAGATTTATTTCGCACATAACTACGACGTTGTTCATATTTAACCTTTTAGCAATACGTGCAAGATTTGCTCAAGAAAAATTACGAACAGATATGTGAATTAATCCTGCTAAATGGAGGTCATATATTTGTGTGCGGTGATGTTTCTATGGCCTCTGATGTCTCTAACACACTGCTTAATCTTCTGCAAGAATTTGCTGCTTTGTCTCAAGTCGAAGCACAAGAGTTGATGGCACAGCTAAGGGTAAGGCTTGACATAGTACTGATTTCTTCCTATTGTCTGTGAATAGTGAGAGGAATGGTTTAGAGTACATGTGGATGATTGTTAATTATCTAGAGTCCCTGCTATTGTATGCATTTTCCTTGTAAGCTCAAACAGGTTTATGATTGACAACCATAAGGCCAAAAGTAGTTTTTGATAATGCAATATTTTTTTCGATTGCAGTCATCTGGAAGGTACCACGAAGACATCTTTGGAGTTACATTACGAACTGCTGAAGTTACGGATCGTGTTCGTTCTGCTGCCAAAAGGTGAGAGACAATTTAAGACCTAATCACGTGTTCTAATTTAAGACTTCTTTCACGTGTTCAAATATTCTATCTAATCCAACGAACTTGAGATAAATTTGAAATATCTTTGACAACTAAATATCAGTTTGAAACATCATCAAATCTTTTGAACAACTGTATTTCTCAACATTTGGAAATTTTTATGCCGAAAGTACCAACTGATCAACGTGATGGATGGACGTGACAAATGGACTGGAAAATGTCGTTTGAGATTAAAATTGTTGAAAAGCACATCCTTTGTCATCAACATTGAGTAGAGATGAATAATGGTTGAAGTCAATCGTTTATTTGGTAGGTCAAACACCCAGTGCGCAGTTAAGGGACAAGTTTTGAATTGTCCGTCTGTCACAAAATTTTCAGGAATTTTTTCCTCCCTACAAACAGCGACAAAAACTATTATTTTGCGCTATCTATGATATGGTACCTCTATATCACTATTTATGTTGATAATACAAGCAGAAATACCATTTACGATCATGGTTGTTATAATGAAATCAAATAGTTAAAAAGTAAAAGGTGCTAAGATTATTTTTCTTCATGTGCGGGATGAAGCTTTTTTTATCAATTTCGTGACGGACGGACAGACCGGAGGGAAATGAGACTGTCCGTATGTGGTAAAATTTTTTTTCTTGAAAACAAATGGATAGTTGAAAGAAGCAAGGATTCTCATCTGTAGTATTGGTGCAGATTTGTATGAAATAAATTCGATCGGAAGAAATTTGAAAAATAATTTTTTGTACGTTCATCACAATTATTTTCATACTCGGATTCTAAATCTGCTATAAAAAGAGATCTATGTGTTAAAACTGAGAAATATCTGTATTTTTAATCAATTTAGCTATCAAACTCAAGGATTGGATAAATTTTCCCATAATATCAAGATTCTCGAAATTTTCTAAAAATTCTCGAATTAAATTTCGTACTTCTGGAATTATTATAAAGCAGCACTTCACAAAAAGGGTTCTTGAAGAACAAAACGGAGATTTCGAGACAACTATTGAAGGGCACAGCTTTTGAATTACAGGAGATACTATAAAATGTTTAATAGATGGGTAAGTGTTTAATATTTTAGTATATACTGTACCTACTCTTATTTTCCTTAAGGGCGTGGTCATTTGTTGGTGGTCCTGCCAAGCAAGATAAGGTATGCATTCGCGTGATCTTTGCACGAAGTTAGAATATGATAATTTCTTTATAACAGTACTTTTGACAATTGATACTGATAGATACGCAAAGATTATTCACTCCGTATTTTGTATTACTAATTCGACTTGTTGCACAGCGATTGCGTCACGCAAAAGAAGCCAAAGTAACTATGCAACACAATTTTTGTTTCATTGTGATACTCTTTGCATGGGTGCAAGTGTATAAAGCAGTTTGTCATTAGTATTAAAGTAACCCTCTGGATACTGATAAGGAATACTGTCAGACAGCAAATTCAACTTTTCTCTAGTTATAGCTTTCGTGCCTTAACTATCTCGAAAGTAACGACGAAATGCAAATGTAGTAAATTGCTAAAAGTGTTCACCAATTACAGCTATGTGTTTCTTTCTTCATATACAACCAAAAGAATATTCCTTTCTTCATATACAACCACGAGAATATTCCTTGTTTCTTCATATACAACCAAGAGAATATTCCTTTCTTTGTATACAACCAAAAGAATACTCAATGGAGAACACTCAATGTTTTTGTTTGAAGGTGGCTCCAGGAAGGCGTCATACTCAAACCCGTATTGAAGGCGTAAGTACCCACACAATATACAAGCTGCTTGGCTGTTATTATAGATGTCTTACCGATGTGATAGTTTGGTTTATTGCATTTACTGGTATAATGAAAATTTCCATTATCTGTCAGTCATTGATTACTTAATACAGGGCCATCGGAACCGGGAGTCTGGAGCCCCAATAATTGTCGAACTGTGGTATAATTACTTTATAACAGTGTACTGGGTGAGAAGGAATACAATAGGCAGCCCCCTTCCAATATGAATTGAGTTCCGACGGTTATAGAGAAAGCTGCTCCCCGTGTTCTGTAGGCGTACGTCTTAAAACAATGAAATGTAAATGTCATTGACATATATCTTTATAAAGAAATGAGCGTTGTTGACAAGCTCAATTGCATTCACAGTATACTAACATGGAACGTTCACAAGCTGGTGCAACTCATAAATTGTCACTGAATGATAAAATTTTGGAAAATGAGCCGATGACCGAGTAAGTCGTTTATTCAAACTTTCTATTAAAAAATTTTTTGCTTTGAGTTCTATCAGAAAATTTTCCAAAATCCATGATAGTTTCTCAAAAAGGTTTCTCTAATCCTCAGAACAAGTCTCCTTTCCATAAAATTTCCTTCTTTGTCCTTTTTTCCATGCATGGCTGAAGCATTCTATTTGCTAATCCATGAACAAGTTTTGCATGATCTTTGTCCTGAGCTGACATTATATTGATGATTTATTAGCATTTACTTAAGCGTGCAGCCCGGGATCAATTCGTTGCTACAAGCACCAAATCCACAGGTTCTTATCCCGGATTCAAGAACAATTCAATTTTCCACATTAACAAGTAACAAGTTTAAAAAACGACCTGAATTTGCAAATTATAAAGTTTAAAGGTCCTTCAAAAATCATCTTAGAGACGAACATGATTTTGGACTATTTCAAAGTATGTGATGTTGTTAATTTACTTTAAACAATACATCTAAGTTAATGTCTCAGCTCATTGACATTAATTTTCATTATTTCTTTTTATACAGTGCAGAGAAAAGCATCTGAGGCATTCACCTTTTCGGAATAGGTTGATTTGAAGTGAAAATCAAGAGGTGTTACCATGTATTTAAATTCTTATCTCTGCCTTATGGAATGGAAAATGTTTGTGGTGTGTTATTTACAAATTATACTATCAAACATATCATTTATTTTTTATTAGACATTATTTAAGCTAATTAAACCATTTTGAAATTTGTAGGGGTGATGTGTTTTCATAATTTGCATACTTAACTAGCACTTGAAGCAGTAATTTGAACCAATCATAATTGGCCTACTGTATTTTCTTGATTTTAAACTACAATCCTTGCCAAAAGTCTTGGTACACCAAGCTAAAATTTCGCATAACTTCAGTAGCATCCCCCTCTCCCCCTTGAAACAATGTTGAATAACAACAGTTTCAAAGCTTGAAATTCGTCCAATGTCAGTTTATCAGTTAGGGTAAGTAATAGGCTTTTCAGCCAACATTGTTTTTAGGGGGAGGGGGGATATTTCTGTATCTTACAGCCGGAAACCTTTATTTCTTCAAAATCATCATTTGTCGCAGGGTGTTCCAAGGACTTTTGTCAAGGATTGTACAGACGATGGTTATTTTAAGCAAGCGTTTTTGAGGATGATTTTTAATGGAGAGTATAAATCAGGTCATCTTTTATTTCATCCTGGTTAAAAAATGCCTAGGTTGGTTGATAAAATTAGAGAGGTTAAAACCAATTTAAAAGAAATTTGACTCATGGTCCATTTCTCAACACTTTGTGTTTATGGCAAAAAGTAAGAGGCTATAGCCCTCTCCAGCTTCCTGCTCCATTGTGACTGATGCCATAAGTCATTTTCATCTCAAGTAAAAGTTTAGTCGAAATGATGATCTGGCAAAGATTCCCTGCCTTTACAATGTAGTCATAAATGCTGGTGGGGTAAGAACTGACAAAGAACAGCATGAAAAGGTGCAGTTTGACATTCAAGAGCCAGAGGAGGAGGAGGAGGAGGAATTTTAAGGAAATTGATGATCACATTCTGGAATATTGTCTGTAGAGTGTGATTATTACTGCTATTAAGATTAGTTTCATTTTGAGAAATAATTTAGCAAATATTTGCATTTGTAGATAAGGTTTGGAAGATGTAACAGCTTGTGGTCAATTGTGTGATTCAATAACATCTTGTGATCAATTGTGTGTTTAAATTCGATATAATGATTTTAAGATTAAATGAGAATGAATGAAATATATTTTGCTTTTGTCATGGCATTAGTTCTAAATAGGGGGTTGGGATTCTACAATGCCAATAAAAAGACAAATTGCCTCATGATCACACTAAGCGAGAAACTCAGAGTTGCAACTTTGAACCATCCTGTTCTATACACCATAAAGCATATACAGCTCTGGCAAAAACAATAATCATTATTAAAATCCTAAGACAGATAGAGCTTGGTCTTTAAATTCGCAGAGGCTTGCTAAGAGGAGTTCTAATATTGGTGTAGTTCCCACTTCAAATATATTATATTAATTTTCATTTTTTTATTAGTTAAACAAAAGAAAACTAAAATTTTCTGGTGACTAAAGGTTTCTGTTTGACTCAAGACTCAGAATATATCAAAGACTCTGCATATCTGCTTGATTAATACCATAATTCATTTTTTCTATAATTATAGTGAAAAATAATAGAGCATTTTGGAAGCTGTGGTCAGAAAAATGTAGTGTATATCACCTAACTTAGGCACATGAGGAATCAAATAAAGCAAAAGATGGCGAGCTAGCATGAATGACATAATAGTTTATGGACCTAACAAATAATTAACAAACATGATTTCAATTAATCTTTCACATAAAAATGTATAAAAACTGCTTAACAGCAAGATAGGCCAAGAGGCATTCTATCATCTTATAAGGGATATTCACACTTTTTGTATCCATCTTAAAATAAATCTGTAATTATATTTGAAGATCCTCTTTTGAATTCTTACTTCTCATTTTGCTTGCAATTTCAATCATTTCTTTTTCTGACACAATCTTCTCCCTAGGTTTCTTGAGTTCTGCACCCCTTTTTGTTTCTTCTTCATCAATCCTTTCCCAATCAACGTAGGTTAGAGACTCTACATTTTTTGATTTGAGAAAACTATCAACTTCACTGTTTGTCAGTCCTTTTGCCTCTAGCACATTGCTATTTATATCCTCTGCAATTAAGTTACCTGTCGTTTTAGCCTCCGCCATAGTGGTAAGTATTACTCCAACTGGTCCATGCTTTACCCAACCACTGCAATAGAGACCTTTCACAACTTCATCACTACCTGCTCCTTCAACAACCCTTCCATTTTTGTTCGGAATGAAGCCCATTCTAGCATCAAATGGAATACCTTCATCTACTCTGATACTTTTATAACCAATGCTTCGTATGACAAGGCTGCAATTGATTTCTTCAAATTGACCAGTTCCAATAGCTTTCTGCGAGCCGTCTTCCAAAACAGCTAATCTGTTAACTTCAAATTTCACCCCCTTGACCTTAGATTTTTCATCACTTAATATCTCCACTGGACTTCTAAAGAACAAAGGTTGAAATTTATTTAACTTAGCTGTATTTTCTAAAACAGGTTCCTGATTTGCTGTTTTAAACATGAGTTCCATTATTCTCTTTTTTTGCCTAGGAAGACTTGGTATATCTTCTTTAAGATGTTCAAAGTCCTCTTTTTTAAATATAGTTCTGCAAAAAGGGAGATTTATCATTTCCCTTAACTCTTTGATTGTAAATGAAGCTTCTAGTGGTCCTCTTCTGCCAGCCACATAAACATTGTTGACCTTACTCAATTTCAAGGCATCTAAAGCATAATTACAAATGTCAGTGTGTTGAAGAATATCATATTGTGATAACAGAATTCTGCCTACATCAATGGCTACGTTTCCATGACCAATAATGACTGCTGTTTGGCCTGAAAGGTCAGGGTTAAGATTGGCATGAGCTGGCATTCCATTGTACCATCCAACAAAAGCTCTTGCGGAAAGAACTCCATCTAAGTCTTCTCCTAAAAATAAATTTCTAAATTAAAAGTCATTGCAAGCAGTCTGTCAATACAGGTTGCACTACTGAAAAAACAAAACAAACAAACAAATATTGTTATGCAGTCATAACTTTGGCCCATAATCAGAATATTGCGGGTTTGTATCCCATCTAAATCACTTTGACCAGGGCTAAGGAGAGCAAGGTAGGGCCCCAAGGCAACCAATGTGTGCAGGCCCATAATTATTCCATAATTACAGGATCCCTAAATAGGCATGACTCCAATGGCACTCACCCTGGCTTTCTCCCTATGCCAACATACCTGCTTTTGACAAGCCTCTAGCCAACTCGGCTGTCCATCCTTTTGAGGTGGAAGTGAGCAACCAGGGTATTCATTCAAGAATATCAATCAAGGGGCACAGGCTGCAGGTTCACCTCTAGAATCTTGTTACTTCTATTGTTAGATCTAAAAACTACCTGTGTTAACAAATTTCTATAAACAAAATTCTAAGGTCTTGCAAAAAACATGAATGTGCTGGCAGCTCAGATTGCATTCTCTGTGTTTTGCACTGAGAACATAAATTCTGGTATACAAAGATTACATAATTACACAACAAAGAATGCAGTCTGGCTGCTATGCAGGATTTCTCATGCATGTGCTTGACCCACAAGATCAATTAAGACATATATCCATGTACATCTGAAAATTGTCGTTTGTGGCTCAAATAACTTTGCCTGCAGGCTGCAGCAGATATAGTGTTGATACTTGCAGCTACTTATAGCCCTAATGATGCATGCTTTCTAACCTGGATCAAAGGAACACTGAACCTACCTTTAATATCAAGAGTCTTATCTTTATCTGCTCCATATGCTAGGACAACAGCATCATACATATCTCTAAGTTCCTTTGTCTTGACATCTACGCCTACATTTACATTTCCAAAGAAATTACAGCGTTCATTTTGGGCAACAATTTTAAACGAGTTAATGACATTTTTTACTTCAGGGTGATCAGGTGCGACTCCAAATCTAACAAGTCCAAAAGGCACTGGTGATCTTTCATAAATATCAACCACAACATTTTTGTCAACCTTCAAAAGCTGCTGTGCTGTATAAAATCCAGCTGGACCACTTCCAATTATGCAAACGCGCGATGAAGTGCTGTTTTCTCTCGTGCATCCTTTAGAGTTGTACAGCAGGGCTCCATTTCTAGAGTAAGGGCCTAATGGCCTAACAAAGTACTTTGCTGTCTCTCTTCGGATAGGTTCCAAAAACCGGAAGTTTGGTAGTTTCAGCATATTTGATACCTTCCTTTCAATTACACAATTTATTTACAACTAAATAGCTGAATCTAAAAAGAGCCTATTAGACCTGCTCCAGAGTAAGCAGTTCATTTCATAATATTTTACCCTCGGTGGACTCCTCTCCTCCGCAGAGTAAGAGAGAACTTGAAAAGCCTCTCTCTAGTTGGTTCCATGATTCGGCGGTCCGTCAAATAGATAGTTCATTCTCCACAATCTGAGATGCAAAAATGGCTGCGGAGGGTGAGTGTTTCTCTGGGTCATTTATAGATATTTTCCTATAATCTCTCTATGAAACGAGTAAAAGTATAGGTAAGAATGGCCCCGAAAACATGCCTTTAGTTTGCAATAACTATCATCATAGAAAGTGTAGTTTTTCCAAGACTATTATTAAAGTTGGTAAGTTTTGGGCGGGCCCATACCAATCAAAGGCAAGTTGGCCTAATGGATGATTTTCCTCTCGATCAGCTCACGTACCATAAGTCATGTCAACGATAACTTGATATAGAAAGTTGTTCATTTTGATAAGTAAAGTATCTTGAGGAGGTGACATAGGATATAATGTAACATTGTATTCAGTTCGTTTTTGATTGAAAATGTTTTGTTATTCTAGCAACAGGGCGTATTTTGTAAATCTTTTTTGAACGATGATGATTTTTAAGTACTTTTGAATCCCTCAAGCTAGAGCCTATATGTATCAAGCTGTTCATGTTCATCCTCCCTGAAGTTGGCATCTATTACCTCTCCCAGACACCAGTTCATTGTGGAGAGTCTCATCTTTG
This sequence comes from Rhopilema esculentum, assembly GCF_013076305.1. Next base: position 8,952,830 of record NW_027019317.1, read on the forward strand.
GTGAACTTTTCTTCTAGTCAATAAACATATTGCCATTTGGAACACAAATCATTTTTCCTTTTTCGCATAGCCAATCTTTGCCAAGGACAAATAAGGATGTAATAAACAACCAAATTAGTTAATAAATTAGACCCAATAAATAAAAAGCCTTTGCATAAAAATGTGTGGGTACTATTGGTAGAGCCTATCGTACACAACACGTTCACCTCACAAAAGCTAGCTGATAAGCATAAACAGGTAACCAGATTCGTCCCCTCTAAAGTTTCACAGAAATACTATTGCTTGTTTCACAGGTTCCCAGAAAGGAAATATTTTTCACAGCTCTGGTTTGTCAACAAATGTCTAGGATATACGTTTCATATTTAATGTTTAATCATTTCATTTATTCTTTTTCTTAAGAAGTAGCAAAGCTGCAAAAGCATCTCAGCCTGCTAAGACAAGAATATGTTAAATTGCAAAACAAGATGGTTGAGGTTGAGCAGAAGCTCAGTGTGGCCACTGCAGCTTCTGGGGATCTCCAGAAAGACAGCTTTATCTCACAGCTACTGAGATTAGTTGCAGACCTTTATGATAAAGATAGTTTCAGGTATCAACTTGCTTTGTCATGATAAAATTTTCAAGAGTCTGTGCTTAATTAACAAAAGGAGTTAGCAGCTTTTTCAGGTTTATTGTTTGCAGTATTCTAAGGAAGTTTGTTTTATATTGTTGCATATAATGATTAGTTTAAATACAATGGAAACAATGACTCAAAATTGTAATAATCTGAACAATAAAATTTTTCCTGCCACGCTTAATGTAAAGAGGTGCAGCCTTGTCATTGCTGTTCCTGTCAACAATCCAGGGTTGTGGCTACAGTGGGACATGGAGTTGCGACATTCCTTGGCAAAAAAGACTCATCACAGAAATGAGAAGCTTTTCATAATGTAGGGGCTCTTCATCTTCAAGTTTTTAAATTTGTGAGCAAATAAAGGATTTGCTGACCCACTTTTTAACAAAATGGGCCTATAGCATTTTATTTTTAAGTTGTGTATGTTGTGTCCTTATGTTTTCTACTTTTAAACTTCATTGTTTCAACTTTATATATGCAGTGACATAACTATCAAATATGGCACACAGAAAAGAAGAGGTCACAAATTTGTTTTAGCAGCTCGAAGTTCTGTGTGGTTGGAACTTGACATGACAAACAGGGAAGAGATAGAAATGGAAGGTGACTACAGCTTTAGGTTTTTGAAATCAAAAGTTGTTGCTGAATAAAGCACATTTGATTCTAGTATTTACTGCTGCTTTAATACATCATATCAGGCTTCATCAGGAAGAAAACAACAAGAATGTTGCACTTTTATTTTTACGAGCATCAAATTTAATTTAAATATTTTTCCATTCTTAGCATTTTGTCTATTCTCAACAATTGGTAATCTTGGTTTCTCTAGGTGTTAGCAATGAAGTTGGGAGTGCCATAATAAAGTGGCTTTATACTGACAGAGCAGATATAAAGAATGATGAGAAATTCATTATAGAACTGGTTAAAGCTGCCAACAGATATAGGCTAGATGCATTAAAGAACAGGTATATTCATAAATTGTTGCCATATTTTATATATTTGTTCTTAAGACAATCTGTCAAGATTTCTTCAAATCGCCATTTAATCATCATAGACATTTTTTAATTACATTGATGACATTCCGCTGTCCCAGGTTTTTTCATCTCTTTCATGCATACCTCTTAAAGGAGAACTGACACGCAAAAATAAGTTTGGCTATATCGGTAGTTTGTGACAAGCAAATTCCAGGATTGAAAAATTTTTTTAAATCACAGTTACCGTTTTTGAAATACAGGCGTTTTAAGTTGAGAAACGACAATTGTTCCGACAACTTGAGACTCGAGGCGAAAATCGTCACAAGTGGGCGATCATCTTTGACGTCACAAGTGACATGTTCTCAGCACGTATTGTGTTTCTCTATAGAACCTTTAAGAAAATGCTGTAGACAAATGTTTATTTTGTGCATGTGAAAGGAGCTAATTTTGCATTTTTGACACATAATTGACTTTTCAATGGTTTGGGACTCTGAATCCGAGTTTTATTACACTGATTTTGAAACAAATGGAGAATTTCAGCCGTCTGAGTTTTTGCTACCAACCAGCGCTGCCGCTTGGGCAGACAGTCGTCCCATGGCTCAACATTGACGATGTTATGAACAAAGAACAGACTGGAAGTAAAAACTGATATGGAATTTCTATTAAAAACAATGCTACTGCTACAATCTAAATGAGATCAGGTACCATAAAACTAAAATTTCATTTCAGATTGAGGCGTCTTTGTTCAGACTGCTTTGTCTGTATGACCTAATTCGCTGAAATGCCTATGATGCCCTAAACTCGTGATATTAAATAGTAAAGGCGGGTTAAAAGTCGACTTGTGCGGATTATATGCCATTTTCACCGGGCGTGAAGGGTTTCGGGAACTGATAAGTTACCTGGCAGTCGAAAAATCTGGAGTTACGAAATAGGCTCTTAGCTCTTAGTCAAAGAACTTGACTTCTTAGTCAAAGAAAATGCTGTTTAGCTGTCATAGGAATATCAACTAGCGCATTATCTTTTTTTACAAACAATTTTGCCTTGGGTAGGGGTGGTCTTTTTGCAAGACTGGGTTATTCCCTAGTATCTTAACCTCTGTTCAAATACAATAATCAAGTTCAGTGAAATTATTATTTAGTCACACTCGCAGCACCCATCAACCAAGATTTTTCTTGAATTCATATTTCTGCACCCAAAGCAGGTTGCAGGATCGCTTTTACCGCTGTCTCCATTAGATTTTGTTTGTCTTTTGGATATTGCTTCAACCACCCCACCCCCCTCCCCCACCCCCATGCTTCGATTTTGTTTATAATTATAAAAATAAAAACTTTGAAGAAACGGTATCAGTTTTCAAACAAAGTCGACTCCTTTTTTTACAAGCTTAGAGGTTCTTTCAATGTTTCCAAGCATGTGGTTCGAAGATATCTTGGTATAAAAATAAATTTTATGTGGATATTAGCGTCCTAGCAGGCATGCAGCTAGGATTTTCTAGCTTCTTTATACTTATAAATGAAATGACTGACAATTTTTTGTCTTTTCACCGCGGACTATTTTCAATAAAACACGAAACTTCATTTGTACTTTCACCGTTGCGGTGAAAGCCTTTACAACGGCATTGTTAACATGTCACTTGTGACGTCAACCGAGAATTTTAACAACTCCTGGCGATAATCTTGTTTCCGCTTCGGGTAATTCCCAAATCCTGGCTGTGACGTAATTGACGGATAAAAGCGCAAATATCCGAAGAACGGCGAATCTAAGAAGAAAACTTTTTCCAGATTTGAAGTCAGCGACAAATTTTGCATCGAATAAGCCAAAGTTATTTTTGCGTGTCAGTTCTCCTTTAAATCCTGTGTGATATCCCATGTTAAAAACACATACACCAAAGGAACCCTTTAAATTATATATATTCTGGTCTGCTATTTTTCAATATGCCTCACCTTGCTCAGAGCAATATATGTCTCACCATGCTTGAAATGTATTATGCTTGAATTTCTTGTTGTAGATGTGAGAAAATTCTTATGTCTTCTATAACTGTTTCCAACTGCATAAAATTCTACCAAACTGCTGAGGACATTGGTGCCAATGCATTGAGACAATACTGTGCGGAAATCATAGCAAGCCACTGGGTACTCAAATTATTTATTTAAATATTATATTCAGTAGGTATATTTAGATCTTCAGCATATTAACTACTTCTGTTTTCAAGGGCTTTCTTTACCAGTAGCTCTTTAGAAAATTTCTGCTTACTTTTTTCTGATATTTTTGCTTTTCAAGACAAAAGGCTTTTTTCCAATTGAGACATTCGTATTGCAGGCCTTTCTGTTTGATCGTCAGCATTTGTGCAAATCCAACCACGTGAGCGTTTGATCGCTCACGCAAAACAATAAATTGTGAGGAATAAATGTCTCATCAATTAACACAATTCTAGTAATCTTTTGTCAACCAAGCAAGTGACATAGACAATACAAAGCCAGTATATCAAAACACAGGAATTGTAAGTAACCTGTCTTAACCACACCTCAATGTAAAAATGCATTTGAATGTCAATTCCACAGCGAATGTTTAGGAATACTTTAGGTACTTAGTATTTGAACTATATACAGTATCACTTACAACATTTTCTGGGCAGTAAAAGCGTTTTTAAACAGGTATGGAAACACATTCCGACCATTGTAACAGTTCTTTTTCATTTGATGTTATCTTAAACAAAAGGGTACCTTATAACAGGAACAATATTTTCGCTATCAGAGCGATCTTTACGCAAGAGAAATCACACCAGCGATGAACCACTCGTGTGGGCAATTTCTTACGAAAAGACCTATATTGTATGTTGCATATTCATTTCATGTCTCAAAGAACCAAAACTTATTTTTTGCCTACCATTTTATTTTTAGAATGATCTCAAAACAGAAGATTTTGTGGAAATGAGTGCCCCCTTGTTATATGACATGTTCAAGGCCAAATCACAATTTCCATTGCACTTTGCAATAAGGCACCACAGAGAAGATGTTGTCTTTTTGTTTCTCATTGAATTCAATGCTCAAGTAAGTATATCTTTAATTTTATAATTATCCCAACACAGAATTATTAACATTTCGGCATGCCAATACAGAGTTCTTTCATCTGTCAGTTTCCTCAAAATTCCAATCTGCTAAAGAATCTTGTGCCGCTGATCTCTTGTGCTTTTTGTTCACCCTGGTGACCACTTGTTTGTCATATTGAGTGACAAATGCACATATATCCACATAAATATTTGTTGGCCTGCTTCTTCGTCTTGTGCTTTCGTTAATCTCTGAAATTATTTTATTGTTCTGAATGAAATCTGTTATTTTTCGTTCAGCTCATTCTTAAAGGTAATTGTTATCATGTTGTCACAACAAATGTTATCAGCTAGAAAACACACTTGCCTTAGAATCTTGAGGCAGCAAATGATTTCACTGCTCATTTCAGTTGGTAAATGGGGACACAGTTTTTTTGGTCAAATTTTATTATTGTAATAATGTTATTGTAGTAGATACTGTAGGTGCCAGTGAATAATCTCTGCTTTCTTCCATTTTGTCTAAGATAAAAGTGAAATTTTTCAGAATTTGACAGAACCCGAGAGTTTTTAAACCCTGTTTACCAAAATTGTGAAAAGTTAAAAAAAGTTTCCTTATGAGATTACGAGGTGTTTTACCATAGTAAATGGGCTGCAGCCACTACACGTAAACTTGTAAGTAACATTAAAGCACAAAGGGGGAGCGTGACGGTCTTTAAAGATAAAGAAATTAGAGATAAGTCTAGGTAATCTGAACATGAACTTGAGTTGAATATCGGGGTAGCATTTCTTCATAAGCTTTGTAATATTTTTCTTAATGCGGAGGCTATAGTATCCTAAAAGGGTGAAAAGAACAAGAGAAGCTGTTTATTACTGGCAAGGTTAGAAGTTTTAGTAGTAGGTTTAAACTCTTTGTCAAGAAAGACACGGATTAACTTATCAACCAAGGATTTAGAAAAACAGTTGTTACTGTGGATGGTTTTAATCTTACAGAGTTCAATGTGAAAATTTTCACACGAAGAACAAATATGAAAAGCGAGGGAAATGAGAACGTTAACAAGATTAAATTTATAATAAATAGGAGACAAACTAGCAAAAGTTTCCTTATTGTTTTAGATTACCTGAACATTATTTACCGTGGTTCTTTTTTGCATCTTGGAACCTGAAAAGGGGATCTGTATTGTACCCATAAACATAGAGAAGTTAACATACCCATTGATGTAGTTGGAATTAAAATGTTTTATTTGATACAAATCTTTTTTTGTACAGCTACCTGCTAAAATTGACGAACGGGAAGTAACAACAAACCAGCTACCGTTAGAGATCGCTTTGAACGAGAAGCAAGAAAGCATTGCTAGAACACTGGTTAACCACGGTTGCAACATTAATTCCCCGGACCATGATGGATTCACGCTGCTACATCGAGCTGTGGAGCATGGTGATGAATTTGGAGCGATGTTTTTGATCGAGCATGGAGCAAACGTCAAATCTGTGACAATTGCTGAACGTGACACGCCGCTTCATCTGTCAGCAAAATACAAGTTAGTGAGTCGCAATTTTCGTTGTTATTTTCAACTTTGCCAGTTTTCTTTATTTGTGGCATCGAAATCGCAACATCAATCATCACTGTTCGTTGTATCTTCGACAATCAAAGCTACTTTCTTACAAGAGGTGTTTCAATGACCAGGAAATCCTACACCAACTGTCTTGTTTGCCAAACAGTGGATATCATTGGTCAGAACAGAACTGTCAATCAACAAATGATCAGACAAACAATGAACTTAGCAGAAAAATTTTCTAGTCCATTTGTTAACACTTGCTAGTGACGAGGATATCTTTCGATTGGCGAGTGACGACGGTGATCCTGACTTTCACATTCCGTACCCATTATCTCTTTCATATCATGATCCTACATATGAATAAAGTGGAATGTCCTCATTACCCACTTATTTTTCTAGCTTTAATTCCATTGTTATGGATAGCAGATATATCTTCTCATTTTTAGATGGACGAAGCGGCGAAAATTTTGCCAGGAATATCGTTTTTTTAATTAATTGTTTCATTTGCAACACAATGCATATCCTGCTGTTACGAATCTATGGGTTGGGCGTTTTTCAGTTCTTGTTGCATCAATTGATTCACTCTGCTGATTCGAAAGAGGCTTCAAAAGTGAACCGAATTTCTCAACAAAAAGACCATATCGTTTTCATACTTCTTTAATTCTCTGCTGAATTCCACACACAACTGTTACGTGACTCTACTTCACTCGTCCTTTACCTACTTTTCGAGCGACTCTACTCCAATTCCACTTTAATGTTTCTTATTAGATCTTTTATACGAAATTGTTCCATGTTTCTAGTAATACTGATTAATATGCAAATTTTCTTAACTTACGTTTTCCCGCGATTTAACCATGTTCCTGTGCATCATGCAGGATGCTGTGCGTATTTACTGTTCCTAACTGTCTGTTTCCACGAGGCTCTTATTTTTACGTTTCTCTAAGTACCTAATTTGGTTCCTTAACCACGCGAATAACTAAATGTATGCATACTTATAACTTACTAATTCCCCCCAAAACATGTGCGAGCACGTCTCCAGCACAATTTCCAGTAAGTCTCGTAGACGTTTGTACAGTTAATGAATTGAACCGAGATGACAGAGTCCAGGTATTCAGATAGAAGCACGGTACTGTCTTTAGTGGCCTCTGTGATGTAATGGTTAAGAGTTTGAGACCTGCACTTATTATTCATGAGGATAGCATTCTTTGGCTAAGTGTTTACACAAATTGTACCTTTCTCCACCTAGTAGTAAAATTGGGTTCCTTGCCCGTATTTTATGAACGCTGTCTGTGGCTGCAACCTTCTTTATGCTTCTGTGCATAGTGATCGTGGGATATTGCGTAAAGTCAGTTAAGAAGCCTTTGGTTAATGCAAGGCTGTAAAACCACCACCTCACCTCAGTCCAGTATTATAGGTAGCTGTCTTGCAGTCTTTGTTTACATAATTGTACTTTTACAGGAAACACACCCTTGAGTAATCACAAAAATAATGATCGCTTATTTTGAAAACCCTTATTTTATTGTTTTTTTATAATTTCAGGCCGTGGTCATCGTCATCAAGGTCATCCTCAGCTGACCAGGGAAAAGATTGGTCAAAAATGACAAGTAGCGAAGGCATGGCTCGTGTTTGTAAACAACTCGTCGATAAAGGCACCGATCCCAACGCCCAGAATGCATCAGGCCTGTACGTATCAAGACGATGTTCTGTTGACGTTAATCCTATTACTAGTATGGTCTACCATCACCGAATATTGGTTCATTCTTCGATATCTTTACAACAGCGAGCAGCTTATTCTGAATATATCGACGCACACAATCTTTCATGTTTTCACAGATCCTTTATCATGAAATGCTGCTTTGCTGTTTCTGTCAAATTTGTTGAATCAAAACTTCTAATAGCAAGCTTTTTGTAAGATCTTTCATTAATTGGTTTTGAAATTTCTTTACAAACTTTATTCTAGTTTGTTTTCTGTATATTTCACGCCATGTAAATCGTCCCCGCTATCATGAAATTTGATCTTTTTTTCACTTAATAATTTTTCTATAATTTTCATTTTTCTTCAGGACACCTTTGCATCTAGCGTTATCTCATGATAATGCGGACGTTTTTGATGTCTTGTTAGACCATCCAAGGTGGGTAATTTACAGTTGATGACCTGTTATGCCAGAAATTTCGATCTCTGTTGCCGATTTTTTGGAATTTCCTAATGCATTAGTTCATGTATGAAGTTCTTACTGATTAAAATGCTATGTCATTTAAAAATGGTTTTAGGGCTACATTTTGACGAGTTGTAAGAATCATTAACATGGCGTAGACAAAAGGTTTCAAAAGTTTCACAATCGTCATTTTTGACTTTTTAGCAATGGCTCTAGAAGCGCTGGTAGGTTACAAATATGTTAATTACAGAAAGTGCTTTCAGCCGTTTTGGGGGCTTTCCTTTTTAGAGAGGACAACTTTCATAAACATCAGGTTCTGAAAACAAAGGATGATTAAGTACAGTTACCCTTATTTTCGAGTTCCATATTTGCTCTTATAACGTTCCCTTCTATTCAACTTAACTAAATTAGCGCCTTTTTTTAACGCCCTCCTGCAGATTGCTCCTAAAACTTAAGCGGGCCTTAGTTAAAAAATACAGGACTCATCCCTTTGAAAAAGAATCACAAGTTGTTTAAATGTACCACTAATCAAATCAAAGTATGTTTAAAATTGTTTTGTTTATATATTTCTTTTCACTTCATTCTTTTTGGTAAAACCCGATAAACACCAGAAAGAGAAGCTTTCATCATCTTAGTAATTTATGAACTCTTCTATTAATCCCTCCTTTTATTAAACGCCAGTCTTTTAAGGAGCAAGAGTTAGATAAACGACTGGGCGTTGAATATTGGATTTTGGTATGTTTAATATATTATTAAGTTATTTCAGAGTAGGTTAATAATAGAGAAACTGTTTGTTTGAGTTTCGAAAGGTGTAAATCCACTTAAAGTCTTTGCATGGCTTTACGTCTATCACCTTTCGTAAAAAGACGTTTGAAGGAAAGACAGGATAGTGCCCTTGTCATGGGCAAGTATCCTCACTCCCTAGCATACACTGTCATTGTCTTTACTTATTGATCTTATGCATCTAAGAGTGATGTTTGACTGATTAGGTTAGCTGTTTATCTTAATCTTTTTCTTATACCATTCTCCGAGAGGCATTTTTCTTTTCAATGTTTGCAATAGCAAATTTGCTAAGTATGAAATATTGACAAAACGAACTACATCTCTAATGAGGTCTATACCGGTTGAAAATAAATGAATTTTTTCGCCCCCTTTCCCACCGAAGTGAATCATTGAGAAATTAGGCCAAGCTTTGGTTATTCCATCTTACGATCACTTGCATGGCCTTGCTAGTATGGCCTCGCTTGCATCAAGGCCTATTAAATACCCTCTTGGTTACTTTAGATGCTTGCAATTCATCTGACTTTTTTGAATATATTCTCAGCCTCGACCTAGAGCGGAGAGACAAAGACGGACATGTGGTGCTCTGGTTTGCGATTCTTTCGAGCAAGGTGAACCTTGATGATGATTCAGAAACCAGTTACGCTGCCAAGCTTGTCAAACGAGGAAGCAGTGCAGATGCTGTCAACCCGCTTTCAGGTGAGATGAATGACTCTTAGCTAGCTTACTTCATAGCAAGATTCTTTACTTTGCCAAAGAATAGAAGTGTTGAGCAAATTGTTCCCGAGATTCACATGGTTGAGATTCTCTTGTTTTGATTCTTTTCTGCTTTTATCTGTCGGAAAATTTCTCTTCTGCTATTATTTTCAAGCTAGTAAATATGACAATGTTTCATAGCATGAATGAACCTTGTAATGCTTTTGCGAAAGGTGTAAATCAACTCGGGAAGATTCTGTGTTTTCGAGTCTAGCCCTTTTCGTATATTGATATAGCTACACAGACAAGTCCATGGACTACCAATGCCATGGATCTTCACGCTGTAGCAGACACATCCCTTCGTATATTCAATTTAAGATCTACGATATTCTGTTTGATAAAGGTGGGCCACTCGCTCGAGAAGAGCGTTGTTTACAAAGGGGAATCATGCCTGTGTCACTGCACCTTATTGGGTCGGCCAAAAGGAGGAAAGGGAATCGCAGACAGAGATGTTTGACCTGAAGAAAAAAAGGATGTTTGAGAGTGACTGAGTGCGTGGAGAAACCTTTAAAAATCTCGTTTTAGAAACCTTAAGCGATGGCAAACCCTGGTTCACTGTAGGCTTAATTGCCGTTTATAGGCTTAACGTTCTGCTGACTTTTCTATAAGTTGTAGCCAAGCTTATTTATATGCCAATCAGCTTTATGATATGTGCCTATTAACTTTTGGTTTTTTCTCTTCAGGGGATTCCCTGCTCCATCTCGCAGCGTTCTCGGGAAATGAAGCCGCTGGTCTCTTTTTGCTGGCACAGGGTGCTCAGCCGAACCATGCAAACAAAAAAGGGGAAACACCACTACACGCTTCATCACTGAAAGGACATGCCAGTTTGGTCAAGGAACTGCTCAAACGGTGCGATCAGTGACGTAACTCTTTGTAAATCTTTTAAGTAAAGGCAGTTGCTTATAATGGTGAAAGAAGTTTGTCAAAATTCAGCAAAACACGATCAAAACAAGAACTGTACAATTTTTGTACACTTCAACTTTTTCACTTTTGCATAGCTTAAATATGTGGTCAATACAAGGATGTGCTTCAGGCCTCTGAAGAGAGATTTCTTTTTGCCTTAGATGCACTTGGGTATACACGTAGCAACCCCCCCCCCCCACTCTGCAATATTTTGCCATCTGATTCTAAATGATATCATTGACTTGCAGGGGTGCAAATTCGAACGCAAGGACAGTGGCGACAGACTATTTACGCAATGTTGCAAATGAACGCCGTGAAAAGAGAGTCAGAAATTTAAAAGAAATAAGAACTCGAATTGTTTCGCTTGAAAAATCGAAGGCAATGAAAAGAATCAAGGAACTTAAAGAAAAACAGCAAAAATCCACAAACGCTGTCTCAAGTCAACAGAAAAACACCGAAATTAAGCAAAAAGACTTATCCTTAGATTTAAGGTCCCCCACGACAGACGAGCTAGAACCTTCGAAGAAAGATCTTTACGCAGATAACAATCCGTTTCTGAATTCTCCAGTGGATTCTGCTTACGGGGAAGGCAATCCCTTTGCAGCCGAAGGTATTCTCGATCTCGATATCTCTGTATCAATCGAAAAATTAGAGACTTGCGTTTTGGCATGGCATGTCAGTCATCAATCACAATCACAATTCATTAGAAAATGATCGAAGTAAATTTAAGAGAAAATAAAAAAAATTTGCATTGGCTGTTAATTTGATATGTTGTTATAATTTTGGTTTTCAAGGAATATTCAAGACTCCTTAAAATTGTGAAAAATTTTCTTTAACCTTAGCCCCCATAGAATCCTTCTGCCCCTTAACGATCGGTCAGCCCCCTTAATGGAAAACTGGTTAGTCCCCTAAAGTATGCCCTTATGTACTGAGCTATCCCCTCACCCTTAAAGATCATTTACCCCTCTTAAGGGCAGCCAACTCATTTGGGAGCATAAATCTTGAAAAAGATATCTGAACGCCACTGTGTTTTGACATGACCGCCCTATTTCTTGGCATAGAGAAGTTTATTGTAATCACATTATGTACACTTCAAGTCTTCGTCTGTTCATGCTTATGTTTTATTCCTATCTTTAGGTAACGATTTCATGAATGAAATTCAAGCCGCCACCTCGGCTGCCATGGCTCTAAGTGGACGTACAATGACAAGAAATGATAGTGATTACAATGTTAAAACGACAGGTATTGAGGTCTTTCCCAGTATAAAGTTTCCTTTTCCGAGACATCAGTGACTTCTTCCTTAGGTCTTTTTACGCATATCTTTTATCAAGAAGTAAGAATTATTTGATAATAATAACAGGCTAAGTACATTGAATTCCACATTTATTGTTCTATTCAATTCTTGTTTTGTTTTTACGATCAAGCAACACATCAACAAAGATTTGAGTTTATTTGGTCTTCAGGCGAAGTTATTCCTTGTTGTGGCTCAAGAATATTTTAAGAATCATCTTAGACTCAACATTAAAAAAGATGAGAACATTAAGCTCAGCAAAAATTTAGGTATCCTTAATAAAAGTTTATTGAAACATTCAGCCACCTGCCTACTGAAGCCAAAATCAGAATCTTCATCAATATCTAATACTGATGGGATGATAAACTGCAGCAGTATCCAAGAAGCTTTTCAGCACACAGCGGATATTTCCGTTTCTTTTGTGACCTCTCAGCAGAGTCTCTGTTCGCGTATTTGTGGTCCCACTGTAGTGAATTTTGCTACTGAATCACCACTTTGTGTTAGCAACGTAAATCTTTTTCCAAACCCAAAATTAAGTGATTCACAACAAACGAAACCATTATAACAGCAACAGAAATGGACATGTGGCTGAATATTGACTGAAGCGTAATCTAAATCATATGCCTAAACCATGTATGGTAGATCCAAGCATATAAAAAAGACTTATGAAAGATCCATATGGCAGTTCACTTTAAAGAATTCTATACGTTTTCAAAACAAATTATTTTTGATAAAAGACATCTCTTTCTCCGTCCCATCTCGGTTCTCCATGTCTCCGTTCAAGGACAACTTTTTTATGTTGTTAACAAAATTTATACGTTGATTTGAATGTGCTGAAGACGTGGATAAAATTTGCTATCTTTGTGATTGCAGTTTTCCAGCCTTTTTTCGCATAGTTCCTTGCTATCTTTCATAGGGATTTTAACATCATATTTGTAGCAAACGCTTTGCAAATCATCATAGTAATTTGGCTCCCCTTGTGAATTTTGGTGGTAAGTGGCTTTCTAGATGCAGTAGAGATCAACTGATTCTTTGTTGCATTAATCGTGGATGATGTTTTGTCTTGTAGGCGCGACCTCAGACTCTAATCCTACAATATTAACATACGATGGACGCATCGATCTGAATGCAGTGCAATCGCCCACTGCAATTGAAAAATTTGATTACGACGCAATGACAATAAGCGACCTGGAAATCGAGTCTGACTTAGATAATGACGTCATAACCGAATGTTGGGATAGAACGCCGATGCATGTTGCTGTGACTGAAAAGAACGAGTCTGTGCTCCGCTGTTTTGTTGAATACAAAGGTACGTTGCTTGGTGCTTTCCTTACTTTTTCATCGGGAAATATTTTCCGCATTTCTCAGTCATTATTCATTCTTTGTTAATTTAGATAAAATGAATGTTCTTTAGGAGAGATCAGCCAATCGGATTTGCAGGCTTACACTTATTTGCTGTGCATCCTTATCGCAACGATTTGAAAACTGGACGTTTGAAAATGCTGTTAAGGCACCAGTGTCGACGCGAACAATCGACGATAACTTTGGGAAAATGTGCATTTACACCTCCAGTGCTCAAGTGATTATGTTTGAATACCTAATTGTTTGAGTATTAGCTGTTGACTTTGTTTTTGACTATTTTTTCCGTTCTACAGATAATGCATCTCACGGTGGAGGCATGGGTCGTATTCCAATATTTCCAGACTTCAATTTGCAAGACAGCGAAGGTCAGACAGTCCTAGAAATAGCACTCTGGAAAAAACAATACCAGGTTGCCAGGTCTCTTCTTGATGCCGAGGCTGATATAAATCACATCGGAGTTGATGGAAAGACTTTGTTGCACAAGGCAATAACTAGAAAAGACGTCGATTCGAGCTTATTCCTCATCGATAATGGCGCAGACATCAATAGACTGTAATTTTTTTTTACTTCTCTGTTCCATTTTAAAAAGAGAGTTCTTGTTTAACATAGATATGAGTTGAGGATTTCAAGCGCAATAAAATTCCAATTCTATAGTGATTTACGAAGCAAGCTCAATTGTTTTGCAACGATTTCCCAAAGTTGTAATGTCATCTTTGGGAAATCGTTTTTATGTTATGTTATGTTATGTTATGTTATGTTATGTTATGTTATGTTATGTTATGTTATGTTATGTTATGTTATGTTATGTTATGTTATGTTATGTTATGTTATGTTTTACCGGTCACCCTAAAACTACACTGGGGGGTCGGTTTTGGAAATTATTCATGTTTTGCTTGCTTAAACAGCTTCAATTATTTTGCCCAAACTTAAAACTTCTTTCTGCAAGTTTAACATACAAGCTTCTTATCGAAAATTATTTTTGATTTATGGCTATATCTCATGTTTTTTAGATCTAAAGGTTTAGAACCTTGACTGCATTTCGGATGAACTTGTGTTATAGATCTCTTTGCCCATTTAAAAAGGTCTATCTTATAAGCATTGCATACATACATCTAAACCAACAAGAAATGTTTCCCAACATCTGTTAAATAAATGTTTCCCAATATCATACGATCAAAATCTAGAAGGAATTTTTCTTTATTGTCCATAGTCAATATTTTTTTACGTTTTGCTGATATCATAGCTTTATTGTTAGATGTCTATCCTTGTGATGATTTTTTTGGAATATTTCAAGTAAAAGAGAAAATTTGTTATTCTTCCCAGCACGAAAGAAAACATGTCCCCGCTGCTAATGGCAATCAGATTACAACTGGAGCCAGTTGTCGATTCTTTATGCAAGCGCGGTGCTGACGAGAACAGCAGTGATGAAAATGGCAACACGCCTCTCTGGATTGCGTTAAAAAGCCGACAAATGGATATAGCTACAACTTTGGTATGTTTCTCTATACACCTTTTTATAAGAAACAATAGAAAGAATTGTGTACCTACACGCAATCACTTTTTAAAGCTAAATATCGAATTCATACGATTTTTGAGATACAAACGTCTCAAAAGGAACGAGACTTGCACCTTAATATGCCTTTTTTGAATTCATTTTATCTAATGGCTATAAAGTTCTTCACAGTGACGTTTTTAGAATTTTCTAAAAAACTGGTTTTAGAATTTTTAATTTGATCACATAGCCCAAAAGAACACCAGGAAATACTACTTAATATTCAAAATTAGTTAAATATGTCTAAAATCTAGTGAGATATGAACAAAGAAAGATATAAAGTTTGCTAACGAATCACTGTTATTTTGGCTCTGTTCATAAAAATATGTGCCGAGTAAGAGAGGTTTGATGGGGGAAAAACTGTGCTCATGTGGTCATATGTCAGCCAATTCATAACGCATTTTTCTGATTTTGCAAATTTTGAATTATTTCATAGTGATCTTTCAGGTTACGGGATGCAAAGTAAAAAATTATGAAAGAAGATTTTTGCGACCTCAACACTTAAGAGCTCTATTTAGTTTAAAAAATTCTTGATTTGGTTTTGAATTCAGGATTTCGAAGACAAAGTGTTTTAAGTCTGTGCTTCAAAATCTCAGAAATGTAAGATAATAGTCTTTCATGGAACATTTGTTAGGTTATTCTACCAGAGCCGACTGCTCATTATTATTGTACTGTCCAATCTATTATGCATTGGTTTTGTTTTTAATCAGGGACGTAAATTACAAATTGCTTGTGGAGCCAGGGGTGTATCGGACAACGAAACCATAGGTCTCAGAAAATATTTTAGGTCCCAGAGACAAAATCAAGAAGCCGAATTTTTACAGTTAGACACTAAAACCCCAGAAATAAAGAATCTTTCAAATCAAGAAAGTATGAGAGAAATAAAATCGACAAACCAGTCAGCAATGATCACAATCATAAAATCACAAAAGTAAAATTATCCTGAATCGATGTGAGATTTTGGGTATTAAACTTAAAAGCAGCAATTACATTGAAAAAATCAAGTTCAAAAGATCAAGTAATAATTGGAGAATAAATGTACTGAATCAGTAGGAAAAATTGTCAATTTGGTTGCTTTTTATTCAAGATGAACATACCATATAGTAGCAGAAGCTTGGTTCAGAATGTAATATCTGTTAAAGGCAATGGAAAGAGCTATTAACAGCAATAGTCAAATTCTTAATAGGCTGAATTTCTATATGAATGTTGTCTGTACTGCTAGTTTGCTCCATATATATTTGTTATTCTAACTGCGGTCCCATAGTGAAAAAAATTATCCACCCTTCTTTAGAGCATAAATTATTTCATCAACTTCATCATATTGTTGTCAAAATAAAGCTTGTAGGTGAAAGAAATAAGGCACTTGGATTAAGATTCCTAAGCCGTCGACCAACCTCTGTTTATAAGAGAATTGGCTCTTCCCTACTACATAACCTCTTAACAGCATGCAAACAGCAAATACAGTGATTAGTTAAAAAGACCTGTCCTTTTTGCATAGGGATGTTCTTGCAGCTTCCAGGATCTATGATATAATTGGGTAATTTTTGCTGCAATTTTTTGCATCAGTACTGCCTTGACGTTGCTTTTTGTGTATGGATGTAGACGTTCCATGTTTGCACCATACCATTTCATAATCTTTATGATCTATGTTTCCTCCTCCACTCAAGGTCAAAAATGGCTGTGACACTACCGCTTGGAACCTTGGAATCAACAATTGCACTTGGTCCTTGTTACATCGAGCGATTTACGAGCTTGATGGCGAGGCCGCTTGCTTCTTGATCAGAAATGGCTGTGAAATCAACAGGTCAATAAAGTTTTTATTGGATTTTAAACATACCCAGCTGATTAAAATCTTTTTAATCTTGTTATCATATAAAATAATTTTATGTGTATAGTGGAAGGCGATTTAATGCTAACGGTTTTATTGTTGCACGTCTCAGCCAAATGCTATGAAACAGGATTTTTGTTGGAAACATAATTTCAGTTAAGACTGATCGACGAGATTTAACATAGCGGAAACAACTGTTCAAAGGGGCACTGTGTAGCTCAATTCTCCCACCAACTGTTTATGTTTCACATAATATCTTGTTTGAACAAAACTTCCAACTGCTTAATAGCTCACTTTGTCTCATTCACCTTGGTTGTTACAAGTAACAGATCTCATTATGCATTTTGCGATTGTCATGTTTAGCAGAAAGTGTTGCCAGGTGAAAAATCGGTTTCGCAAAAGCTTTAATTCGTGTTAAGCAGAGTTAAACCTACCACACGGCTTCCACGGCAGGTTGATTATCCTCGTCGCTTTCAATTCGATTTCAGTGCCAGAAAACCAGGTCCTGGTGGTTATGGTGGTGTCGAAGCTTATGACGGATTAACTCCTTTGCATCTAGCATGTGCTGCTGGTCAAGACGAAGTTGTCCAGTGCCTGGTAGAGAATAGTGTAAAAATCAATGCACAGGTAAATACAACAATTTTGTTTCCATGTTTTGCTTGCAGCCAGGTTGGTTTGGGTTGCTCTGATTTTGATCTCGAGCAGCAGGTAGCTTGATAAAAGTTTGTTTGATCGTGTTGGCTACAGTTGGCTACACGAACGGAAACTAACTCGATAGGAAGTTTATGTCTGAACCGGGATAGAAATGGCGATACGAATGACAATTTACACGGGAAGATGTTCTTGAAAAATGAAAAATGAGTTTATTTTCTATGCTCATTTCACTTGTAAGCTTTGATAGTTTGCAAAACAGGATGAAGTAAGGCTATCGGCTGAATCAACATCAGGTCTTCTGTACTCGTAGAAGCCAATACAGTTGGAACACAAATTTTTGTGTTGTAGACAGTAGGTTTTATATGAACAAAGTAAAAAATTTGGTTTTACCAAAATTCCCTCTGCAGTCACCCCTCCCCATTACTATCTCCGCACTATCTAATTTGCAAATCATGCCCCCTTGCAGCCTGTAGGGACAGTTATATACGAGTTCAAATTGATTTTGCAGTTTTCATTTCATTTACAACTGAATGGCTAACCAAATTCTTGAACCCAATTTATGTGGTTTTAGAACATAACTGCTTTAAAATGACCTCTCTCCAAAAGTAATTTTTTTTCTTCGATTGCTGGGTGACAGTAAAAGTCTCTGGATGGAGAAAGTCCATCAAGTCTCTTGAGGAGTAATGTTGTTGGTATAAACGAAGCATTTTAAACAACACTTAATGTTTTCTGTTAAAACAATATCGGAGAGTGTTAAAACAATATCTGAAAAGACATCTTTTTGTTTGCTTAGCACTAAGGTAAAGACTGAAAACTATCGAATAGTTGGTAATACGTTTTTTCTACCGTAATGATCAAACAGAGATTGAGGCTCAAATATTTTGCATCGCATGGAATAAAATTAAATCGAACCAAAGCTGCTGTTGTTTTTCATTTTTCTTTGCTGGAAAGTCCCGTAGCTTTGTCTTTGTAGAGGATTTATCTCTACACCCTATTGATTTAGACAACTATTCTGTCCTTCTTCTATTTTAATAATACATTACAACAGTGCGAGATTTCCATGTGGTCATTTTCAAGCTCGATTACACAGCTTTATGTGCACAGAAAGTATCAATCCTCATTGCATTTTCACCACTGTAACGCAGTTGACGAGCATCCAGGCTTGTTTTCTGACCTAGTCAACGGGGTATCCGCTCCTCCATCAGGAATATTGCTGTGAACTAGCAGCTGCCCCAACGCTCAATTTTATCACCAAAATTAATCCAGGTATCTCTCGTTTTCTTTGTTCATATTTCCAGATCTCATTTCAAATGATTTGGGATCATTTCTTTTAAAAACATGAAAAACTGGGCCGGGATACTCAGTTTTTGTATTGTATGAAATGAAATGCATGAGGTTTGAAGTTTATTCGGTACAGCTTTTTTCTCGGCCGTTGGTGATATATAATGTTCCGAAATACAAACCCGGAAAAGGCCTCTGAAACCCGTACTTTCGACTTGACTAAAGAAAACTTGAGAAGTTTCTTTTCAAGTTTCGGTCTTAATATGGTCTACTTAACAGGATAACCCACACTGGATATTGTTGTTTTCGGTATGCTCAAGCTTGCAACAGAATTAAAATTTGTTTTCATCTTTTTAAGTCGATTTGTCGTGCTTGTTTCAACATTTGTACAGAATCAACATGCAACGCTAAGAATTTGTATCTCGTGGAGGGCAGAAAGATCGTTTCCTCCAATTTGTTTGGGTCTATGGTATTCTTTCGCAGCATGTGTTTTCTAAATTAAAATTGGCCTGCTTTTCATAAGCCACAACCATTGTTAGCTGTAGCCGTTAAGATTGTTTTCTGCTACAGCCTATAGCAAGAAAATTGCAAAAAAATTATCAATGGAC
This sequence comes from Rhopilema esculentum, assembly GCF_013076305.1. The sequence continues at coordinate 8,972,175 of NW_027019317.1, forward strand.
TTGTGTCTTTTTTTATCATTTATTCCAACGTGCAGAACACGAAGCCACTAAAAATGAACCGTGCCCGTTCAGTAATTTTCCCAGCCAACCTTTCAATTTCTTAGAAAAAGATGGCACTGTATAGCTTTTGTTTACGAGATTTGTAAAGTTCCTGTGTTCTCAGAAGCTATTTATCTTTCATTCATGATGAAGAGCTTGATAATATGGGATAAACAAATGGATGATAACCTCCTCCTCCTGCCACCCTCACTAGAGTTCGAAGAATCTGCAGAGTCATGATGCGAGATAGCAAATACCCCCCACTTCTTATTACCCCTAACATGTTTTCCATCTTTGATGTCTTGACCGTGAATAATATCTCCACGGCGGCACCCATGTTAATGTCCAACTCCTTGCCTAATTCTTTATTTTACTACAACTCGTTGTTATCATCAGTACCAAACACTGATGTTAACAGGTGCACAAGAGACAGTCAAGGAATACAGATCTTTGCCTGTAGCAGGTCATTCTAAACAAAACTTGATTTAACGATGATTCCTTTTAACTTCAATTTTTCAAAAGCAATTCAATCTAGATATAGAGGTTTTTCTCCTCGTCAGCTAGAAATATTGTGTCTAGCAAGCATTTTCCTTAAACTTTTTCCTGGTTTTTTTCTAATTTGATTGCCCTGATTATGAAACCGTTCTGCTTTTAAAGGATTCGGAACAACGCACGCCTTTGCACATTGCAATAACCAGCCATAACCCGATCGTAACTAGGCTGCTATTGAGCCATCCAGAACTCGATCTCACTTTGAAGGACAGGACCGGCCAAACTGCGTTTGCTGTTGCGATGAACGCAAAGGATAACGAAGCCGCTGCAGCGATACTGTCACGCGAGCCATCATCAGCTGAACAGGTAATCTGTTGTTGCTAATATTTACCATGTTCCACGTTGTTCACTCGTTTTATTTTATTAATGAAGTCGAGGTTCCTCGATTTGTAACTATATAGATGTTCTGCCTTCCAAAAGTCTTAGTATGCTGCACAAGATTTTTCCAAATATTCAATGGTATCCCCCCTTCCAGCAACGATAATAATTGGTACCATTTCCCAGAGGTTCATTGTGGTCCAATCGCATACCCACGCGTGGGCGATATACATTGCCACGTAAGGTAAATCTGCAAAGAAAATTATTCTGTTTCAAATAAACAACGGCTTTTTCTTGTTTAAATGTCTCAAAATGCGTTTGGTAGGATGAAATCCAAGGATTTGCAGCAGGGGGTTGTACCAGTTGCTAGAAGATGATCCGCACAATTTTAAAAAACACATGTAAATGTAAATGTAATTCTAAATAACAAAAGTTTATTTACAGGTGTGTGTTCTGTTGTGACGTTGCCTATTGCGCATACTCAACCCCTATATATTGTTTTACGTTACGCCATTAATATATTGTTTAAGTGCTTTTGGCTGGGTATGGTTTTCAATTCTTATTTTAGTTCGACAGTAGAGGCCGCAACTACCTCCACACGGCAATACTCAATTCTGATGTCGATGGAGTTTTGTTCCTAATTAGTATTGAAGTGGATGTTGGCTCTCCGATCCAAGATGGCTCGTTACGGACACCACTTCATCTTGCTATTCCGAGTGGTAGTGAGGTCATCGTTAGGCATTTGGTAAGGCTATCGCAGAATTTATGCAAAGCATATTTGCTTTTCTAACTGTGCATTATTGTAGGGAATTGTTCGGGTGATAGGGGAGGAGCGGGGCTGGAGGTTCGCAAAATAGACATACCGTTTGTTTATTTGTGAGCTGAATGCTATGCTAAAGGAACTGCAGTTGAATCCGGTTATGTCGTACCATTGATAACTCGGGCTTCAATAAGTTGGACTGATTTTCAATTACGATTGGATTTTCCTACCATATTCAACTCAAACTCATACCCCGGATGAGTTAGACATTTGCTGAGACAGATCATTTCCTTACCCCCTTGAAGGTCTGACTTCGCAGGATTCAACTTTTCTTGCAAACAACAGAGTAGCAGTACACGATATATACAAAAGTCAAGACTAAACAACGGAATATATGAAGTTACACACCAGTGATACAAAAGTCAAGACTAAACAACGGAATATATGTAGTTACACACCAGTGATAATGTTTTCCATAGCTCTTAGGCTGCAAGTATTTGAGTCCCATTGATGAACGATGCTAGATTGATGTTGTTTGGTGATGCCATATTGTTTTCAAAGGAATTTATTGTGTTGCTATGAGAATTTCCAAAAGCTAGGTAGATGTGTAAGCATTGATTAATAGAAATAGGTTTTACAAGAAATGTTGTGGATTTTTCATCCCACTTTAATTGGTCACGCTGCAGTTTGTAATCTTTTTTCGGTTAAACAATTTGAATGAAGCTTCTTTTTGAAAAGCGGCGTTGATTAAGTGCATTTTTTAACTTGGGCTTTGTCGATAATGTCGAGAATGTTGGTGTAGAAAGTCATGTGGTCTGTAGCTGAAAAAGATGGAAAAAGCTTTCCAAGATATCGCAATAGCTACCTTTCTAGTGTACATTTTTTTGGAATCTTTTGGAATTTTTCGAAATGCTAGTCCAGTGATCTACAAGAGAGATCCAGCGTTTATGCTCCAGTGATTATAAAATGTATTTGCGGACATTGAAGCCACCAGGCCCTTTCTAATAATGTACACTTACCAAGAACGGACACTTACCAATAACGGACACTCCAAGTAACTTACACCTACAAAAACGGGCCGCTCCCAAGAAAGGACACCTCCCAATAACGTACACTTCACAGTAATGGATGACTCTCAATAATGGACACCTATAAAAAACAGAAAATTCCAAATTATGGACACCTCATAATAGCGGACACCTCCAAATAACGAACACGTACCAATAACGGACACCCCAACGGACACCTTCCAATAAGGGACAACTCCCAACATAACACACATATCTTGGCCCTAAAGTCTTTCCTACGGTCAAAGACTTGAACCGAAGTTCTTGGCTAACAGCTGAATTCAGTAGGCAGCGGCCACTGTATTTGCTTTAATCGTTTCCGCTGTTATGCGTAATCTTGCAGTATTTATACATATTGTTTAGATCTGGGCAGGTGCAAACATAAATGCAACGGATAAGAGTCGAAGAACGCCTATCCACGTTGCCGCGATTGAAGATAAAGCGACACTGATAAGTGTCTTACTACAAGGAGGAGCCGATCCGAATTTGCTGGATAGCTCTCAGAATAATGGTAAGAACGCCTCTATAAAGCTGTTTTCCACTTGATCCTGGTGTTGAAGTTCTTAGATGATTTTCTTCTTTGATTAATTTTCAACGTTGTGTGCAGCGACTGTTTTGCAATTTAAATGCGGAAGAAGGGTCACAGAACACGTGCAACTTTGGGTCATTCGTTTGACATTTGCTCAAAGGCTTGCAGATCGGCTTGACTCGTAACATTAGCACCATGAATAATTTATTTGATCATCCAGTCATTTTAAAAAGTTTATACACAAAAATTCGAAGCCTTGCCTACACCACTTGAATTTTCCTTGGTTGTCTAAGAAAACCCAGCTTGAGTACATTCATTTTTCTATAAGAAGCTGGCTATAAGAAATGAGTACTGGGCGATCGGAGAAAATTAAGAAACAGTACTCAGAGCAAAAAGAAATTAGGAAGCTATTGAATTTTGACAAAATTCAGAGCTCAGTGATTTTTTAAAAATCCATCAACATGATTGGCTTGATGACAGACAAGTTAAGACAGAGAATAAAAACACACTCCTCTCATCTAAGTACAGCATTAGAATGGAAGCGAATCGATTGACGGGAATGTCAAAAGCATTTGAAAACAATAAAACATTGACGAATTACGACTCTCACTGCTTGCAGCTATGAAAACCCTTCACAATAAACTTTCCAAACGTAAAAAATTAAATATTCGAACCCGATGTTAAAATTAATGATATCTTATCTGAAAAATAAGAAACTACGAGAATTGAAATTTCCAAAACCATTAGCAATCTGGAGTACTCAACATCGACCTATGTTTCTTTTAAAAAATAGCACGGCTTTTGCAATGTACGAAGAATGTGGAGGAATGGTACTTCGATATTATGAATTGGCGATGTGGACAAAACTGATGATGATGATGATGATGATGATGGTGATTGATGATGATTGATGATTATGATTATGATGATGATTGATGATGATGATGATTATGATGACGACGATGACAATGATGACGACAACGAAGATTCCAAATGTATTGAAAGTCTGAACTTTTCTAGATGCGCTTCCAGTCTGTTTCCCAGACAACTAAGAACCTTCATGCTCTATGAGATTGCGATTCACAGATTTAAAATACCTAAAAAACGGTGGCACGAGCTATGACTTGCCAAGATTACAGAACTCATTTATTGGGGCTCTGTGAGTGGAACCTAACTGGGAATCTGTTTCTTTTATTTGACGAAGGACTTTTTTTGCTTGATAACATAACACGAATAATTATTCTTATTTGGTTGCTTTATTAAAATGCGTTTCGCAGATTTACACTTTCTTGATAAACAGCGGGGAATGCTATGACACAGTAAGTTTACAAAACCCAGATCTTTGAATTCCACTATCAACCTTTGCAGGAAGGAGAAATCGATGCGTGCCTAACGATCTCTAATGACCCGCGCTGACAAAACGGTTCCAGCATAATGATCTCGCGGCAGTGCAATTACTTGATTACGAAGGGGAATCTTTCGTACGTAATTGTGAGCAGCCAAACTTTTAATTTCGTAAACTTCCTAGTTGCGAGTGCAAAGATTTCTTCAACTCGGCAATTCAACTATTTGATGAAGAAATGTAGTCACAGATCCCAAGATTATTAATTGATTATTCCCGTAACTGTTGGTCTGACCTCACACGATCCAAATTTCTATTTTTTTTACGTTATTCCTGCACCAAACTATCTTATCCAACATATTGACCCTTTCTTTAAAAAAAATATGGGGTCTGAAAAAATTCGAATGAATTTTGGATCAACCCCAGAGAAAATTGAAAAGTGCCTGCAAGCATTTTGTGACAATTTCGCAAAGCCTGGAAATCTTCGAATAACTTTCACCGACTTTGCAAAACTTGCGAAAAACTAAACAGATTTGATACACTTACAATATATTTTCCACGACTCATGCATGAAAGTTAATTCTTGCAGAAACTCGTGAAATCGCATATTGCCGCACTTTCTTTTGTATCCTACATAGCAAATTGCAAATTATACGTCTAATTACGTTGACGCTTGACAGGATGAAAGCACCATTTTCGATTACGAGAAGTTTCTGATCTATTCTGGCTACCGTTCAACATGCACGTGCAGAACCAATTTTAACTGCACAACGTCACGAGCAAAACTAAAGGTGATTGGTCGAATCTAAGAGGATGACCACAAAGGGGATCTCAGGCTAGCAGCCGAACCCAATTTAATAGCACGATTATAGACCTAAGTGTCGATTAGCGAACCTCAATTGCCCACTTAATCGGGAAACTCACGATTCTCGATTGTTCGTTTGGGAAAATTGGGAAAATCCTTTGATTTTGGCATTCTATGCCTGCATTGTTTCGATTGTCTCCCGCCTTTGAATTCGGCTTCTATGTTTCCATTGTTGAACTCATCAAAATGCCGATCCATTGTTACACAATTGGCAACAATTCTACATATATATATATATATATATATATATATATGGATGCCCATCGAGCTGAGCAAAATCCCCCCTTCATGTACTCATTCTTCGTACATAAAAATGAATGTAGTGGGAGTATGCTTTTACATGTTCCTGTGTTCGTGGAATTTTTTGAAACCAAAGTGATAAAATTAAAAATTTTAATTATTTTATTTGTTTTGTTTCAACTACCTTCTTACCGGCAAAGTTGTCATTCAACTTTGTTTTACAATAGTTATCTTTAAAAAGTCTGGTGATGTCCACTTCAAGGGTTTTAACGAAAAGGTACTTTCTTTAAGACTAAAGATGGACTATCCAATCACCGTATTGAAACACGGAGCCTGTTTCATAACAACAGGAGTTCCTTCTGAAAACTGAGGTCCTTTTACCGATAGCATCGCTCCCAATATTGAATGACGAATGACTGCCTTTTTGATTTCAGCATTGCACTTGGCATGCCAAAATGGAAACCTCAACTCAATCAGAGTTCTTTTGACAGAATCAAATGCCAATGCAGAGGCGCAAAATGGAAGGTAATTAGAATTTTGCAACCCAACTTTAACAAGTAGATTGTAGGGTTTTGCAAATAACCGAGTACTTACCTGGGCGCTTATTGGAATTTCTGCCTTGCTTATTTACTGTCAGTATGGACAAGATTCAAACAACCAATGACTTCGTGTGTATCATATCCTTATTCGTTAGTTCAATAATTACTTTAAACTGTAACGTAGGGTTATCATTATGTCATCAAGGAGTGTATATTGCTAGCTAATCTACCGCAATATCGGGTATGACCAAACAATTGAGCCCCCTCCCCTCCCTGCCACCCCTCTCCCTATTTTGGCACATTTGGTCCGAAACTTCGTTTTTCCGAAAAACCATTTCTTTTGGGGAGCGCTATTTCTTTTAACTGCCTTTAATGGTATCCAAAAAAATTATCATAATGCTGTACAGATGAATCAAATTTCCGTTGCTCTGTTTCCAGAGGGCAGAACTCGCTACACTGTTTAGCTATATACAACAAAGACAACGCGGCTGCTATATTCGAACTCTTCCGGCAGAACCGACCGGATATGAACATAAACGCTTTGGATGCCGAGGATAATTCTGGTACGTGAATGTTTTTATTGTATTTCATGAACTGGTATGTACTGGGTTTCGTCACCATCGGTGCTCTTGAGTCAGTTTATAGACTTTATCAATAGAAACATTACAAGCAATGATATCAATATTTATCAAAATGCAAAGCGACAACAGTTAAGTTATTCACATTGAAAAGGAGAGTTGTAGCTATGTAGAGGGAATAACTTTGTAAAACATTCTTTGTAAAACAGTTCTTTATGGCTAAAGCTCAATGCGTAGAAAATTTGAAATTCAAGACAGGTGTGCAACATGAAAGAAATTTGCTTGACATATGACAACTTGTTGCTATGACAACAACCACTCTTCGTCAATTAGTTAATTAAAGGCTGTGGGTATGTTTGACAGATTTCCTATAACTGTTTTGGGATTCCTAATACATAAATTAATCAAATAACACGAGTTTTGAATTAAGATCGTAAATAGAGGCATTTATCTAGTATATTTAACATCAGGCTTAAATTCCAAATGACAGACATTCGAAAAAATGCTGAACATCAGCAAAAATTCAAATTGCTCTATTTTTAGAATGACAGAAGATTTTGACGTAAAATTTTGCATGTGTGTTTATCTCACGATTATCCACTTCTCTAACAAAAATGAGCTTTGGGTGACATGCCTGTCCTCCTTTGATATGGAATGACCCAAAAGCTAGAAGCATAGGAAAAGGTAACTTCCCTAGTGCTAAAATCCAGCCTTGTATCTTGGAAGTTTCATATAAAGAAAGACCCAGAAGAGAGATTTTCCTTTGCTGTCCTTCCCTATGTTTCCTTACGATATGTTAACTTTGACTGCTTTGACCTTTTGACCTGTTTTAACCCTTTGACCTGCTTTCACCTGTTTGACGTTTTAGCTCTTTTCCTGGCATATACAAGCGGTGCTGTTGGCCTCTGCTGCGCCCTGTTGAGATCTGGTGCCAAGTTAGGAACTATAAACAAGCAAGGAGTTTCTCTCTTCAATGCTCCAGTTGCAACGAAAAAATTGCTTTTTAGGCTTCTGGGTACGGTTTTTTTAATTTCAAACGGCTCTGCTGTTATTAATATCCTATGTTTCCGAAATTTCATACCATCTTCAAATGTTATTTTTTATGTACGTCGAAGACCAGAATTGTTCTGTATCTAGGTTATTCTTTTTGTGTAAAATTCTTATAATTGCTTTTCCAACCAGCAGATTTCAAAATGACACCACGAAACATTACCAGTTTTTATATATAATTTCTCTTAAAGACATTCAATTTACTGACTTCAAATACATTACAATACATTGCTCCTCGCTGGGGATTGTTCCTTAATGATAAAGAATGTTTTTCTGTGCTTGAAGATAAAGAATGCTTGATAAAAAAGAATTACTGATACATGATGTGCACGTGTTGAAAGCATTCCATTTTAACAAAATAACAATGTTTTTTGGAGCAAAACCAATCAGTATTGCTTATTTTTTATCATTCAGACCTTCTGAATGCGGAACCGGCGTGGCTTGATGGACCTAACTGCCATGAATGTGGAGTGAAGTTCAACGTCACAACGCGGAAACATCACTGGTGAGTGTCATTGCTTCGTTTCAATTATCTGTGTGTTTTTCTTTTTTTCTTGTTTTGTTCATCTTAAGAAACAGTCATGTAAAAACAAAAGCCAGTAAAAGTTTACGGATGAAAGCTAATACTCAACCGTGTATACAAGTTAATAAATATTGCTCCCTATGGTGAAGGGTAGAATTTTCAACATGTTTAGAAAATGCATCAGAAATAAACAGTTTTATGTAAACGATTTGAAGTTTTTCCAAGCACTCTAGACGAAAAGAGCCCACGTAAAAAGCATTCCGCCCAATTATGCTTTGATTAAACGGAGCCTGTGTCAGGAAAATCACTTGTTTTGGCACAAAAAGCTCTATAGACGATAGAGATTTCTTTTCACCAATGAAACTAATGTTTTGTATATGTTAAAGTAAGTGGACCTTTAAGCGTGTAAGGAGGGCTAACTATGGGGTACGGCAATGATCTCCTCTATTGCCTTTCCTGTTCAACTTGTTATCACTGACAGGGTGATCGATCACTATACAAAAGTCACGCAAAGCACCAAAAATCTTGAAAAAAAATTCTTTCCTGGGGAGCAAAAACTAGCACATGATATTAAAAAGCTGGTTTCTCTTATTGGTCTTCAAGAAATGTACAGGTTATTTAAAGATTATAACTTTATTTGAAATTATATCAATCTTCGCGTTACCATATCCTTGTAAGATTTGACTTAATTATACAAATGTTTATCTCTTTAGATGCTTAGTTTAAATGACTTTCTTGAATGTTCTTTGGTGAAGACACATTTGGTATTTGATCACCCTGAACTCCTTATACCGTTTTCCAGTGACTGGTAACAAAGAGATGAAGTCCATTTCTCGTACAAGAGTTTCAGTCACTTTTTATGTCAATGTCGGGCTTGTAGACACCTGACAGGGGAAGAAAGGGATAATGATATTTTGCAGCTACAGATTAATTTATACAGTGAGCGTTTTTCAGAAGAATATTTGGAAGGATTGCCAATATAGTTTGTAAACCTGATAATATCCCTGTGACGTCACTTCTCGATGAAAGTAACTCCGTCTGTTAACCCTTGGATGGATCCTTGAATTGATTTTTCGTTTAAATACTTTTGCTAGATCGTTATTTGCAAACCCTGCTCGTAAGAAAACACGTAATGCAAGGAGGTGTTTGAAAAACATTTTCTGGTGGTGTCGGTTGATTCTATCCTGTTGTGCGGCTCTTTGTATAAAGCGAATTTTGTAGACAGAATGCTCGCGTTCCACTGTTATTCGAGGGAAATACGGCCATATTATGTCATGTTTTTTTCTAAGAACAGTTTTGTAATCTTAATCCTAACACTACTTGTGCCCTTTCAAAACCGCTTGCAAATGCAAATGCGCCAAAGCTATTTGCTAAAAGCCGTTGCGCTTTTTTGAAAGAATTAGAATACGGTCAGCTAAAGAAAAAATTTGTGAGGACGGCCAAGACTGGAAATGTTTGTTTGTGGGGGGGGGGTGGTGATTGTTGAAAGACCATGGATGGAAGAAGTAAGATCGAACTCGTAGGAGAAAGGATGTACTAGGACAAGCGTCATTAAAGGCAATCGGCAGGTACTTTAGTGGCTCCAGACACCTGTCAATCAGCATTGGCCAATCAGTGAGCGTTGTACCACTCTCGTGCTTATTCATTGGCTAAAAAAGACAGCCAGATGTTTTTAGCCATATCTATCGATTGCCTTTAATTTTCCCTTTAGTATTGGAAAGAACAGATTAACTAGTAAAAGACTCATTCAAACGGAACAAATTTCTGCAATCATAAATGTTGAAATATTTGCCAGATTAGAGCGAAAGGGTAGAGGAAAAAACACTTTTTGCACTTCTTTGTATTATCCATTCGAATAAACTGCTTTTTGCTGACTCCGAATACACCGCCCAAGATACGCCAATGAAGTATCAATATCTAACCTAGTTTTCAGCATAGACTTCGAAATAAGATGACGGTATGCACTCCTTTAAACTTAAAAGAATTCTCGCGCCGAAACCTTCGTCCTCTCCTGCAACGTTTCCTCATTGCTAGAAAACGAGTTTTTTGGTAGCTTTGGCTGAAAATTTATGCAGTCTCACAAACACCACTAGCATAGTTGCATGCAAAGATTTTTTTCTCTCAGATGCAAATGCAAGCAAAGTAGCTATTTCTCAGCTGCTTCGCCGAGCCGATAATTTCCAGTTCTAATAAATGGTTCAAACTTTTGTAACAGACAAAAAAATTCGTATCTGGTTTCTTTACGTATTATCTACAGGCTCTTTATAGTTTGAGTATCCATATATAGACTCCAAAGATTACTGTCGGATTTTTGAAGTTCTTTTGGAACTTTTGACCTGGGATTCTGCCTAGCTTCTTTTTTAATCGAATAATCGAAGTTCTTTTTTAAGATTTGCGGTTCTTGATTGATTTCAAATGGCTTTAAGTCTGCTTTGTGTATTGTGTCTGGCAAATTTGATTCGGCTGGTTTGCGCAGGACTCTATTTTAAGGTAGTAGAGCTCAGTACTTAGACTAATCAAAGTGTTCCTAAATGTAAATGATTTCTGTCGCTACATGATCTTTGTACTCCAGGCAGGAAAGGAATTCATGAAGGATAACTAGAGGGTTGTATCTTCTTTTTCTGCAAGCTTGTTGTGTTTTAAATTCGTGCACCATACCAGTTGCATGAAAGGAAACGTCGCAATCCCCGTAAGCTTATAATGTTATTGAATCTAATAAAAGACACTCAATCCAGTATGCTGGTCGAAAGTAAGACGAATTATGAAGATTAGTCCTAAACATTTCATTTCGCGGTCGTGTCACGTCCTTCCATCATCGTATTTAAAACAATTAAAACAAGATGATTCAGTTTTCATGTTTTCTTTCTGTCACAAAGAACTACCAGCCTTCGTGTGTGACCTAGAATTGACTTAATCGTATTTGGACCTTAAAGTTTTCATAAAAGTATATTGGATCACTTTTTTAATAATCGAAAAGTAGTTGAGAATGCGGGCAAAGACGATCACGCCTCTATGTTTTTACATTGTGTCATGAAATTTGTCGTTTTTAGTGCAGATATTCGTATGAGCCAATTAGAAAATTGTGTCCGTCGCGAAAAATAGTGGAAAATAACGAAGATGACTTGAAGGAGCAACAAAAACGTATATAGAAAGCGTATGCAATACCTTGCTGCTTTTACCTTCTAATTTGGAAGCAAAATTTAACGAGGCTAAATACTATAATAGCATTAGACTTTTAGATTTTGTCCTGTATTCATAACACTAGCATACCGAGTGAATTAGATCAGATTTATAAAAAACTTTCAATTGCATTCACAGCCGACATTGCGGACGATTGCTTTGCGCCAAATGCTGTAACAAGCAGATGCCAATATTGAAGTATGAACTCACGAAGCCAGTGCGGGTATGCGAGATATGCTTCGATTTCCTTACACTTGGACCGATGTAAGTTGGTGTAACTAATGTATATTGAGAATGATTCGCCTATTTAATAGTGTATTTCTTTAATGTTCGAATTCATGAGGACTCGATTGGAGCCCGTGGCAATCGCATTACCTGTAAGTCATCCAGTGTTAATCTCTAAAGATGTTTATGTGGTTACCGTAGTGATTTGTGCTAGCACCCATGTCCTTCTCCAAATGCTGCGTTAAGCGTTCTACATCAGAAATTATAGGGGTTTTCACAACCCCAATGCAAGGTCAAAGCTGTAGCGAACTTTATTTTAGAGAAAATTACCCCTTGTGTCTGCTGACTAGAATCTTAGTTTAAGATAAAAGTCTTAACGTTATAAGTAAAATGGATTTCAAATTTTGTATTTTGGATGCTTCTCAGATTGCCGTCGGTTTGTTACATAAAGACCAAGGCCAGTCTAAAGTGGGTGCTCATGGTGCAGCAGAGTTAGGCCTTTCCTGAATTTATCCCAGATGAAAGCAGACGGGGAATTTTCCTGAAACTGAATATGCCCAATAACAGGTCTTTTTGTGCTGCAGCATCAAGCCTAATTTTGGTTTATCTTGCCCTGAAAAAGACTAGTTGAGACCCTGTTCATACGGGAACGATTGCATACCGTTCCAATAGGGTTTCAATTTACGCAACAACAAAATTAGCTGTTTACACGAAACGGAACGATCATTTTCCAATTTTTTCTTCTGTTCACACGGGAACGTGATCGTTTCGTCTTAAGAGTTGAAGAAAGAGTTTGCCAATGCGCATGGTGTGTAGTTCCATATGAACAATGCAGGCATTTAGTTCACCTGTTCACACGGGAACGGAACGGAACGGAACGGAACGGAACGGAACGGAACGGAACGGAACGGAACGGAACGGAACGGAACGGAACGGAACGGAACGGAACGGAACGGAACGGAACGGAACGAAACGAAACGAAACGAAACGGAACGAAACGGAACGGAACGGAACGGAACGGAACGGAACGGAACGGAACGGAACGGAACGGAACGGAACGGAACGGAACGAAACGGAACGGAACGGAACGGAACGGAACGGAACGGAACGGAACGGAACGGAACGGAACGGAACGGAACGGAACGGAACGGAACGGAACGGAACGGAACGGAACGGAACGGAACGATAGCGTACCGTTCCATTTTTCTTCTCACTTTCGAGAGCGTTTTAAATTTCGGAACGGAAAGGTATAGTTTAAAGCCTTCCCGTGTGAACGGGGCCTTAGATGTGACCATATTTCACCATCCTTCAACTGTGATGTTTTGTAATTTAATACATTGATTGTGAGATTCTTAGGCATGAATCTTGATTTTTAATTTTTTTATGTTCATAGAATGAATTTTTTCAGAATAGGTCAAACGTGCGTTACAATTTTGTTTGTTTTGTGATGACGTGTATCTACGAGTTTTAGGAAACTATGATGTTGTTGTTGAAGAGGGAAGTTTCATCACCGTTCTCGAATTTAGTGTTTAATCTTATATCATAAGGGGGAAAATAGTCAGGTTTCCTAAATCTCTCTGTTTATTAATTGAATCTGTATCAAAGAGTAAAATGAATTGTCTTCTATGTTAGTAAATTAGAAATGAAAATTGTTTATTTGCCTTTGTCGTGTTCTTTAATTGACCTTAAACTGTCAGTAATACAAGCAGAGATAATTACATGTGATGAAATAAGTCTATTTTATCTTGAAAGCAGAAAATCTAGGTGAATAAAAGAACTTGTGGGATTGTTGGAAAAGAAGTTAGTGTGACATTAAATATTGTTATGTTTAATAATTTGCTAGCTAGGGTAATGTAGAATGGTTTCTATTTTGAGTGGAAGCAAGGAACAGAATTTATCAAATTGTTGAAAAGCCCTTGAAGAAAATGTGACTGCAAATGATCTTAATATAACTGCTTCAAAAGTTTTGCATATATTTCAGTTCATATTTATTACTTAGTTTTGGAAGTTAAAAATATGCAGCTGGAAAGGGAAAAATACTGATTGTCAGTGACGAGCTGACAATTTGCTTATTGCATTCCACTCCATCTTGACCTCACACCCACCCCTTCTTCGTCCCACTCAAAACACAAGCAGGATATCGTTCTATTAGCTATCAAGATGCCGGTGTAATATGCGTTTCGGTCCCCCCATGCGAAAGTGTCCGGGGGGACCGAAATGCATAGCAAAACGACACTATGCAAAAGTGTCCCCTCTATAAAACAATAGGGGGACACTTTTGCATAACAAAACTGTATGCGAAAGTGTCCGGGGGGACCGAAATGCATAGCAAAACGACACTATGCAAAAGTGTCCCCTCTATAAAACAATTTGGGGACACTTTTGCATAACAAAACTGTATGCGAAAGTGTCCGGGGGGACCGAAACGCATAGCAAAACGACACCATGCAAAAGTGTCCCCTCTATAAAACAATAGAGGGACACTTTTGCATAACAAAACTGTACGCGAAAGTGCAAAACAGTTTTGTTATGCAAAAGTGTCCGGGGGGACCGAAACGCATAGCAAAACGACACTATGCAAAAGTGTCCCCTCTATAGAACACTATAAAACAATAGGGGGACATTTACCTAAAAACTGATTGCCCTATCCAAAACATCTACGGAAGAGGTCAATATTTGAAATATCGCTCTGGTTTAATTATTCATCAAAATGTCTTATTGATAGGATCAATAAAATATGATTGACTTTCTTCAAAGTTGTAATTGACTTTCTTCAAAGTAACATTTATTCATAACTGTATGGCAAAAATTTAAGGGAAACGTAGAAAACTTTATTTAGATCCTATAAAGAGAGGAAATTACAGCTGAAGAGGTAGGACTATTGACACATGAACATAGCATACAGTGGAATCCCGATACAATGAACCCCTGGTATAACGAACTCCTGATATAACAAACTATTTTCTGGTTCCCTTCAGAAATCGTTATATCGGGATTCCACTGTATTTGTTATGTCAAACGAAATCAATAGGTAAAACCAATATATTGTTTCATATTCGTGTGAGACCATGCTATCCACTATCTAGGTCTTGGCAACCGTAAGCAGACGTATGGTCTTATAATGCGATTCAAGGTGCACAAAAAATTTAGCCTGGGTATACATTGCAAAGTTCCCAATGGCAGAGACAGAGAAAGAGTGGGTGGGACATCTCGGTGTAATTGATTTTGTATTTCGCCGAATTCCGATGAGAAAATTTTGGGAAGGGATAATATTTTAGGAAATTATTATACTTGATTCTGTGTAACCAAAAAAATTAGTCTTGAGCGCATCCTACTTGTAAAATAGTTACTTTCTGGGGTTAAAAGGGCGCTTTTTGACTGCAAAAAGGTGTGGAAATTTTTTCATTCTGTCCCAACCACACCTTAGTGTCTTGCGGCGCCACTGAAAGTTCCTTGTTTCATCTGCTATAATAAGAAAACCATAAGTTCCATAACACTCCCTTGTCATATACTTTAATCATGTCATATACTTTGAACAAATTAATTTAAGTTTCTGATCCATCATTCTCCAAGGCCTTTGTTGTTAAAGAAAGGAGAAAAGGTGGGATATTTTTTTAAAGTCTTAACCTGGGTAGTACAAGAACAACTATAAAGTAAATTACCATATGATTATATATTAGCATTATTGTATTAACTCCTTACACTGGTTAATAACAGGGCCGCACTAGCATATTTAGTCCCAAGCATAGATGGGCCTCTCTATGAACTAATGTGAAAATTAAATCTAATGAAATTTGAATAATCATTGGATGCTGAATTTTTGTCTCTGTAGTTACAAAAAGGCATTTTATGAGTCGAATGAAAACATTTCATTATTATGTATATGAACAAAAAGAAGTTATTTCTCAAATTTTAATAGATAAATATATATCCTTAATCATGTCTCCTCGATTTACTTGCGACACGAGGCGACATTCTGTGACTTATACAACTTTTCTCTTCAAATGAATATTCAAGGGCGGAAAGCTATTTCAAGGTTTTGATAGATTTGGAAATTGAAACTTTGGACTTGAATATTAATTTGTTTTTGTGTTTCCATTTTTGTATTCCGTTTTTGATTAAATTTCGATTTATTGCTAATACTCCGATTCTTTCTAAAGGGAAAAAAGTGGAGTATCTTTCTTCAATTCTGAAATGAAGAAAAATTGATAAAATTCGACGAGGGCTATGTTAAATGATTACTGTGATTTCTTTTAAAGACAATCAACAAACATTAGTCTTGTTGTTCTGGAAAAAATCAAATCTCATCCAATTTGTATTTGAATTGACCTGTACCAAAATACACCATTGTATGGAATTTCTCGTAGCGAAAAGAAGTTTCATTATGATGAGTTTTCAGTTGCCTATTTATAGGCGCGAAGGTGTCCAGCTTTATCTCCGTTGATTCTTTGTAAGCAATAGCGAAATAATGTTTTCAACTTTAACGTTGACAAATAATCCCATTTTACTCAGACTCTTTGATATCAGAAGGAAGAATGTAATTCTTTGCCAAAGACGTTTCTATGTCCCCTCCTTTGCTACCCAACTTTGTCGTTGATATTCTAGTTGTAACTTTACATAAAACCTTTCAGTAAGGAGTCTCTGATTGGGCAATTGCAAGATACAATTCGCCATTAATACATGCTAATGCTAGATAGTTTGATAAAAAAGGGTCGAGCTTCATATATGGTGATTAGAAGAGTTGTGTACATATTCCAAATTTTCCAATTTAGGGGCAATATAATGCATGCTTGTATCGTGCATAAAACAGTTTTACATAAAATTTGAGCTATAGAATTAATCGAAATTCACTTGCCTGAATCTAAACTCAGACTACGATATATTTGGTAGTTTTCAATTTGAAAGCTCGGTATTGCGGTAAAACGAAAATTTCCTTGCAGAATTGCGTTAATAGGAAATTTTCTATGCGGAATCCTGGTATCTGATCTCACCCAAAGAACCACCCCTCCCGTTCCTTTGAATTTTGAGGGGAAATTGCGATTTATAGACATCTGTTACTGAAACATCTTGTCTCCAGAAAGTCAGAACAGCTTCCAAAGGTCCTTGTGCCAAATAAAAAATTTGCAGCCCCCATGCCTACAGTAGGATGGTATCCACTCCAATTAGTAACTAATCTTTTTATATTGAGATTTTGTATGAAATATCAGTTGTAAACCTCTTCACTCCCTTTATTTTTTTCAAAACCACCACAATTTCCTTTACCTCTTCTGAAAGATAAAATGAAAGGCTAAGTAGCCAAATTGAACTTTGTAATGCCCCTATTTGCATTGAAATCTGTTATTTGTTTGCCAAACAGGGAAATGCCTAGGTACTACCTACCCCTGATGTGGCTAACACAGTTGATTTTGTGCATTTTATATCCATATGTATTTATTCTTATCATATCCATAAGTAATATTATTGATATGTTTTTTTGAATAGGTCTTGCTAATGAAAGTTAAGAACCACAAAATTAAACTAGCATTGTAGTCTCTGAACTGGTTAGAAGGTTTGCCAAAAATCTCCCAAAGGTCTGAATAAAGTTCTGAAAAAAGGTGCCAAATACCTGAAAGCATTAATAAGAAAATCATTGAAAGTTTATATAACATAAAATCTTTATATGTCTGATAAATCTGACAATAAATACATGCATTTTGAGAAAAACAGCTCTGATTTTATTGTTTTTTCTCAATTATTATTTTAGCAAAAAAGTACAATCTCATGGTATTATACAGTAAACATTATGACCCCACAATTGTACAAAACAAATAAGAAAATTTTTTCATGATTGTCAATTGTTTAAACCATATAAAAAATTTCAAGAAACAAAAATAATGTATTCTTTCCATCTATCAAAGTAATGTGAACCCTAAGACAGTTGTAGTGTTTAAATATTATTAATGATGATGGCATCATCATATCAAATTCACACTATACAAGAAACATCTCATCTATTGTTGTCTTGTTTAAGTTTAGTGAGTAAGAGTTTTCAGAAGATGTATTATTTGAAAAAGAAAATGCTCAGCTCAGCATCAATAGAGAGTGTTTGAAAAACCAAGAACAATAATTGTCAATGTCAAGAACATCCAAATTGAAAAGCAGACATTCTGAACAATATTACCTCTTAAACAAAACAGAATTAGCAATATTTTATGTTTATACTTGTAAATATCAGTACAGAATATTCAAGATAAAATGTTTTCAGACAAAAATTTCCTCAATTTAAAAAAATCAATAGGGGGATTTGGATCATTTATTGATACAGAAGATGCCTAAACTTGAAAAGTATACACAGTTTATATACACATCTAAATACTTTGCCTACCTTGTCTCTTAGTTGAAAAGCAAGGATGCAAAAATTCCGCCTTGATTCTAGAGACTTTGATAACTTTTTTCAGAGGTGTCATAAAGTTTGATGGAGGGGCTGTCCCTTTTAACATGGGGTAGAATATCCTTCCCATCTAATGTATGCATGCTTCGAGGGGCACTAGCCCCATAGCTTTTCAGTAGCAGCATCTTGGAAAAAATACTATTAAATGGGCATGATTAAAGACAATGTCGATATTCACGATAAAGTTTACTATATATTCAAATTGTAGCAAGGCTTAGGCCAAACAGAGCAGGGACGAATAAATTATATGTCAACATTCACGCCTTTCATATGCAATTAATGTTAGATTTGTACATAGCTTTTCTTTACAATCAAGTATGCACGAGTAAAAAAATTTGATTTTAAACACAAGGGAGCGTCTCTTGTGAATAAACCATTCCAGTGAACAAACCAGTTTTTGCCACGATTTCACGAATCAAGCTGATGGGCCTAAACTCACCGTATCAACTTTCTATTTCGGCTTACTATTATCATCTACCGCAAGAAATCTAAGCAATTTTTGCATTATAAATAATATATTTTTGGATTTCCAGTAAATTTAACAGTCATCTTGAACTTTAGAATATATCAGCATCTTGAAATTTTTCTCGAAGCTTCGCTATACACTTTCGCCATTACCACTTGGTCACTGAAACGCTACCCGTTTCACGAAGGTTACTGAAACGCATATACGTATCGCCTCAAAGGGGACACTTTTGCATGGGGGACCGATTAGCATACTACACCGGCATCCATGTCATGAGGGTTCTTGGTTATGTAAACTCCACTTTGTGGTGTGGTGCTCAAGAAGTATTCATCTCCCTTTCATATCATGATAGACATTTGTATCTCCATCCTATTTTTATAAGCCTGCTTATGAACCCTATTCAGTATTGGAATCTTACTCGTATCCTAAAGGATAATGCAAGTTCTTTCTTCGATAAAGCAGGATGAATACGAAGTGATGAGTTTTTTCGTTTATCAGCAGAAACGGAAATATCTGTAGCTGGAATTTTATTTCTACAATTTGCACTCAATTTTGCTCTGTATGGTTGTCGGATGGCAAAGAGGATGTGGGTCACGCCCAATGTACGCCTGGTTTTAGACTTAAACCGTTCCGAGACTTTTACAGGCATTTGTTGGGGAGACGAGTTAGGGTAAGTCCGTAAGGTGTAGGTAGCCCCCCGTGAAAGGAGTAGGTGCACATGCGTACTTTGCATTTCACAACAGATAGGCAAGGAGGGAACTTTGAAAAAATAAACAACGTAGATCCAGCATTGTTCTAGCAGGTTTAATGCGCGTGCGTACCTACTTCTCGTAGCTAATTGGTTCGGACAAACCACTTACGCTTTGTTCTAAACAATAAAGCCGCGATCTCGTCTCCCCAACAAGCATCTAAAAAAGATGCCACTGACCCTGAGCCTGGAAAACTTTGCTGTCAAAAGGTCAAATACCTTGATGAAGGTTGATGAAGGTGCCACGCCCACATAACGCCTTTTATATGTTTGCTGGGGAAGGGTTTCAAAATTTAAGAAAACCGTCCGAAGAAAGATGAAAGCTTGTCTAAATTTTTCCACTGATATTACAGGACTTTTTCCTAGCGTGCGCTCATATGATATTGTATTGATTATCCGAAGTAGACTACTTTATTGGTCATTTTCAGTGTGGTTTCACAAGGCATTGCTGTCACTGGCGACCAACTATATAAACTAAACATATATACATTGAATAAGGCTTGTTAATTGCCAGCCAATTGTCTAAGATTCTGTTGATATGGTATTAAAGACAAGCCCAAAGTGCAATATATAATGCCAGGTGTGAACACGCCATTTATTGGTATCTACAAGTTCGTAACTTACAGCCACCAGTCAAAATTGTTGTACTTTAATGATTTATCTTGATAAATGCTTCCGTATTTCTAACATTTGATGATTTTTATGACTCTTTAATTATGTTGGTTCTATTTTTTACATATTTACGACCAACTTTAACGCGAAAACTCCTTGTCAGAACATGAAAATAAACCATAATAAAGACAGTTGCTTAAAAAAAAAGGTCAAATTTGAAATAGAAATTAAATTAAAACTCAATAATGTTGAAATTAGTTTTGCTACTTTCCTGAAAATATGTGTTGACGTTTCTCTTATTTATAAACCAGTCATTATGAGACTAATTAAAAGATTTATCTGCAAGATCTGCTTTTACTCCGTTATTAGCCACGATTTAACGATTTACTCCAAGTTTTGCATGTGTTACTGCAGTTTTTTAAATGTCTTGAATATCTGAGACCCTCCAAACACGAAACCGAAGAAAAATCAGGACATAGTACTCTTCTTTCTGATATTGTTTAGTTGTAAGGTAAGATCGATTGCTAGGGTCAGTTCACTTTTGCAAAAAGCATACGAGATTTTCCATCTAATCAAAAAATATCTACTGATTTTCTGATAAAACAATATGATTTTCACCAAAGGTGTACAAGATTCCCATAGGGTGATTTTCCCTCGATCGATTGGGTATAGGTATAGTTGGACAGTGACAGTCTATTCTTGTCTTATCTTTCGTATTCATAATTTCACCAAGTTCTTATCTTGGTTTTCCCATTCAGAAACGATTGAGACACTGAACCCTGTGCAATTACTTGACACATCTATAACCTTGCCTCTCTTTTCTCTCAACTGAACCTTTTAACAAGTTTGTTTTGTGAGATTAACTCCTCAGAGGTGAAAAGACAAGAGCTTAAAACTTCGCGAGCTATCTTGTTCAGGGTAACCTCAGATACGCCTCTGGGTGGATCAGAACGTGTGTTCTTTGACAATTGCGAATACCAGCAATTGAAGTTGAGTGGGCTGGTGGTATTAGCACAGCCATCATACAGTTATCGGAAGCTCTGCTAGCTGATGGCAATATCACCACTGAATAGAGATTTCTGTGATACCAATGTGTCAATATCAGTTGCTAAGCTCGTGTCACCGGTTGAAATCACCAGAGGAGGTCCGCTCATGTTACCAATTGCAAGATTAATTGAGATTCGATTGAGATAAAGTTCACAAGGAAAGCCATTTAAATAGAGTAATGATTCCTTCAATTCAGCTCTGTGTATTTAGCTCTATTGATTGGCAATATGCTGCCATTTTTCAGCAAATGCTCCAATAATTGTCAAACTCTCAGTTTTTCTTAAGTAACCAAATGCACATATCCAAGGATAGGAACCTGGAGAGGGGGGCCTCACGGTCTAGGGGGCCTCAGAAAGTAATGAATTCCATTTAAAAAAATTGAATTACACACTTTTTTTAAGAACCAGTAAATTTATGTTCAGGCTGACTGTTCTTAATTTTTTCGAAAATCTGAAGCTGGATTGTTCTTAATTTGTTCTTAATTCAAGAGGGTGTAAGCAGTGCTATTGCTAGCTTTTCCGCTCTAAGGAGGTGTTCAGGCCTCATTTGCCAACAAAGTGAGTGACACGGCCTTGAATTGCTGACAAATTTGAATATTCACCGAAAAAGCACCCACACATCGCTAAAATCCTCAATGTTGAGAAAAAACGTTGTTCAGAATTGCATTTTGCAGAAGCTCAGCCTCAGCTTGTTCTTAATTTGTTCTTAACTTTTGACCAATTTTGAGGCTCGTGTTCTTATAAAATTGTTCTTATAAAAAAGAATGTAATCAAACACAGCAAATGAATCAATATGCCACAAAATAGTTAAACGTTCTAAACGATTACAAGAAACATTTTGAGATACATTTTAAGCTAATCTGAAATTTTCAGTGCCATCACGCCCTTCAGAATCTTCAGAATTGGAATTTTCAGCGCCCGATAAAATTCTTTAATAATTGAATAAAAAAGGAAGGTAAGTCAAACTGATAAAGGACATTTAGAATTTCCGAAAATATGTTGAACAGAAGCAGGAGAGAATTTAAGATTGCGAGACAGTTTCGGGGTTTATTTTAACTTGCAGTGGTAACCAACTTGTGAGTGATAAACTCAAATTTTGTGAAGTGATAAATATGCGATTAAGATATTTTTTATTGAAAAATAAAGATTGGAGCAACTACCTTTAGATACAAAAAGCTTATAAATATGAGAAACTTATAAATTCAATATTAAAAACGAGAACATAACAGTACCAATCACCATACTCTATTAAATCTCTCTAACATTTGTTCAGTGCCTAGAAGCCATTAAGTTTGCTTGACCTTTATCTTCTCCTTTAAGATAGTCTACTGGTCTAAAAATCTGATTTTTTAAGATTTTCACATTTTTTTGCTTTCTCGTTAAAAGCTTGTTAGACTATTGTAGATAAGTATCCCGAGCAATAATTTGTGAAAATATTTATTTTACATCAATTTTTCGAGTAATTTAGGAGAAGCGACTTCAAATCAGCTGATATTTTCTACACATAATGTTGTAAACTTTCATGATATTTCCGTAACCCTTACGCCCGGGCTCTGGACTCAAAACAGAGGCAAACCAGATATAAATTTGAAGCTTTATTTTCAGGGATTTCTATCATGATTGAGTCATATTACTTTGGACTACCTGTGACTTGAAATGAACAATTCTATTCGGGCAGGTAATTTTCGATTGGTTCTAGATTCTCAAAAATGTTTAAACCTAGACCACTTTTTCCAATCTTTTCTAAAAGCTTAGGCGAGAGGTGGTGTAATGGTGGTGTAATCCGACAACGTTGCACATTACAGTTACCTAGTTTTATGGGTGTGGTCATTAAATTTTGTGTGCTTGTTTTTGCCTATTTTGTTATCTCAAGCTTGTGTACACCATTAGTTTCGTAAGAACACAAAGGTTGGAGACCTGCCACTCTATCTTGATGTTTCTTTTGGTATACTCATTCGCGAAGACAACTACCGTAAAAGCTCTATTAAGCCCCCGGGTGCTTATTTATTTTCTTCAGTCCTAGAGGGGGGCTTAAAAGAGAGGGGGCTCTATAGATAGAAGGGGCTTAGTAGAGAGAGGGGATTTAATAGAGCTTTTACGGTATGGCAAAGCAATAATGCTTGGAATTTTTTGGTGAAATTCAATCCTGACTTTAGATAACTTCAACGTATATGGTTTCTGCTCCGTAGTGATGCTATAACCAAATCAAACAGAACTTACAAAGAATTAAATAAATCGGATAACGATTTTTTGCCATCTCATAATATATACAAAAATCTTTTACTAGACAACAGTAAAACTGACTTTAAGTTTCTGAATACAAAATATATTTCATAATCAAAATACATCTATAAAAATTACTAAGGCCCTTTTCAGATGATTGTTAGCAGGCTTTTTTGCAACATATCTAGGCTGTCGTGAAGTTCTGTAACTTCCGATTAATTCGGAATATTGATTAAAATTCACCCCTTTAAGTTGTAAAAAATCCCCATAAATACCCCTTGAGGATTCCATAATCAACTAGAGTAAAGAGAAATATTGAAACGCAATGAATGCTCTGAGGATTGCTTACGATTTATCATATCTGCCATTTTGTATCCGTGTCATAAAGTATCATTAACATGAAGAACTTTTTCATCATGTCGATTTCACTGAACGATATGGGGAAGTTTATGAGTAAAGTTATCAAACAACGAAAGAAATATCATAGAAAAAGCCGATGAAACTACAATCAAAGGTAATGTTTTAGCATTTGATTTAATCAAATATTGTAACATTGACAATTTAGGAATAAATAGGGAATTCACGTGCACTGGGTACATATTTTTTTAGGTCGTTGTTGGAATGATATCAATGGAAAGGCAGAGACAAGCGGTCTGATTAGGCCGTTTTGAGAATATCTTCAGTAAACTACAGTAAACGGCAGGATGTTAACTACGGTAAATGCAGACCGGTCATGGGCTAGATTAAACGAGAGGTCTACTACAATTTTCGAAATTTATATAGATCAGATTTCCCTATTAAAATATATTCCAAGACCGCACGCCCTTTGAGCACTTACAAAGAGTGGTTCTTCTTAAAATTTGTTGACAGTAAGTTCAGGAGCGTAACATTGCGCGCCCTGGACGCTCGATTACTGAAACAGAGGGGCCATGTGTTAGTTAAAGACTTCAGCTTAGTTGACGGGCAAAGATATTACAACTTTAAGCCTTTTATGTGAAAATTTCTTACAAATTTCGCGAATTTCGAAAGCATTGTACTCAAGTTTAAGGGACACCTAAGGTCGTTCGCGCACAAGGACCTACACCTGTGGGCTGGATGCCAAAAAAGAGAAGGAGGGCTTACATTGTACGGACTCGGCTCCTGATGTTCCATGCATACAATTAAGTCTAGAGGCTTTAGGTGTAATTAATCGAGGGAAAAGACGACAGTTCTATACTGATTTTGGATTGCTAGGGCATGGGTTGCCAATATTACCCATCAAATCTACATTATATCCAAATTACTGTTATACCATCTTTGATAACCCAGTCCTGGATTTGTACTTTCTTGGCAAAGTTTTACTTCTTTGAAAGTCACCGACAGACACATCTGAATCCTCGTCATGTTCATCATCATCATCATCAACACTGCCACTCCTCGCTGACCGACCAACAGTGCTGCCTCGTAATGAGCTGGCGCTTTTGATCGAGGCTGTTTCACTTTTACATTCCCGGAGCTGGCTCTTTCCCTCCAATTTCCGCCGTAAGATACTTGCCGCTACACTCTCGTCATGATGAAATAAGGACATTTCCGCAGCAAAATAACTCGGTTTCTTGGGCTGCCCTGCAGTTATTTTCCCTGCTTGGTCGATTATAGTCCGGTCACTACCACTGCTATCGTTCGAGTGGTAACTGCTTCGATATCCGTTATATGATTGCTGCTTGCTTCCTGGGTGTCTTGGTGGGTACCGCATACTAGTGGGTGGCACATATTTTTGTGTAGGGGCGTTTCCACCGGCCTTTATAGAGGTATCATCTTTTGTAACAGTCGCTTTTATTGTTATATACCTTTTACTGCCTGATAACAAACCGCTATCTTCATAGTGGCTAGCGGTCATTTCACTTGGTTTCTTAACACTATCAATGTCTCCTTTGAGTCTGTCATCCCCGGCTGGCAACCTCGTTTCTGACTTTTCTTTTCTGCCATAGTATCTTTCTTCTCTCTCGTATGCCGAGTCTCCTGAACTATCAACTTCGTCAGAAACAAATTCTCTACTCATAAGGTGCATTCCTTTGTTAATGATCTCGCTATTTCTTTCAATGACGTATTCATGATCAGCCTCAATCTTGAAGATAGCTTCATTCAGCTTTTGCAATTTAACGTCGATTCCTTCCACCTCAAGTTGCATTGTTTTATTGTCTATTTCACCGCGTTCCTCGCCCTTTTTCAGCATCACAACTTCTTCGTAAATATCTGAAATTCTCCTCCGCACTGCCACAAGGTCGTTCTTCAATTCATGAATCTCATCCCGCAGCTTTTTTATCTCACTTAGCTTGATTTTAGACATGGGACTTTGAACAACAGCTACTGTGTTTTTCTCTTCCTTAGAAGTCTTCAACATCCCTTCAAGGTCTGTAACATCTCGCAAAAGCTCCGACTCTGCCCTGTGATACGCTTTTCTTAATAACTCGATATCAGTCCTTTCCCCTCCATCCCTCTCTAAAACATCCCGCAAGGAAGACCCCCCTTTGTTTGACGTCTTGTGTCGCATTTCGCCTCCAAACAATTCTCTCAGCAGCTTCAAATCAGCGGCTGTGTTTTCCATTGCATCTTGCCAATTTTCCTTTTCTTTTAAGGCTTGTCTGTCCTTCTCGACCAATTTATTTTGTACACCAACAAGTTCTTCCCTCAGTTTTTGAATGTTTACAGTGCACCTTTCTTTATGAGTCTCAAATTCCCGCTTGCTTTCGTCAAGTAATTTCCGTTGACATAATTTTTCTCTCTCCAGCCTCTTGAAATGCATTTGATTATTTTCTAGCTCCTCCTGCTGCTTTGCAATATTCTTTTTCAACTTGGCCACCTCATTTTCAAGGCTGAGCGAACTTTTCGAGTACTTCTCCTTCTCACCGGTTTCTTCCTCCAGCTTCAACTTCAACTCTTGTGCTTCTTTGGTCTTTTCTCTCAAACTGGTTTTTGCTTCCTCGGCCTCCTTTTGATACTTCGAACATGCATCACGAGTCTCACTTAGACTCTTGGAAACTTTCTCTAGACTCTCTTCCGCTTCTTCCAGCGTGCAGATCATATTCTCATAACGATCCTTCTCCTTTTGCAGGCCTCGGCTGAGATCATCAACCCGCTTTTTCAAATCCGACGCTTCGTTTTGACTTAAGTCACGCTCTCTCCGCAGCATCTCTAAATCTGTTTCATTTGACTTCTTCCACTGCTCCAGTCTCGATAGCTTCTTTCTCAGGTCATCGTTCTCTTCCTCTTCGTGTTCCAGGTTTTCGCGCAAATTTTCATTCTCCTTCGTCAACTCGTCCTTCTTCATGCTCAATTCAGCCTCTTTTTCAGCCAGATCATCGAGCCTCTTTGTCATATCTACATTCTCCACTATTTTCTCGTGCTTGTAAAGTTTCCATTGACTGTTTAGATTATCGTACATCTCTTGCAAATCTATCCTCTCTTCCCTCTCTTTTTCAAGGGAGTAGTGCAAGATGCTGTTCGTTTTGTTCAGGTTTGCAATTTGCTGCTGATATGATTTCTCCTTTTTGCTTGCTTCATCCAGCGACGCTTTCACGGTTATGTGAACGTTGGTCATATCTTGTAGCCTAAAAGCAACAAAAATGCTATGGTAAACTGCCACACTCGGACGAAGTTTCAAAATAGACTGAATAAGATTCCTTGGGTAATTCAGTATGTCTAAAATTATATTGACACTTGAATTGATACATTCCAATATTTTCAAAGAACATTGATGACAGGTAACATGGATTAGTGAACGAATAGGAATTAGTGAATCTTGAATAAATAGGAGTAAAAATTTGGCAACTGATTCTACTGCTTAGAAGAACTTAATAGTAAAAAGAATTTCACCCCTAAGCAGCCTTGACAAAGACTTTCAAATCATTACAATGTTTGAAAACAAAAAAGGCGAAAAAATTGGACATCTGAGGACAATGATAATTTCGTGCTTTTCGTCGGGGTTGGGGTAATCAAAGTTATCCTAGATACCCTTAAAACGGAAACTCAGCAACTGAATTACAATAAAGAGTGATAGCAAAAATGTTCTTTTCCGACTCAGAACTTAAAGCTTAGCATTGTAAAAACCATCTCTCAATCTAAAATCATGTAAAAAATCATCTCTCAAACTATCTTCAAATATCTCCGCACTATCCTCAACATATGTACACTGTTAGCTGCACAGTCGTTACCAGTAGACCTTGTTCAGCGAAATACTTCTTCCTCAGGTTTTGTTACATCGGCCATAACAAATTACACTTTTATGTTATTAGTTTCCTATAAAAGTAGTACAATTTGATCAAAATGTCACCGAAATTGTCAATTTTTAGATAAAAGAGAAACCGTTGATTGTTTGCCGAAGTTTATTTTATTGTGATCATGGTCGCTTGGCTACAAAATTACAAGTACAATACGTCAACCCACAAAGATTTGTTGGGATCACACTGCATTAATAACTTCAAAATTAATATCGTAAACTCTGGTATATGGGAACCTAATTTCTAACCAACTTTTCACTGTGCATATTCCTTTCCCACGACAGTTAATACTTCCTAAACGAACTAGCCCACAACTCAGATGAACGTTATCCAACGCCAATTTCCTTCTTTATCTACGTTTCTATTTTAGTAGTCGCTTCATTGTTTAAAACATGTAGTAGGTGATCAAGAAACTTTATCTTTGTCGCAATGGTTTACTTAATATGGGATCTAGGCTTACAGAAAATCTAGCTATCAAACAAATCAGCCAGTTTTCTGCAGGTTTTGAGCTATATTTCGATCTAGCATATTGCAGGAGTAATACAATAAAAAGTGAGAAAGTTTAAAAATATGGAATCTAAATTGCAGGTACTTTGAAAGGGAATTAAAATATGATAAAGATGAGCAGAAAAGCCATTTCCAATGGATTGTGACGTATTGTAAGGTATAAATATACAAAAGTAGCTGGACTGTAGCGAGATGAAAATTATACAAGGGGAACGAAATGTGAGTGTAGGGGGGAAAATTAATGCACACCACCCCCTTTTGGATTCTCTTAGAATAATGTCACATTAATATCACAATGTTATCCAATTTTATCTCATAAAAAGGTAGAGGACGGGGGAAAGTAAAAATCAGTCAATTCGACTTTTTGACTTTCAATTGGCTCTTGGAGGGAAATGTGCTTTAGTCGACTGTGGAGTGGAGTAATTGGACTATGACTATGCATGGCTTTCTCTTAGACACTGAGAATACAATTCCAAAAAAGGACGTCATAAAAATCAATTTTTTAGAAATTTTTACTTTTAATCATATAATGTCGAAAATATCATAAAAAACCACCGAATGTACAAAAACAAGTTGAGCCTATTACCAATTGATTGGGACAAGCAAATGTAAAAACTGACTTTTCCTTATCGATTACTACTGTGTGAGCTTGGTTCATAGATTTTAGGACTAAAAAGAAATCACATTGAATTGATGAGGAAAGAAACTGATTACAGATATTTGATTGGGAAAGAGCCTGTGCTCTTTTGGCCACATCTCGAAAAATTAGCAGCATATTTAATTTATTTTGCATATTTAACGGTATTTTATAAAGATTTTTCATGTTATGTAGCTAGAATGAAAAATATCTAAAAATAGGTTTAATGACGTCATCACCTTAGTACTCTGATAGCTCTCGAATGAGGATAAAAAGTCCTCCGAGTGAACGGATCAATATAGCTACTCAATATTCCACTATGGCTTGAAAACTGTCTGTTTATTCTCAAATGGTTCAAGATTTCCCTGTAGCAGTTTGGCCACGTCGTTTTATTGCAAACGGTGAACCCTTGGAAACGCTATTCTTTTTGGCAAATCTAGGGATCGGCAACCCCTTCCCCTAACAATTTTCTTTAGCTTCGTTCCTGAAGCCTTCCCTTTCTTTAGCCTCACTCTCAACAGAGCTTCAGCCAAGAAAATTAACGGATAACGGGCAAAAGGGCAGGCTAATGTTAAGTGAATTACATGTTAAGAAGATTATCAAATGTTTTCCAATTAAAATCAAATCCACTCTTTTAATAGTCAGAAGCTTGGAACATCCATACAATAACTGCCAACAAAACATCACTTTCAAATTTTGATTGTTGTTCAATAATGCAGATTTTAATAATCCACTCTTTCATCTTTTGAATTCTAAAGGGCGTGCAGAGGATTTCATGAACCCATGCACAGATATCTCTCGCGAACTGCAAACGAGTAAAAACAACTTGGACATGCACTGCTTCCAGCCTCGATCTTAATCAGGGCCTAATTGCAAACGTAATATGTCGTCTCACAAGGGAAGATCCAAGTCCTATCCAAATAAAAGATTGGCCATTAAAAAAGGAAAAAATTCAAATTGTTTCTGCAAATTCTGTTACTGATGGTCCCCTAAATTCGTATAGGCCGCATATTTTGGCTTTCCTGTCCAATCTCAGAAGAATACACATTCGGAACAGCGCGGAAAACCGACCATTCGAACTTCTGATTTGCATTTCGAAATATCCTATCAAAAGAGTTGAAATTGGCAACCAAAACCCTGAACATAATTATAAAGACAATGGTAGGAATCAAAATATTCTGGCCCTCCGACAACGAGACCCCTAAATCATAATCATCATGTGCAAAAAATCTGTTCTGTATTGATAGTAAAAAAAAAAACTTCAACCATACTTTTTGTTACATTCACAAAAAAATTGTGGAGTAAATAATGACTACGAAGAAATATACTTCCAATAAAATTGGGCTAAGTACCCCTAAATCACTGCAAATTTTAGCACTGAGCCTCCTCTTCAATACCCCGGCTACCAGAGCCGCATAAGTTTGAGCGCGGAAATAGAAGTTAGGAGTGGAGAAGCGGACGCTCCTTCGCTTGGATTTCTATTGACGCGTTCAAAGTTTTGTGGCACTTGTACCCAGGGTACCTCCTCAAAGACTCTGAATTAAGCCATTTTGTTATCATGCTTGGAAATAAAAATTTCAATATATTTTTTGAAAAAATTGTAGAATCTCTGCATGAACAAGCAAGTTGGGTATGTTACCATACCTCTCAACAATAACACTTGATCGATAACAACACAATATCAACGTGGAATGTATGAAAGTAAACGATCAGGTTTTCAACAAAGAGCTCTTTCGAAAACGTTTATAAATATTGGAATACACGATGGTTCGAACAAGGGAGGCAAAAAGCCCTCAAAATGTGATGCAATGTTCTCAGCAAAAAACAACAAGAATTTGTTCACAGTATATTGCATAGCTCACGCGATGAAAGAGTCTAGTCATTGGATTGTTTACAAAGAACAATATTAATGCTGTTTTGATAGATTTTTCGTTATTTCAGGGGAGAACATTAGTGGATCTAGATCGTTATCCAGTCGTTTTGGTGAACTAAGGGACCAATTATCAGAGAGATTTGTTTGTATTCCAAAATATGAAAGACTAATCTCTTCGGTAACTTTTTGTAGGTCATTTTGATAACATAATCCACTTTGGCTTAGAATAAAGTCTTAGGTCGCAAGATCTCGTGGCCAGTATTAATGGAGCTGTAATTTAAAAATTATATTACTGGGAAGGTTCAAGTCCCATATTGCATTACAAAAAATCACTAACAAACCTATTAATTCTATAAGAACCTTTTGACAAACTGGGATAGTTGTAAATTTTCAATGAGTAAAATGAGGTCATTCGTCATAATCATTATATCAAAACTTTTTCTATCTTGGTTCAATGTTGAGCCACTTGAATAGGGGTCTGGGGCAAGAAAAATCGAAAGGTGGATACACATGTAATGGGTGTGGGAGCATTGAGGGGGAGGGGGTCAAAATATTGGAGGTTGGCCTGAAATCATGATGCCAAACAAATGAAATTATTTGATATCCCTTGACATGCGACAGAGGCTGGGGCTATAAAGCACCCCACCGTGTAGTCTACACGAAACAGGGCTATAAAAATGGGGGATCCAGGGGTTTTTTTTAAAAAACATTCACAAATTTCAAAGGAAAATTTGTTGCAAGACTACTCCGCTATTTGCCTTGGTTTGGGTAATAGTTAACAAGAAAATTTCTGACCAATTATCAATTGTCGAACAGCGGGCCAACAAAAGAAAAAACAGGTGTTGTAAAGATGCCCTCAAATTACAATGACTCTGAAATTTGAAATGCTTTCTACGTCCCTAACTCCTTTTCACGAAACACTTGCAAAGTTGCACAGTGTATACATTTGCTAGGATCAAATAGGAAATATGGGGCACGTACACCTTCACCCTCAGAAACAGATGTAAAGTTACTATTTGCAGCTCATGGAAGGACACCTATTTATATACCATGTGCTCTCACATTCAAAATGATTCCTAAATTTTTGACTTAAATACATGCACCTAGAGATTTATAGCAAAATGGAGCAAAGTCACGTGTGCAATATTCGGAAAACCATGACAGAGAGGGCACTATCTAAGGCCTATGAACTGGGCTTTATCTTCTTTTTCGTAATATCTAGAGTTCTTGTGAAAAGGATTCCTCTAATATCAAAATCGACTTTTCAAATGCACGTTTTAGGTGCATTTTTCATAATAAGCATATTCAATCATTTTTTGAACATTTGTTTGTATAATTGCAAGCATTTTTGCTACCTGAATAAAGGATGTCGTGCGATTTTAAGCTGGAAATGCGACTTGAAAACAATCATTGTACATGTAAAAATATACATTTAGAGGAACAGGATTAATATAGTTTGTTTACACAAAGGAACATTTTTCCTACTTAATCAAACAAAGTGAATACGGCATTTCGAAATAAAGAAACCCACAGGATCCTCTTAACAATTTTAAATCCTAAATATACAAGATGAAAACGTGTTGCAGCGTAAATAAAGGCCGCAATGGGATGGAACGAAATAGAAGAAAATCATATGATGGAATAACTGTCATGCAGAGTCTTACCGGTTAACGTCAATCACTTGCAAACAGACAGTAAAATTAATAGAGGGTTTAACATACCTGTTGACCAAGCTCTGATGTTCCTGCATTGTAGTTTTCAATGACTCCTGCAGACTCTCGTTGACTTGTATCTCCTCTTCCAGATCCTCTTCTAACTCGTCCTTCTCATCCAACAATTTCTTCTCGTTGTTCCGCAAATGAAGCAAAATCTGTCCAGTTTCGTCTAGGCAATCCTGTAGGTACTCCTTCTCGCTCGTTTCTTTCTCTAATTTATCCTTTAATTCTTCCTCTTTCTCAGCAAGCTTGTCAATAATCTCTTGAGAGTGATCAAGTTGTTCCTGCAGTTCTTCGCATTCCATCTTGCACTGCTTGTTCTTTTTCTCTAAATGCGAAATTTTACTTAAAAGTTCTTCTTTTTCTTCACTGGAAAGCTCCAGGTTTGTCTTCATGCCCTCGATTTCATTTTCCAAGTTTTGAACCCTCTCAGAGTCGTCATTGTTTCTCTTTAATTTTTCAGAGAGCATTTCCTTCTCTGCTTTCAGCCTGCGTAGCTCTTCTTCAACTTTAGCAGATGCTTGTAGATTATGCTCCAACAGTTTATTAAAGGTTGTGTTGGAATTCTCCAGTTGATTTTTCACGCGTTGAAATCCAACACGTAACCCCTCTGCGTCTGCTTCGACCCGCTGCACTCGCAAAGAGCTCTTCGCCAACGCAGCTAGCAATTCTTGTTTTTCTTTTCTCCACGAATTGATAATAACTGCCATGGAAGTTTCGAACTCTGTTACTTTAGGTACATTGAAAATGTCTTTTTCTTTATCAGAATTCTTCAGTTTTTCTTTACAGTCATGTAGCTCAATTTCAAGGAACTTTTTATCAGTGCCAAGCATTTTTAAAGTTCCCTCGAGTTGCGTGTTTTCATCGTTTACTTTATGAAGTACCGTGTTCGCGCTTAGCAAGGCTTTGACTGTAGTTGCTCTTGCTTGTTCAACTTCCAGTAACAAATTGCTCAGTCTGCTGTTCTCCATTTTTAAAGCTTCTTCAGTTCCAACACCCTGTTCTCGCAAATTTAATTCAACGTGCCCCTTTTCAGTCAGCGGCAGTGATAATTTCGGCGGTTCGTAGTTCAAAATTTCCGTCAACTCTCTGTCTATGAAGTCTGATTCCGGGTTATCTACAGTTCCTAAATCACTAGATATATTTTCAATCTCTTCTTTGTATAGGTTCCTTACTTTTTTCGCATTTTCGTCTGTTTTTTCCTCTTTCACGACCGATTTTACAGCCACAGATTTGGCAGAACTAACGATTCGCTTTACGGTTCCCTCACTCCTCGCCGTTTCGCTGGCCTCCTCGTTTGTTTTTCCAAGCTTATTATCCGACAATTTTTTCGTGTTTAGCCGAAACTGGACACCTTGACCTTGGCAGATAACTTTACTCCTGTCTTCCGTCGATCCGCGTCTGTCTGAGTCCTTCCCTGCCACTGTTTTTCGCCACATTTTGCCGGACGGTGAATTCAAATCTCGACTTACATCCCTGCGAACGTGCCCGTTGACAATGCATTTTTGCGAAGTTCTATTTTCAATTGACTTACGGGCTTGTCCCTTGTTTTCTAATAGAGGATTAGAGTAGCCTAAAGATTTGATTGTTTTCTTCTCTTGATCCTCTCTGTTTATTTGGTCATGGTCAGGGAAGTCGTCATAAAAATAATCTTCACAAACCGCCTTGGTTATTTCATTTTCTGATTCACAGTCCCCCGCTGAACCGTCTGAAAAACTTAAACAGCTACTTTCCTCGCCCCTTTCGCGATCAACAATCGCTATCATCCATTTGTTTTCATTCGCTGAACCACCGTCATCCTCCTCCTCACTGCCATCTATAGAAATCTCAACAATGGAATCCGTCTCTGCATCACTGGAAAGATTTGTGTCTTCATTTTTATGATCTCTTTTTTCAATGTAAAATCCTTTTGAAACAGCTTTATTTGATTTTGTTGATTTAACAACCCTGTGATTGTCAACCTTGGCGTTAATTGTACCTGTTTCTTTTGTGATAGACATTTCACGATCACCCGTATCGCAACAACCTTTAACTGGCCCCATTGAGTTAAATTCTTCACTGCACTCCGTAGAATCGCTCTCCACGCTTTTCCACACGGACTCCAGACGATGCGTCCCTACTACCTCCTCTGTGGGAAGTAACTCAGAACTGTTGTTTTCATTCACGTTATCGGAGCAATTAGTCGCCTTGCAATTAAAAATTGGTTCTACTCCATTAACAAATGATATATATCTAGAGACCTGTGGAATTCGCCCAACACCAATTTCAGCACTGCAGAATGACCCTCTGTCATTGTCTTCCATTCCATTATAACCAATTCGTGTATCTTTGATTATATTTTCAGACTTAACATCACTGTTCATATCCTTCGGCCCCCTTTCATTTGGTTTTACACCACTGATTATGTTTTGGCGTGTCAGCCTTATAAATCCATTGGAATTATCCTTTGTTTGACAGTTAATGCCGATACCACGAGTTACCATGGCAATGGGTGGTATATCATTCGAATCTTGTTGGCACTCCATTGTTCCATAACGTCTGAAAGTGGATTCGCCATCAATCGCGATTTCGTGTCTTTCACTCATCCCAGAATCCGTGGATGGTGGTGAATTAATTGACGCCTCTTCACAATCCTGAACTCCAAACGACCCAGCGCTCAGCGATTTACCCCTAATTCCGTCTATATTATCTCTAGCTTCGCAATTTCTGTCATTATCGTCATTCGTTGATACACCCACCATTCTGATCTCAACCCGGCTGACTTTCCGTCTCACCGTCGAATCTTTCAATCCATATGGAGCCTCTTGTCTGGTTGGAGCATTTATATTTTTATCAATGCTATTTTCCATTTCCTTGGCTAAATTAGCTGCACACCCCTCCTTCTTCTCACGCATAATTGCGGCTTTCCTGCTCACAAGATTCCTGCGAAAGCCAAAATCGGATTTAGCATTTGTCACAGTCGCCTCATCCTGCTTGCGTTTTGATGAAAACAAACTTCGGTTATTGGCAGACCTTTTCTTTGCTTTGTCTGACTGTTTTAAAGGGTCTTGATGAGTAGTGTCCACTCCCCGAATGACATCACATGCTACCTGTCGAGTACTTCGAATGTTTTCTTTTTTAACATTGATCTCTTTCAACAAGGCACTTATGTTGCAGTCACCACTCCTGCTAGAGGCAGGATATCGGGGCTTTTCATCAATGCAAACATCACATTCCGGGATTAAACCTGGCCAACACTGCTCCATTTCCCGATACAGACATTGTTCTTCAAAATCCCCTTCAGTTCTGTCTTCAGGATAAAAATTCTCCAGTTCGCGATCGATTTCAATTCTTTCTAAGTAATGGATTAGCGCTGGCTTCGACTCGTTTCGTTCACTTCCATTAACACTGCCGCCTCTTGGCTTGCCAATGTCATCATGTCTGTCAGTGAGACTCTTCGTCAACCTCTTGGCCATAATGTGTTAAGACAACTGCAACCGCTTAATTATATCTCCTCAATATTCATAATTTTATCGCTATATTCATACTGTCATTTAAAGTGAATCGTTGAAGTGAAAATATTCCAACCATCACCCAACAGCCTGTACGGGCTACAGCACAGGTTAAAAGGTCCTACATGTTCGTAGTCGGTTTCAAATTGTGTCATAAAAACACCAATCCTGACTACCCAACGCTTCGAGGACAGCTTTTAAAATATGACTAAAATTATCCGAATGAATCGTGACTTTCTCTAAGAGTAAATATTTATTCAACAATATTAGGATTTGAAACAGGAGCAGTATGTTGCAATGAAACTCAGCCTTCCAAATTCCAACAAAGTTCGCAACTAACTATGTTATATATATAGAAAACTAAAAAATGTGAGTTCGTTCAGTGATTTGCTGACCCACGATTAAATAACAACAAATTCGCATCACCAGCGTCGATTTAATACCATAATTTTATTACCAGGCCACTGCCCTCCCCCTTCTAGTGTTGCCAGTTGTCCAGAATTGGTTCTTTTCAACCACATGCTACAATGTAATTGCAACAAACGATGGATTCACTTCACCGAGCTATCAGTTAATATCCTCTCTCTTGGTTTTAGTTCCTGCCACAGCCGGTAGGATGGTATGCGCAGCGAATCTTTGCAGAAAAAAATATTATGATAAACGACTATTTATTTATCTTTAGACACACCACCTTTCCTTCAAAACTTCATATCAAGGTAACCAACAACAATGCTCCGACAAACTCGGTTTTCTTCAGTTGCTGCTATATTTTTCCAACACTTCCCCACCAAGGATACCTCATCTAATGCCGTCAATAGCGAGGCAAGAACAGATGTGAACTGTCAGTTAATTGTATCCCGAGAGGCTTTCTTCCTTTTCAAGAACTTGCGAATTTTCACATAGCAAATGCATCAAATAATGAGAAGAAAACTGTAGGCCTTTACGTACGTTTGCTTGCAAAACTTGTCAACACGTTTACCAGAAATCAGACTTGCAATGAACTGTTGACAGTTGCAGGCAAAGTTCCTGTTTCTCCTATGAAAGGGGACGAAAAGGGGACTATGATGAACTTCTGTGATTAGGAAGACTTAATAGATACATACCTGGGCTCTAAAACTTTGCAGTGCGGTTTCTTGAGATTGGACACAATCAAGTGGCATTTCAATCAAACAAAAATTACTCCTGATTATAAGTTTTACTAATTTTTCACAGCCTCTTTTTTATTCTTGTTGTTTTTAATTTTCCTGGGGGCTAGGGGAAAGTAGAATTTAGAAGTGAATATATTTTAAAAAACGTTTTTGCCGTAGATCATTCTAAAAGTGTTAAGGACACATTACGATTTGAACAATAGATACATTTAATTGACAAAGAGACAATGGACAAAGGGCATACTAAGCACTAAACTTGTTATCTCAACTGAAAATCTCAAGGGTTTTTGGTACTTTACCTTTGATTTGCCGTCACTTCAATCGAGAAAATACACTGCATTTTTGCTATACGTGAAAATCTTTCGTGTATTTAAAATCTTTCGATGCTCAACAAGGGTGACTCTATCAACAAAACCCCCCAAGCTCCTATGGCTCCTATGGGATAAAAGACATACAAAACGTATTCAATCAACATGTCATATTGAACATGTCACTTTTGTTCAAAGTATTCTTTGAAAAGTTCAAATGTCTGGGAAATTTCTTCCCCTCTTCGTTTTGGCATATTTTTGCTATTACTATCCTCAGAGCAGCTTGAACAAATTTTAAGAAAAGGAACTTAGTTGCATTATTTTTTCATGAGGAAATCTTTATAAGAACAAGATCCTTAAGGCTCTATAGAATTAAGAGAAAGCTGAGGTTGAGGTGCCGCAAAATTCAAATCGATGATATAATCGATGAGATCAACAAATTTGAAACCAAACATTTTGAAGTCAATATCTTCTGTTAAGGCAATTAATGACAGTTATGCATTACCAACATGTCTAATTCTTTAATCTTACATCCTAGAAATTTAAGAGCAAATTAAAACAACAACCCTTCCTTTAAAATTTTGAAGAAATTGAGAACAGCCAACATCAACTTCAATTTACTGGTTCTTATAAAAATGTGTATAGTCAGGCCTGTCGGAACCGTGAGTGGGTGGGCTTGGGGGGCTGGAGCCCCCTAATGATTTTCAGACTGTAGTATATTTCCTTTACAACAGTGTACTGAGTGAGAAGGAATATAATGGGCAGCCCCCCCACCAATACGTGTTTTATTCCGACGCCCCCCTCCCCCAATACGTGTTTTATTCCGACGGCAGTGAACAAATATTTGAACACACTCTGTTCCAACAATACACTGTTTTAAAATTTAATTACCTATATACCTTCTTCCTTCTGGTCCTGGAAGAAGAATTTTTACCTTTACCTCAAGTGCAGCTCTCTGTGTCGATGATTACACGAATGAGAACAGGGGCACTTTTAAGGTTATGGTTTTCTTGTGACGCAATTGAGAGCCAAAGGAGAACAATAAGGGGGCAAGTGCCCAATTCATCATATGGGTACCATATACACTTTTAATAAAAGGCCGCCTATTAGTTGGGAATCACGATGGACCAACTAGTGGGGTAATTTTAGGGCCTATTGGGGAATACGCCCACTAGTTTCTTTGTTGAATTATCCCTTCACCTTCATGCACATTTACCCTTTTGCCACAGAAATACGTCGATAATATATTAAGTCCATGGGCATTTTTGGTGAGCAAATTTTAAACAAAAATAAGCAATAAAAATAATAGTGTAGAAAGCTTGTTAACAGGGCAAGTCTGAAAGACGTGTAACCTTTTTAAAAAATACCTTATTCCTTGTTGAGCTTCGATATTTCATAAGAGTCTCGATTTCAGCCTGGAGATCATCAAAAATTATCTTTAAACAGCTTCCTGAATAAAATTCTATTATAGATGGAGAGTGGAAGATAATCCAAAGTCCTTCGTAGTTTGATTAAACACATTCAACTATGAAATAAAAATGTTGAGCCTGAGCCCAGGGCCCGCACCACAGGGGTGTTCAGGGGGGCCATGACCTCCCCACTTTTTGTGAAATAAAATATTCAAATAAGCTTAGATTCTTTTAGATAGATAAAAGACGTTGATCAAATAATCTTACGTTGTTACGTACAAACTAAAGTTATCTTTGAACATTCAATACAAATCGTCACAATAGGCCTACGTATTCCATCTTGGAGTAAAAATTGATCTTTCAAGAAAACATGACTTGCTGATATTTTCCTCAGTAAAACGAAGAAGCAATTTATATTAGACTGAATGCGAGCCCTCCCCTCTAGCGTTCGCTCCGCTGTCAATTCAAACCATTTTTGTCCTTTTTATTCTAAGGTTTGTTCAGTTTTAATGTAACAACTATTTTTGTTATAAAATATGTGATTAATATTGACATCCCCAGTTAGGTCAACTCTTGTCATTTGCAGGGTAGACTTAAACATGTTTGAAACCATAGAGATAAAACACACCCTTTTGCGTTTGTTTCAAGTACCATTTCAGCGCAGGTCATAAGGAGGGCATGCGGTTTTAAGGCGAACAGTTTTCCCACAATTTCCCACAATAAAGCTTAGGAACCCACTTCGAGGTATATTTGATCAGGTCTTATCTTGAAATGCGGTTTCTTGATTACATAAAGACAGTGAAATTGCAATGTTAACGTGCATCGTTAAGATTAGGCAAATCTTGTAAAAATACACAGACATTTTGAGGTAAGGCAAAGTGAACGTACTGCGGACAGCTAAGTCATAACAAAGTGAGGCAAGCATTTAGGTCAAATCACCCCATGATATATAAGCAATGGAATTGTCTAGTTTCCATACTACTCGACTTGATAGTCATAAATAAGCATGATTAATGGTCATAAATTAGTATGATTAATTTTTAAAGTAAAGTAAAGGGTTAGGGTTAGGGTTAGGGTAAGGGTTGAGATTAGGTTTAGGGTTAGGTTTAGTGTAAACTAATTACGTCATCAGGTCGAGCAGTATGGAAACTAGACAGCTCCCAAGCAATAGCGATATTGTAAGACACGTCGTCATAATGATGAAAACGGGGGGTATGTACTTTTGGTAGGCACTGTGTATTTCATATATTGAAAAAATCCCTAACCCTAACAAAAATCATAAAATTATAAACCCTTGACCAGATTACTTTTTCACATGAAGCACGTCTTTATAATTCTATATCCATGAAAAGCAACATTAAAGTTATCACATAGACATTTTAGAGCTGTTGTATGGTTAGGTTTTAAAATAGGATGTGGCGATTCAGCAGAAATGGTGTCCTGAACCAGTCCCTGAAGTCTGCTAGAAGCCTCTTCTTGAAATTGCAAACACAACCGAGATCATCTGCAATCATCCTTTGATGCTACTTTTACAATGTTAAAGTATTTACAGACAAATACCCTCGGGGGTTTTTCTTCCATAGTTAAGGCACCAGGGGAAGTGCCACGAGCAAGGGTTTACTTTTTCGGACTTCTAGTTTAGCAAAGGTTGCACTCTATTGCAATTTTTTTCCAGCCAAGTACTAGCCAAGGGTATCGTTTTTGACAATATGGTACTTTGACAATATTTTATTCTTAACAAAGTCTTGGAAAGTAGGAATCTCATACTGACAACCCATTTTTGTCGATAAAACTAGTTAGTGAAACAACTTTTGTCGGAATAATTTTAGCCAGCGGAACCATTTTGAATATACTAGCGGCCGACCCCTATCCATAATTTAATCAAGAACCCCCCCCCCCCCCAATTCCCTACCCAAAAAATGTACATCAAGTCTTTTTTTTGACCAATTAGAAGAGTCTTTGAAAGCAATTCTTTTATCTCTCAGCTGTCGGGTTTTATCTAAATATCTAAGTATATAGGCCAAGATGGCCCTTAACTTGCAACATGAACAAAACTCTTTTAAATTCTACTAACGATTTATTATTAATCTAATAGCATACAACGAATGAAATATAAACGAATTCAATTGTGAACGAACCATAAAACTGCAATTCAGAAAATAACAAATTTTATTCAAACTATCAAAAGAATATATGTATAACATAAAGTGGGAAAGATCAGAAGCAAAAGTTGAACCAACACTGTATCACTTGGGTTGTTGTTGCAAGAGAGTGTCCCAATAGATTTGTTACATGAGGATCTTCTTGGCACATAATCCATAAATGTTAATTGTTTTCAGTAAGAAATCTGAAGTTTAGGAATATTCTGCTTATCTCATAAAAAAAATTGTGCCGCAAATATTCAGAGGACTTGCATTACAAAGCGAACTATAAAACTGAAATCCAAAGATATCAATTACATGTGGGAGCAACACAAATTGGAATCACTTAGAACATTTACCAAAGTCGTTTTGTGGGTATTTCGTTATTATATCTCTTTAACCTCTAAACAACAAGGAGGACGTCAAACATGGCTCGTTGAACTCCTCTTCCATATAAATCGATCAAAATGTCATAGAAAATCAATCTAAATGCAATCTTTTGTTCCTTTCCATCTCAAAACCAACTGATAACAAATAATTCGTTAATATTAAATTGGCAAGGAAATCAGCTACCTTGAATTCTTCTTACTTTTAAATAGAACAAAATTCGGGCTTATCTTATTGCCGCAAATAAAAAATCAGGAATTGTTGAGCCAATATGTAATACTTGGTGCATTCCTAAAAGAGCATGGACAGAGTTTTTTAAGAAACGGTCTTAAAAATGACACTTATTCTTTTAGAGTTTACAATAATCTACGTTAGTTAAAAAGAGTACTAAAAAGAGCTTCATGATCTGAACCATATTATTGGTGGTTTCTAGAGACTTGGCTCCCTTCCAGTTTCAAATTAATTAAACATACAGAAATAGGTATCTCCTGTAAAAGTCGCTACTTGTAGATAGACAAAACGTTTTGGCGTATATGACATCAGCATAATATTAGCCCATAACACATTCATTTGATTCACGGCTCAACCAAACTTATCGAAATTTATTCATCCTTCCGCAAGGGACAATCAAAGCCCAAAAACAATGGCGAACAAATTGTCAAGGAGGAAGGCCATTTAAGACAAAAGAAATTTCAGAACCACGTCCAACGTTTGCCTTGTTTCCTTGCATTTCTAGGAAGGTCACCAAAGTTTGAGGACATTTTCATCAAAAGTATTGACATTTTCAGGGCTCTCTTACCGAATACCCTGTTACCAAAGTTTAATGGCCTAAAACATAAATAATATCATAAGGGAGATTCATAACAAATCATTTGAGCGTCTTTCCCTGCTCTTGTTGGATTAATAAACTCTAACTTTGGCTTCTACACGAAAGGTAAACAGCTGGACTCTTGCTAAGCGCTTACTCTGGTTTCTATACGGAAGAAGAACAGCTAGATTCTTGCTTAGCTCTTACTCTGGTTTCTACAATACCGAAAAACAGCTAGACTCTTGATAAGCTCTTACTCTGGTTTCTACAATACCGAAAACAGCTAGATTCTTGCTAAGCTCTTACTCTGGTTTCTACAATAACGAAGAGCAGCTAGATTCTTGCTAAGCGCTTACTCTGGTTTCTATACGGAAGAAGAACAGCTAGATTCTTGCTAAGCTCTTACTCTGGTTTCTACAATAACGAAGAACAGCTAGATTCTTGCTAAGCGCTTACTCTGGTTTCTACACGAAAGAAAAACAGCTAGAGTCTGTTATGCTTATACTCTGGTTTTTTATACGGAAGAAGAACAGCTAGACATTGGATATGTGCAATTGTGGGTGAAGTTTGATGTATTCCTTTCTTTAAGCTTCTTTTCCTCTGTTTTTCTCCATGCGCATGAGTCGTAGTAATCACATCGCCCGCATTTCCAAGCTTCTTCGATGTCCACCCCAACCGGCTCTCTCCTTCCCAAAATGTAGTCTAATTGATGATATATGGTGCTACGTAACCACATCTCGTCGTACTGATACTTGTTAAAACCAATATTGGAATGGTCCCTTTGATAGCAATATTCTATGACAGCACTGCCAAGTTCTGGGAACTTAACAAATCTCAAGAAACCGTCAAAGATTTTGAAAACTTCGTTCAACGTTGAGCATGGACCTAAAAGTTCGTTGGCATACATTTGCAAATTATAATTCAACACTAGATTCCAATTCAAAGGCACGTGCTTTTTCAGGGCTTGGAGACCACATTTACGAAATAACAAATCGTGTACGAGCTTTCTGTATATCATGGCCTGTAGCTTGTCCTTTGTTTGTTGTGCCTTTGCAGGCATTTTCTTTACTGTTCTTGTTTTGAGTTCATGAATTTCTAGTCTTTTGTTCCCATCCAGCTTGATTTCATCAATAACTCCATTTACAAACAATTCGTCTTCCCATACATTCCCAAAGATTGACAGCTCCCTGACAGTCGCCCCCTCAATCAGCCATGAAAGCTGCTGGTACATTTCTAACATCCTCAGTGCCCAGTAATCTTCGTTGGTTCGGCACTCAATATCAAATATTTCATGGACTTCTAGTTCTGCATGGAAATAAGAGGGTAATGATTTTGATAAGTAACAACAGGCTAGATTCATACTTGTTAAATGCTCCGCTCAATAAGGATGTGCTAAAATTTATCTCAGGCTAATGCAATGCTTTATAAACTGACAGCAATTATTGAAAAATAAATTAATCAGTTGATGTGGAACAATGTGCTTTTAAAATTCTTATTGTCGATCTCCTAAAAAATTGGATTCCTGCAGATTTGCAGCCCTGCTGAAATTTAATTTAATTTCTATAACACTGTGTTAGCTGGCCATCAAACCCTTAGTT
The DNA here is from genome assembly GCF_013076305.1 of Rhopilema esculentum. The sequence continues at coordinate 9,015,785 of NW_027019317.1, forward strand.
GATACATTTTTTAAGTACTCTTCATTTGACATAAAAAGATTTTAATTAACACGTGCCACTGCTCTAGCTTTTTTACATTGCAAAAAAAACAGGTTAAAATCAATATCATCTGAAAAAATACAGACAAATTTCTGTGGAAAAAGAGCCATAAAACACCATAAAAACCAAATATCATTCAGAAACTCAAGCTAAAAAAACTTGAAACTTCCTTGCAACGCATCAAAAATAGCTGCCTGCCGAATTCTAGATTTTTTTCTAAAGTTTTGGAGGGATTTCTAGATAAAAAGCTCATTTTAGAGAAAGATGGAAATATTTTTGTTCATGTAGGGGTGGGCCTCCTTCAAGGCCCTACTTACAGGAAGATTCTCTTTGCAGAGGGAGTTATTGAGAGGGGCTTTAGGGGTGCTTAAAAGATGGGGTGGCACAGAGTTTATATGATATCAATTTCTAAAAAGATTAGGAGTCTTCGTCTGTGGCAGGAAAATTCGGGCAAGACAAAAAAAATTATGCTCTTCAGGGCTTCCAAAAGGGAAGTGACTTGAATGTTAAATGTGATTTAAAAACTTGTATTCTGTATTTGTTGCTACCTGGCATCCAAAGGTAGCTATGTTTATAGAGCAGTGTCCCGGTCCTTCCTCTTGATGTGATCACACCTCATGATTCCTACGCCTAGAATTATAGAGAGCTGCTGACTCTCTCCACTCTGAGTGAAAGTTCAGTCATGTGAGGGACTCAAACCACGGACTCTTGGGTCTGTAGTCAGCACCTCTAACAACTGAGCCATCCACGCACCAAAATATGAACTACATACAAACAAATTAATAACTGTACTGACTAATAATAACTGTACACTGTATTAATATAATAATTAATAACATGCGAAAATGATTGAAATAACTGTACTTTCCTCTTTCTAGATGGATTGTAGAGCCAATACTCTGAATTGCCAGAGGAGGTTTTGCCAATGGTTGTGTATAACTGTATTCAAACTGTTGTTCACACCAGAACTGATGAACCAAATCAGATACACTAAGACCAGATCTGCTCCCTTTGATGAAATCTATCGGTTTTTTGCCCTTTGTTGGAGTACACTGCTGGGTATTGTTTTCTGCTGAAAAATGCATGGTGAGTTGTGATAATTACAATACATATCTTATAAAATGAAGAAATAAATGCATATGTAAAATTTAACCAAAATTTGAAAATGTTTTCGACATTCCACATAGACATATTTTGAAATGATTTGATAATCAAAATGAAGGTAAACTTTTAGTTGCAACTAAGGGTGATCATGCTCTACAAACATTATTTGCTGACAAACATCGTAAGATACTTTTGAATATGCTAAATCGGCTAAATTGATGCAAAATTTTAGCTTTCTAACATATTACTGTTATTTCACTTTGGTTCATAAAGTTTAGAACCAAATTATGATGATTTCAGGGGGAAAGAGCATTTGCATATGCGCCATGTCTCAGCCAACTTGTACTACATTTAACAGATTCTGCACATTAAGACTTCCAATGATGCATTGGATGCATAAAATGAAAGAACCAACATTGCAGGGGAGGGGGAGAATAATATCGCAATTGCACTTTACAGCAACAAATTCTTGTAAACTATAAGGAAAATTTTGGAAACAGAGTAAAATGAGGTCTGATCGTACAAAAATATGAAATTCCCTGTAGATCCTTATTTCAACATGTAGAAGCCGATTCTATAATTCTTTGATAGAACTGTTCAACATGGAGATTCTATAATTTCAACATGTCAAGTATTGAAATTAAACAATTAATCATGATGTTATCAAGCTAAGCTCTAGACCTAAGACTACTGTCTTTTAAAATCATGCTTCGAAACATTCTTCCCTCCATTCAAAAACTGCATTATTACACAAATTAAAATTCTCAAGAAGGTATTTCAAAGATCTGGCTTTCATGATAAAAAATTCCTATGGAACTCATCTTCAAATTTTATAGGCCTAAACTAACAAAACATTTGCTAATTGTAGCACTGAGCCATATATTGGTTAGTATTTCTATCTGTTTGTTCATTTCGTTATCACCTTTCGCAGTTGTTTCATTTGCTTCAATGGATTCTTCAGACATTTCTAACAAAAACTGATCGTCGTCTGAATCCATCACGGGCCAGACTGGAAACTTTGGTGCGCGCCCGCAATATCTTGCCCGCGCACCTGTCTGCGCGCTTTTCGAAATTGGCCGCGCAAATTATTCAAACACGACTGTGGCCGCGCAAACTCATCAAACGTGAATGTGGCCGCGCAAACAAGTGATAAAGATCTTTCCACAAATTTATGGTGTAACTTCGACGTTGTTTTCACACCACAACAATGCCATGCCAGGAACAGCACCAACAACAAATATGCGTGCTTAGGAATCTGGGCCCCATGAGAGGAAACGGTTTGTTGTTTTGCCCGCCATTACAGCTTAGCAACCGTGATCACCATCAAATTCGCTATGGTTTCGTGTTTTATTTGATATCTGGATTTCGATAAAGCGTTTTGGAGAAAGTCCGAATAGATGCTTATATGGATGGTAAGTTACCTTTCTTGAATTTACATCAAACTTCTATTCAAAATTTTCCTCCAGCGCCAATTCCCATACATTTAAATTTTATACCCTCTCGCCACTTCTATGGCTTGTGAGTTTGATTCCATCATGGTGACGCCTTAAGGATCTTTCTGATTAATATGTAGATGTAGCTGTTTCTAAAAACGAGGAGACATTTTAGGCATACTATCAGTGGTCGGAATAACGACCGATATCCAAAATCAAAGAGGTTTTTGCTGGATGTGTATATTGTTTTTTAGCTTTTTCCCTGTTCAATCATTTCCACTTATGACTTACTCTTTTTCTACCATAATGCTTTTACACTTTCAGAAATTGTTTGTACTATTTGCAAAAGAGAATGTGGCTCACATTGGTGTAAAATATGTAAAAAACCATGCCACTCAATTAAACCATGTGGAAAAACTGATGGAGAGGAGGGGTATGGGTCAGCAGTCATATGTAAAAACTGTTCTTCCTCAGCTGCGTCAAATGATTCTTCTGGAGGTGCTGTTAAATGTAAGCTGAAACTCCTTTGTTGTAACTAATTATTTGGGTTAGCATCAAAATTTGTATTCAATAACAGAACTTTGATTTACATTTAATTTTTGCACACAATAGAAATTTCTCATATAATTATTTTGGATTATATAGATGTGTAATAATTATGCAAAACTTTTAGCCTTCCTTCAGCATTTCAAAAGACAACCCAAAGACTCCATCTTTGAAGTAAAGCCAAAAAGGGTCAGATCTGGATATGAAACAACTCAAATTGCCATTTGCTTGAAATGTTTTCAAGATCAAAAACCAAAGTTCTGGCTAAGCAGATTTAATCAATCAACAGTGAAGAAGCATATGGAGACTTCCCATGGAAATCACAATATTTCTTCCAAAGACATTGTTCCAGGAAATGCAATTGCTGCTGCTGAGGCAATGAGAAAATATTCAGAGATAAGCAAGCTTAAAATCAGGTGAAAGTTTGTAAGGTCATCTATCTACACCAAGATTGCTATGTATGTGACTTGCATTCCAAAGATAAATATCCCACATTTGAGAAAACAGTTTGAACACTTTGAACTTTAAAATTTCCCTCTGAATTTGTTCAAACCATGTTTAAAAGTTTAACAAACTGGCTCTATACTTCCCTTTTATCTGATATTTGAGAGCTTTTTCATGTTTCTTACTGTGTTGTTGATTATCATTCTTTCCTTCCTCAGTGAAAATTTAAAAGTGTGGAAAGAGTCCAAACCTTCGCAAAAATCTTCAACTGAAGAAGGCACGGATGTTATCAGTAAAGTGTATGGATTTTCTTCTTATTGAAAAATATCAATTTTTGCAGATTTTAGTTGTTTTAATACAATTCCATGTATCATAAGGAAAAATGTGTTTTGACCTCAGAGGATATAGATTGCTTGCCTTTCCATAAAGTATTGTCTTGAAGTTACTTTAAAAGCAAAATTCCTAAAATATACTAATTCCGAATTTTGGTATGCCCTCTGCATATTTGAACTACAAATTTTGCAAATATTGGGTAACATGATCGATATACCTGTTGTTATCTGTGTGACATATTAAACAGATGAATTTTTGTATGAAAACATAAAATTACAAAGTTTCTGTGAAAGTGATATCATTGTTTATTTTAATACATGCATTCCACAAACTATAGGCACCTGTTCTTTAATTGACTTCTCAGCAAACATGGGTTCCAACTCTTTAATTGGCTGAGCGACCAAAACCCTCCATACCCCATGAGCCAATCAGAATTCGCAAACGTGCCTCGCAGCCACATTGAGACCTTTTTTGGATGTTTTTACCAGTACCCACAAACAAATATATAAATGTGTAAAATGTGCTAAAATATAACCTAATTTTTTTCCAAAAATTTATTCTAGGATGAAAAAAATTTCTCAGCACAATATTTATGCATATAACTTTTTAACAGGAATGACTCTGAGCTAACAGCCAGTCTGGCAGAAGAATCAACATTTTTATCAAAATCGCCAATGTAAGTTTATCATTTGAATACCAAATTCTTCTTTATTGTTTCTCGTATTTTGTTGACCTTTCTTATAGAGCTTGACTTACAAATTTCTTTTTTCTCATGTTACTTACAGGACTCATCTCGAAACAAATGAGGATATAACAAAGAAATCAGATCTGTATCAGGAAACTTTGGAATCTTTGTTGCCCTCTGCAGTTCCTAAACAACAATCAATTGGTACTGATGAAAGTTCGTTTGACTCTGTTGCCAATCTAATTGCTGAGAAGGTTGCCAAAATAATTCAGAAGAATGGGCCAAAAACATCATCCAGTACTGTTGATACGAAATTAAATTCCTCAAATTTAAATGAGTTTTTGGAAAACTTCCCAGACTTTAAAGTTATTAAAGACGAAGGCATGGGTCACATTCTCAAATGTACCCCATGCAGCAGTTTTATTGCAAGCCCATATGACAAGAGACCTCCATCGAGAAGAGGTAATATTTCATCTGCTGGGTCATTAGCAACTGGACTCACTCTCAGTTTTGACACCTATTCAAACTTGTGTTTTGGACATTGCCAAAAATGGTTTGATTTGAAGTTCAAGCTACAGAAACATTTGTCCTCAGAGGGGCATCTAATGGCCTTACAGCATGCAAAATTATTGAGAAAAGGAGAAAAAAGACGGTCATTGGTAGTAAAAAACCAATTAAGGACAGCATTGGGAGTTGTAAAATCAAAATCTGCAGCTCTACATTATGAGACAAGGCTAGCAGAGTTATATGCTGCTGGAGTTGATGTTGGCGACTATGGGCACTCCAGAAAACTCTTTAATGCAATGATAAAGGCCACATGCAATTACATTGACATGAGAACAAAAAGATTCCTAAAGATGCCTCTTCCAAACACAGGTATGACTCCACATTTCTATGTGACAGCAGACAAATCAACTAATCATAGAATTGTCAACCAAGTCACTATGGTGTGTCTAGTAGTAGATGGAGCTCGCCAAGGAATACCTTTGAGCATGTCTCCAGTTTATTTTAACTCAGAGGGAGACACTGGTCGTGGAAGCGATTTAGCTAAAGCTGTCATTGATGATTTAAAGAAGAATGCTGGTATAGAAGAAGATCAATGGATGCAGGTTCAAGGAAGAGTCACTGATGGACAGTATATCAATACTCCATTTGTTGCTGCAATGAATGAACCAATCATGAAAGCTATACAGACGTACGAAGATGAAAATTCTGTCAACTTGTCCCACATTAAAGATGAATTCTGGTGGCCAGTTCAGTGGGACCCAGCACACTGGCTAGACAAAGTTTTCAGTGCTCACAGGAATACTGACTTTGTTGAGCGCTTACTTAAGCGAACAGCACAGTATCATCAAATGTTTAAGCATGGGAAGTTGCACACTGTTGCAAAAGAAACTGCTAGAGAGCTGTCACTTCCATTTCGTGTAACAAATTCTTATGCTAACCAAAGATTCATGAGCTCTAGCTATCTTTCCTTGAAGAACTTGGCCATTTCTTTAGAAGCTTATATAGAGAGCTACAAAGATCATGATAATCGAGAAGATCTTGGTTATAAGCTATGTGGCCAAGACTTTTGCTTTGATCTTCTTGGGCTTCTTGATCTGCTATGGCCTTTGGTAACACTAATGTTAGAGGGTCAAGCTCAGTGGTGTCCTGGATGGAAGTTTGCTGGGTACATCCCAAAAGCCAGAGATGAAATTATTAAGATCATGATTGAAATTGGAAAAGAATCCCCTGCAAAAGAAATTTGCAAATGGCTTGGTGACAGAGGGGAGGAAATTAGAAACATGAAATATGGTCACAGCAATCTTAAAGTTGGATGGCTTGTTGTGGAAGAAAAAAAAGGAATGCCTGTAAGCTGGGAAGCACGAGAGATTTCTGATTGCATTAAAGATCTTCAAGACTTTGGAGATAAGATGTTAAAAAGTCTTGATGAAAGGTTTCAGAAAAGCTTCCCAAAGCTAAATCAAATTCTTCATGAGTGTTTTGACTTTGGCGTTCTAATGCAGGGATTGACAGGAAGAAGGTCAAATTCAAAACAGCATCCAATAAACAAAAGCAAATTTGCTTCTCTTGGTATGGATGCTTTCAAGAGATGTGTGCAATTTGTAGCTGACTTGCCTCATGTTAAAGACAAAAATTCTGAGCTAGATGAGCAGTTTTCCTTTACCATATTTTGGCAGCTGAAGTCAACCCTTATAGAAGTAATTTGGGGACGCCTTTTTTACTCTCATTTCCCCAAGTTTTTTCAGAAGGTAGAAACATTAGATGGGAAAGTAGAAACTGCATCTTTAAAGAATGATTTACTGGATGAAAGTGTTTTCCTCTTGCAATTTCAGCAGGTCAAGCCAGATTATTTTACACTAGCTGATGTCTTCGAAATAGTGCTGAGCAATGGTGACCATTTCACAGTAAGCCTTGTTGAAAATGAGATTATCAAGTCGTTGTACACTGATGTTGAGTTCTATTCTTTAGTTGGACAACCTTTCTGCTTGATTTTTGACATAATGTATTCAAAAACTGGAACTGAATCCGTTGTTGAATCATTTTACCGAGTAGTTGAACAGCAAGAAATGGATGGTGGTCAAAGTATAGCGATGCTTGGCGCACGAGCAAAGGTTGATTGGTGCTTGCCTCCTGCCATTCAATGTGAAGATGCACTCAAGAACATTGCAAAATTGTATATTGGAGGTGATACAGAAGCTGGACTGCCTCGGCATTATGTGCCAGTGTATTCTGACTCTAGCCAGCAAAAAAAGAATTTGACGGGACTTTCAAAGGTTCTTGAAAGAGTAAAGAGTCAACATGTTAAATTGCCATTTCTTTTTTAAGTTCAGTGTGTAAATTATCTATGATTGTAAGCTAACTATATTGCATTTTTGGTGCTTTCAATTTGACAAATAGCCCTGACAACAATAAGACATTTCAAGGGACACCCTGTAGAGTGAATCATTTCTGCATAAACATTCAGTTATAGCATTTCCATAAAGCATCCAAGACCCTCAACAAGAAAAGAACAAACGTTTGCTTGTGAAACCCCTTTTAAGCAACTTAGCTCTTGGCACCTTAAAGATCATCGAACTACACAGTGTTGGAAAAAACTTTTGCTACCTCCTCCCTTGAAAAGTCACAATATATTGTACTTTAGTGAAATACTTATCAAATGTTTTGTTAAATTATTCAATTATATGCAGATAACTAATTTTTAGAGTTACTAATCATAAATTGTTGATTGTTGGGATTTGCTCTATATACTAAGATTCCACATAGATAGTATTCATTCTAGGTAGCGATATTCATTCCACTTATAATATTCACTCTAGGGCTTAGGCCCCCCCCCCTCCCACAAAACAAATTTCAATCACGGTTGTCTGAACTTTTTGACTGGTCTTCTGGACCTTGCAAAAATAAAAAATTATGTTCATATGTAATGTCAATATCAACCCCTTTTAAAAAATGTTAGTTCTCTGACTTTTCTTAAAACAGCTTTTGTAGCAGATTTTTCCCTCCCTTTTCCTTTGTTTTCGTTTCTTCTTTATTTTGTTTCTTTATAAAAATCGGCTCGTGTGGCATACTGTTTTTTACCAAGTTTAAGATTAGACTTTAATTTGAGTGTTCTTGTGTTGAAGTTTGTAAGAAAAAAGATTAATGAAAATCTTCAATTGTTTGAATTTTGGTTCTACCTCAATCCAAAAATACCGTTGAAGCCAAGGGGTGGTCCAAACAGTTACGTTCATGCTCAAGTTTTTTGG